>CAMZMU010000039.1:67204649-67350158 GCA_947311845.1 Poa pratensis
CACACACCGCACTTATCTCCCTCGAAGGTTCTGGTCTTCTAGGTGGAAACTCCCATTTCGCGTGCAACGGATGGGAATCATGTGAAACCATGGGGCCAAACTGGGTTCCAAATGTTCATATAACCTATGCTAGCACAACCAAGTATAAAAGTTCTCGGAGCTACCCCATTTCGACGCCCGTGGAAGGGGTAGACGACACGGTTGACTTCCGGTCAAATCTGGGGGGGGGGGGTTCGACGGAAGCGGGTCTTCGGGTGTCGGAACCACACCAAAACCTAGGTGTGTCACATAAGATGCATTAGAGTGTGGGGAGGTTGTTAGAGACATCTTGAGACTCCGAGGTGTGACCGGCTTCACACACCGCACTTATCTCCCTCGAAGGTTCTGGTCTTCTAGGTGGAAACTCCCATTCGCGTGCAACGGATGGATCATGTGAAACCATGGGGCCAAAACCGGGTTCCAAATGTTCATATAACCTATGCTAGCACAACCAAGTATAAAAGTCCTCGGAGCTACCCATTTCGACGCCCGTGGAAGGGGTAGACGACACGGTTGACTTCCGGTCAAATCTGGGGGGGGGGGGGGGGGTTTCGACGGAAGCGGGGTCTTCGGGGTGTCGTCGAACACACCAAAACCTAGGTGGTCACATAAGATGCATTAGAGTGTGGTGGGAGGTTGTTAGAGACATCTTGAGACTCCGAGGTCTGACCGGCTTCACACACCGCACTTATGTCCCTCGAAGGTTCTGGTCTTCTAGGTGGAAACTCCCATTTCGCGTGCAACGGATGGATCATGTGAAACCATGGGGCCAAACTGGGTTCCAAATGTTCATATAACCTATCTAGCACAACCAAGTATAAATTCCTCGGAGCTACCCCATTTCGACGCCCGTGGAAGGGGTAGACGACACGGTTGACTTCGGTCAAATCTGGCGGGGGTTTCGACGGAAGCGGGGTCTTCGGGGTGTCGGACCACATCACAAACCTAGGTGTGTCACATAATATGCATTAGAGTGTGGTGGGAGGTTGTTAGAGACATCTTGAGACTCCGAGGTGTGACCGGCTTCACACACCGCACTTATCTCCCTCGAAGGTTCTGGTCTTCTAGGTTGAAACTCTCCCATTTCGCGTGCAACGGATGGGAATCATGTGAAACCATGGGGCCAAACTGGGTTCCAAATGTTCATATAACCTATGCTAGCACAACCAAGTATAAAAGTCCTCGGAGCTACCCCATTTCGACGCCCGTGGAAGGGGTAGACGACATGGTTGACTTTCGGTCAAATCTGGGGAGGGGTTCGACGGAAGCGGGGTCTTTGGGGTGTCGGAACCACACCAAAACCTAGGTGGTGTCACATAAGATGCATTAGAGTGTGGTGGGAGGTTGTTAGAGACATCTTGAGACTCCGAGGTGTGACCGGCTTCACACACCGCACTTATCTCCCTCGAAGGTTCTGGTCTTCTAGGTGGAAACTCCCATTTCACGTGCAACGGATGGGATCATGTGAAACCATGGGGCCAAACTGGGTTCCAAATGTTCATATAACCTATGCTAGCACAACCAAGTATAAAAGTCCTCGGAGCTACCCCATTTCGACGCCCGTGGAAGGGGTAGACGACACGGTTGACTTCCGGTCAAATCTGGGGGGGGTTCGACGGAAGCGGAGTCTTCGGGGTGTCGGAAACCACACCAAAACCTAGGTGTTGTCACATAAGATGCATTAGAGTGTGGTGGGAGAGGTTTTTGGAGACATCTTGAGACTCTGAGGTGTGACCGGCTTCACACACCGCACTTATGTCCCTCGAAGGTTCTGGTCTTCTAGGTGGAAACTCCCATTTCGCGTGCAACAGATGGGATCATGTGAAACCATGGGGCCAAACTGGGTTCCAAATGTTCATATAACCTATGCTAGCACAACCAAGTATAAAAGTCCTCGGAGCTACCCCATTTCGACGCCCGTGGAAGGGGTAGACGACACGGTTGACTTCCGGTCAAATCTGGGGGGGTTTCGACGGAAGCGGGGTCTTCGGGGTGTCGGAACCACACCAAAACCTAGGTGTCACATAAGATGCATTAGAGTGTGGTGGGAGGTTGTTAGAGACATCTTGAGACTCCGAGGTGTGACCGGCTTCACACACCGCACTTATCTCCCTCGAAGGTTCTGGTCTTCTAGATGGAAACTCCCATTTCGCGTGCAACGGATGGGATCATGTGAAACCATGGGGCCAAACTGGGTTCCAAATGTTCATATAACCTATGCTAGCACAACCAAGTATAAAAGTCCTCGAGCTACCCCATTTCGACGCCCGTGGAAGGGGTAAACGACACGGTTGACTTCCGGTCAAATCTGGGGGGGTTTCGACGGAAGCGGGGTCTTCGGGGTGCCGGAACCACACCAAAACCTTGGTGGTGTCCATAAGATGCATATAATAGTTTTGTCATACACATTATAAAATAAAATGATAAAAAATAAATAACAAAAAGAATAATATAAAATGGAATGGTAAAATATAAAATGGTCTTTGCCGAGTATGACACTCGTCAAAGAAGCCTACTCGGCAAAGAAACGGCTGTGACTTATTGAAAATTTTGCTCCGGAAACCCCCAAATTCCCCAATCCCCTATTCTTCTTCCCTCCCCCCGCGCTCCCACACCGCACCGCCGTTCGCCACCCCTCAGCCTCTTCTGCTCCAGCTTGACGCGGCTCCGGCTCCGGCAACCTCGGCCTCCTCTTCTCCACCTCGACTCGCAGCTCGAGCCACCGCTCCGACCTCATCCGGCCTCCTCTGCTCCACCTCCGGCGACGCGCAGCTTCAGCCACCGCTCCGACCCCATCGGGCCTCCGCTGCACCCCTCCATCGACCAAGGTAAGCCTCCGCAGCTCCAGCCACCGCTACGGTTAGGGTTCGATCATGGGCGGATCGAGCACTGGGTCTCCGGTCCAAAGAAATCCCCTAATCCCCAATTCCCCATCATCTATCTTTTGCATTCGCCGAGAACATGTCTAAATGGTGCTTGGTGTGCTCGATCTCTCTGGTCTGCTGAGAACATCTCGTTGGTTAGGGTTAGGGTTCGTTCATGGGCGGATCGAGCACGTAGGAAAGAATGAAAGGAGACATGTATACTTTGTTTGGCTGACCATATACACACAGATTTGTTGGAAACTCCCATTTTTGTTAAACGAGTTATTTTTTTAAATGTGCTTGGAGGAACAAGAAAGTGTGGTTGCGACATGTACAGTTGGAGGTCCCAATACACTTTGGTGGGTGGATGGTACTGGGTGAAATTTAATTTAATAGACATGACATGTATGAGTGTTTTATATTTTAAAGTTCGTTATGGTCTTTTTAATATGGACTAGATAAAGTGAATTGCTAGTGTGTGATCATTTTTATATTTGGCAGCACTGAATTGTTATATTTGGCAGCACTGAATTGTTTGTCTTATCTGTGGGTTGCTAGTGTGTGATCATTTTCGTGTGCTTGTGTGTAATACAAACTTGTCGAGTGCTTGTTTGGATTTCATAATAAAACTCAATATTTTTGATGTGGTCATGGTTGTTTGACTAGATGGGTGAATTGATGTTTGCTTGTGTGATGTGTCATGTGTGTACTAAAATAAAAGAGAATCCCTTGTGACTTGATTTTATATAGGAAAATATTTGAAACTCTAACCCTATCTTCTGCATTGTTAAAAGATAGCATCTTTAGAGGTTTGGAAAATTGCTAAAACCTTGTTCAAAGGACAATAAACCTCCATGGATTTCAACTACACCGTCTCAAATTAAAAATAAAGCAGATACTTTTATTTTTTGTTGTATTAATATGAGTTTTGGCAATTTCTTCTTATGTGTTTTTACTTGTACTAATCAACAAATTCTTTGTGATGACAGATGATTGAGACATGGCAGGGCGGACTCACAAGCCGGGCGCCAAGGAGAAGCAGCTCGCGGCGAAGAAGAGTGTTGCCAAGGAGAAGGAGCTCCTCATCAACAAGCGGCCCCTCACCTGGGTCGTCAAGGAGAAGCGAACTCACAGGGTGGGCAATGTGTCTAAACTATACGCGCAGGGTGCTGAAGGGACTCCCGTGCTCATTGGAAGAAAGCGTGACCGGGCAGCTACGGAGGAGACTTCCGCACGGCGTGGTAGACCCACGGGATCCACCAAGGTGCCCCGGGGTAGGCGCCCTCCTGCTCGCTTGAGTAGTCCTCTGCCCTCGGTGTCGTCTTCCGAGTCAGAGGAGGGGGGGGCCCTTGGTGGAGGAGGATGCGGGCTCTTTGCCTAGTGATGATGACTACCAGGACCGGCTCTCGGAGGTGTCAGAGGAGGAGGATGAGCCGCGTGAGGAGAGTGAGGAGGATGAGGATGCCGTGGTGGATGAGGATCTCTTGACAGATCATCTACTAGACTTGATCGGTGTTGTGCGCGAGGGTAAGGTGTACTTGTGAGGGCCTTCGAAGTTTCCAGAACGCAAGTCACATGGCCTACTTGATGTCACATCAGATGCTTAAGTGGTGGTTGAAAATGTTGTTACCTTCTACTTTAGTTACCTTTTCATCACAAGCATTCTGACTTATGTTTTCGGTATGTGCAGGACATTCAAGTGGGTGGGCCCAAAGTGGGAACGCTTACCTTCAGGCGTCCTTGGCCTTCTTATTAAGAGGCTTTACCCTGGCATTATCGCCGTGAAGAAGGATGGAATCGCCACTGGTGAAAAGGTGCCCGCTTGGTCTTAGAACCACTTCACGATGGTGGAGGACTCCACCCACGGCCACCTCGGCATGCGGCTGATCACCGAGTTATGAGTTAGTAATTTATATAACTTACCAAGAGTTTGGATTTCATCGTGGCGATGCATGTAAAATGCATACATGAACTTTGCATTATTTTTACTTATATTCCAGTCATATTTGCATCATATAAGGGTTATATCACTTTTTTATAATGATTTTGGGAATATTTGATATGTTTCCTATTTTTTATGGAATTAACCCTGCGTAGGCAGAAAACCCTATTTCTATATTTTAATGTTTCAGGGACCCAAACGACGTCCAAATGACCTGGAAATTTACGAGCATCATTTTTTGGAAGTAACAAGACTTGGGGGCGAAGGAAGCGAACAAGCGGAGCCCCGAGGGCCAAAAGAGGTGGGCCCACGTGGCCCCTGTACCTGGCCTCGTGGGACCCCTCAACTTGGGCCTCGACGCTCCGTTGCCGTCGATCTTTCCTCCACCGACTCCGTTTTGACCTAAAAACGCCTATAAAAATAGTTCCCCGACGTTCTCTGGAAGGAGCGCCGCAGAAATACAGAAACACCGAAACAGAGACCTGGAGTTGCAGATCGGAGGGGGAAAACTCCGGCGGGGCGCTGCCGGCGTGGTCTCCATCTTCTCCAACGACTTCTCCACCGTCTCCATGATGAAGAGGGAGTAGTCCACTTCTGGACTATGGGTTTGTGGAAGTAACTTATGTATCTCTCTCTCTTGAGCTTCACTAATTTGTACCGTATGAGCTGCTGAACATGATTACGGTCATCCATATAATACCTTTGTGGTGGATCTTTTTATGAGTTAATATATGTTTGAGATTGCAATGGTTTTGTTTCAGTTATGAAAGTAGATGCATATTATGTACCCTGTTCTTACTTACTTGTTATGATCAAGCATGTTTATGAGAGCGTGTGAGGGGGAACGTGTGCATTAGTTGGAGTAACGGGTGTGGCTAGTGCAGTGAACATAAGAGAAAGTTCTGCGATCCACTTGGGTGTTTTACCTTACTTTGTTGCCTCACTAGGGATAAAAAGAAATACCATGCTACCGGAGATGTGGGTGTGACCATTGCCACTACTCCATGACTAGATCTAGCATGTTCTTATTTTTACTTCATGTCATGATACTTATTGCTATACTCTGAGTTATCTTAATTACTGAGGTGTTATGATTTAGTTCGCATCTTGGTGGAGTATAAGAGAGACTAATAAACAAAAGGTCTCTATGTTAGGACGTGATGCCCATATAATTATAACTTGTCACTAAACTGTTGTGTTGCAATCTCATATGTCAACTCTAGTGTTCCATTGTCTACCAATATATTAAAGAGAGAGTGCATTTGTGAAACCATGAACTCCGGTCCATTTTTAATCATAAGAAACACCTTTCCAACCACTTTTACCACTTTTCCATTTTCTGTCATTTAAAAATCCGAAAATACAAAAACACTTTTACATCTTGCATTCATCATATAAAACCCAAAAATATCATTTATCATTGCTACCACCATCCTTGCATATTTATTTAACACCATTGCATATTTATTTCTTGTTTGCATTGCATATTATCTTGATATCATTCTCACACCTTGTGCTTGACAACCACTAGGTGAGGTTGAGGACCAAAACATTTACTTTATTTTGTAGGTAACCAAAAGAAGGATAGGAAAGATAAATCTTCACTACTGATTCCCCGAGAGTTCGATATTAAACCCTCGAGTCACCCTCGTGGGGAAAACACGTCTTCCACTTACTACACACTCTGCACTTGGAGTCTCAACCTAACCCATTTACTTTTCACGCAGGTAACTACGTGAAGGGCCATCACGTGGTAACCCCTTTGTCCTATATATGCTCAATGTTTGTAGGATTTTTTCACACTCGTCGAAGGTGAAGGTAAAGCCGAGGCGGCTCAAAAGGTGCTGATTAAAATGGCGAAGAAGCTCATCCCCGACCAGCTTTACGAGGCGCGTATTGGCTGTATTGTCCAGTTCTATGCAGAGAAAATGCACAGGACGATCACCAAAGAGGAGGCCAGGCCCATACACATGTCGAGAGCCCAGTACTTGACGGTAACCATATATATTTTCCTACTATTCTCCACATGACTGATGAATAGTTCTACTCATATGGATATTTTTGTGTTAAATAGGTGATTCCTGAATTGGCTAGCCGCCCTTAAGCCTTGCTACAAGAAGATTGTAGACAAGTGGGTGTCGAGAGGGTTCCAGGCGCAAAACAAGTCGGCATCGGACCGGCGGAAGATGGTAGGCGACCACGGAGTCCACCGTCAAGGCCCCCTCACACTCGACGGCCTCGTGGCACACAAGGTAAGAAATTATTTTTGTTCTTTCCATTCAAGTTTTTATTTATGTGCTAATATTTTTATTTTTTCCTTTTGACCTCAATTGTATGTTTCCTTTTGGTGTCAATAAATTGTAGGAGTTAAAGGAGGGCCGGAAAATGACGAAGATGCAAGTCTTCGTTGAGACCCGGAGGCCAAAGAAACCGGATCCAGCTAAACCCTTGGAAGAGCAGTGGATCACCACCACCGCGGGGAACCAACATAAGAACTACTGCTCCAAGTTCAAGGAGATCCACGGTGACACGTCCGATCCTTTGACCTCTCCTTTCGACCCCATGGTTGCTATGTTCGTGGGACAAGGCAAGCTGAATGGCCGGCCTTATATTGGCGGTGCTTCCTTCGATTCATCGGGCATCCCAACACTTGCCGAGATGCGTGCTAGGTGTATGAGCTCAGCGCCCGAGATCGAGCGTCGCCCAAGGGTCGGACTTGCTGCAGTGCAGGCAATGGAGGTACACATGTCGTTTTTGAACCATCTTTTCCACTATTGTACATGTTTGCATCGCGATGACCGCTTCTTTTACATGGTTGCAATCCTGTAGGCTGAAGTTGAGAGAAATAGGATTCTCGCGGCGGAGGCTACGGCGAGGGCACAGGCAGCAAAGGTGAACAACAAGCAAATGCATACACATATGTCAAGCCAACAAGCATGCATCCAGGCCCTTATGGCGGTAAGTGCTTTAACATTTTCTTTCAACTAAATCATGTGCTTGAACTTTGCGAACTAACCCTCGTCTTCGGTATGCAGAGGTTGCCCGCGGATCCGTCGCTTCCTCCTTTACCTCCTCTTCCTCCACTAGTTGCCCCCGTCCTCTTCGTAAGTGGTCTTGGGACTAGCTACACAATAATTCAACTTTGTTTGCTTACTCGTCTAATGCGAATCTTCATAGGACAATCGATCGTCTGGATCCCACACTCCCATGGATGGTGAAGACGGAGGGAATGGTGGAGTCGACGGAGGGAATGGTGGAGTCGACGGAGGGAATGGTGGAGGCGGAGCAGCAAGCCCATCGTCGGCGCCATCGACCTCCAACAGGCCCCAGCTGTGAACTTGTGGCATGTTTATGGACTTCTGTTGTGTCCTTGTGAACTTGTGGTAGTAGTGATGGATTTGATTTACATATGACCGACGCTATATTTTGTTACTTTCGCCGAGAGATTGATATGTATGTCTCTTTTAATTGTTCTGGGTGTGCTGTGAGTGATGTAGGGATGGATTTGATTTACATATATGCATATTTTGTTTGAAATGCAGGGATTTTTATAAAAAAGGAAAAATTCTTACAAAATGCACGGTCTTCGCCGAGAAAAGCACTTGGCGAAGCTACCTTTGTTGAGCCTGGCACTCGGCGAAGAGATGCTCCAGGTGCCAAATGGTCACCTGGGAACATCCTTCGCCGAGATTTTTGGTTTGCCGAGCAAGGCACTCGGCGAAGAGGTGTCAAATGGTCACCTGGCAGTTTCCTTCGCCGAGCTGGTCTTCGTTGCCGAGAGGTGTGCTCGGCGAAGGAAGATCCCACGTGGCCATTTGGCACGACCTTCGCCGAGCCCAGTTGTACAGCAGGCACTCGGCGACACCAATACACGGCGAATCGTTCAACCTGGCACTCGGCGAAGGTCTGTCTCGGTGAAACTGTTCGCCGGCAGCCAATTTCGAGAACACGTGGCACTATCTGTGTGCTCCTTCTTCGCCGAGTGTTTCATCCG
The DNA here is from genome assembly GCA_947311845.1 of Poa pratensis. Lineage (NCBI taxonomy): Eukaryota > Viridiplantae > Streptophyta > Magnoliopsida > Poales > Poaceae > Poa > Poa pratensis. The sequence goes on from CAMZMU010000039.1 coordinate 67,213,489, forward strand.
CATGCTCGGCGAAGACCTGACATCCGCATGCTCGGCGAAGACCTGACACATACCTGACGCACATCTGACAAGGGCTGGGCCAGATCATCTTTTCTGCGCCGGGTTCCTGGAAATTGACCTCAGCGAAGCTTTCGCCGTGTCCCCCCGACAGAAAGCTCTCGGCGAAGCTGCGTCGCCGAGGCAATTGTCGCCGAGTGGGCGTCGCCGAGTTCCCACCTCAGCGAAGTGTTCGCCGAGGTCGATTCCGGCCTTCGCCGTGTGTTTTGACCACACGGCGAAGAGTATTTTTCCAGTAGTGGACAGACCTTCACCGCTCCCTTGGTCAACATTACATTCTCTCAGTCCAAAAAAAAAACATTACAGTCTCTGATACAAGACGATACAAACTCTGCCATACTGGAGTCTCGGAACCTTGCCATCTCGGAAGGGTTCTCAGTAAGCATGGTTAGACAGGATGGCTCTCCCGGTGGCGCGGTGCCGGTGGAGAGCACACGCGCAGTGGACGGCGGTGAGGCTCAGGCAGCCGCTGATGATGAGCGAGTGCCTCTCTGGGCACGTGTGAAGCGCCGGAAAGGAGTCGCACACTGCCTGGACGGCCGGGGGCGTCAGCGCGGTGCACTGGCTGATGTTCAGGTTTGCGAGCCCGTCCTTGTCGTCACGGCGGCGCCTGCTGCCGCTCTCTGCAGTGTCCCAGTTCACGCCTTTGCTCTTGATGCGGCTGTTTGCTGCGAGCGAGTACATGGCCCGGTCGGTGATGTTCTGGCAGTAGTACAGCCCCAGGGAACGAAGGTGAGGGCATCCGTTCGCAAGAGCAACCACACTCTCATCTGGAGATGGAGAAATGGGCAGAAGTTAAGTTTCAGAAAATAAGGATTGCTCTACATGGGACGTGCTTGCAATGCTAATCTTAGATAACAATGGCATACACAGTAAGCAATATCAACCACCTAAGCAAACTTGGGTGAAACACCCAAAGCATACAACTAGAACACATCTGAATGTGCATCATATACCGACCGAGATTGTGCAGCCCCCTAAACAAAGCAAGTTGCAAATGGCATGTCGCAAAGAACAATGCATGTTTCTCGTTAATAAATGATGCACCAGGTGGCATGTGTAAGCTGCAGAAAATATGATTGAAGGCATCGCCTTGCCAGAGAAAAAGCCAATAGTGAGTGTGACCATGCCGAATATTAACTAAAGTATTCCTAGTAGATAAACAAAGTGCTACTAAAATCCTTGTATCATTTGTTTCAGCAACCAAACAGAGTACCAAGGTTGTGCATACTGCAGCACATCAGAAATATAGACAAATTACCTGTTATAAGAACACAGCCACACAGGTCCACAGCCCTAAGTTCAGGGCATCCAGATGCTAAGCTAGTCACTCCCCTGTCAGTGACAGTATCACACCAACCTAGGTTCAGAGATTGCAACTGACCACAGTTACGGGCGATGGCCTGCATTAATAGAACATAAATTAAAAATAAGATCATACAATTCCAATATATTTGATAGGCCGTTTTAGTCTACCAAAACGTCTTATATTTCGGAATAGAGGTAATATGTGATAGCAGCTGAAGTACCTGCAATGCTCTGTCAGAAGCTGCCCTAACACACCCGCACAGATTCAAGCATTTGAGGTTCCTGCACTGACTAGTGAGGTAGATCAAAGCAGCATCGCTAAAATTGGAACATCCACTGATATTGAGCCTTGTAAGATGAAGGCACCCATGTGCCAGAGCATACATGGATCGATCACTAAGCCTAAAGCTTCTGCTCAGATCCAACTCGCGCAAATCATGACAATAATTTGCTACGGCCTCCACTGCACTGTCTTCAAGCTGAGGCTTGATTTGCCGTAGAGAAAGGACTTGAAGCTTTGTAAATTTGTGAGCCAGTGACATTACTAACTCATTCATGTGGTCCTGGCACCTGAAAATGATACTTTGATCAATCAATAAATATTTTCTATAAGGTCCTAACAAACCATTTATTTTATTTCGTAACATGCTTGGGGAAAATATATCATCTAAGTGAGCAGTTTAACGGTTGTATAACAGAAAAGCTCAACTGTCACAGCATTGCCTCTTATGTTTCTTGTTCTTTCTAGAATTAACGGTGAAGAACACAATTAACTGACTAGGCAATTTTTAAGCCATGTCGTAAACTGAAGAATCTAATATTTAGTCATCTTCACATATGAGAGAGATACAGATCACTCACCACGAGAATGATAGGCTTGTGACTCCCCATCCTAGTGCATCACGCCACCCAGTGCAAACACCGGAGGCCACAATGACCATCCTGTCATCTCCAGCTACTGATATGATCCTCAGAAGTAGCTCCATGGGAAGGTCCTTCCAACCAGAGAAGGTGGTGCTGTGCCACCATTCTGTGCCTGTCCATTGTCACCGCCACCGGAAACCATGAGTGCATTGAACGAATTGTCCAGGTTTCCGCTCATCGGCTGTGCCCTAACCATTTTTTCAGAGAATCCAACGTTTACTAGACCTGAAATTAGAAGTGCAGTTATTAGGAAACCTACCGAGTCAATATGGTAGATTATTACCAGCAGAGTATATGCAACAAGAAAGTATATTGAAGTGATCTCCCGGGAGTGCACTAAATTTTGTTGGGTACTTCGTTCCTTTGCCCTTTTCCCCCCTTTTTCTGCTTTTAATTCTCTTTTTGGTTGGCTAATAGGAGTATCTGTTTGCCGTAACCATGGCACTCTCTTTCCTGGCGGAGTTCTTCTAATACAAAATGTCACTCATTTAGATGCGTGTTTGAGAAAGAAATTCTTCAAGAAGCAACGACTAACAGGTCTCTATAAGTCAAGCGAAGCATTCAAAAGGACCCAAAAGTCATCAAAAAGTGGCTCAAGAGAACTACTCTGAATGACCTTAGGATCTGTACCTCTGCATCAAAATGCCAATCTCTACTCGCTAGATCGCCTAAAAGCAAATTTATTTGCCGCAATTTGCAACTTTTTTTTGTTGAGAAACTACCAATAGAGGAACTTGCGCGCAACACACCCCTCGTCAAAACGAGGTCTGGAACCGTGGAACCCATTTGGCCCAAATTAAAAAGGAAACGGCAGCTAGCATGAGAGAGCCATTTCATTTGGAAGGTATCAGAACTTCCGGTGCCTTCTAGGCTAGTTCTAAAGCTTGACGGAACCACCAGAGGCGTGTGAGCAACGTAACCATGGATAAACCAAAAACAGCAAAAGTAGGCATGATCCGATGCCACCAGAAGCTAATCCAGTATAATCTCCATTAATCTCAGCTAATCCAGTAAAATAAATGGAGAAATCAGCTAAAATCTTCGGGGGACCAAATGCTAGCTAATAAGGCCAGACTCCACGGCAGCTAGCATCCGGTCCAGAGATAAGGTACCGGTCTGCAAATACAGGAATATCCTAGAAAACAACCACAAGCTTCCGCCAAGGATCGCGGTAGCTTTCGCACACAAGCAACCACAAAAGGAAAAACTACTACAAACCTCAAAAAAAAACTACTACGGAAACGCCGAGCAAAAGCTCGGAGATTCGAGGGCGAACCACGGGAAATCCAGTCTCGGCGTCGATCCAGCTTCGATCTCAGCATCAACAGCAGACAGAGAAATCCTAAAGCGAACCTACTACAAAAATTACACTGGAGAAAAGGAGGCTATGAGCTCTGTTGTACTCACCCAGCCGAGAAGCGAAGCACCGCCGCCGCTAGCTAGAGGGATCTATTTTTCTACAAACTGATTGATGGGGAAAATTTGAGCTGCCGCAGTTGTGAACTGGCGGCTGCCGGTGGAGGCAGCGAGGCCGGGTTCTAATAGCCGGCGACGCAAGGGGATCAGGACGGGAGCTCCTGAGGGCGGCGCGTGGCGTGTTGAGCGGCTGCACACGTGAGCAGGGCGTGCGGATGGCGACGTAGGGGCCCGGAGTCATCTTTCTCTTCATTTTTTTCTTCGATCGGCGGTGTTTATTTCCCGGGAATTTTATCCGTTCCGTTGTTTTGTGTTTCCCAGACGCGGGGACGGGAAAACGGGAGGGGTGCCCGTCGCTGTCGACGGGGGAGCCGCCACCGCGAAACTTCTCGAAACGCCCATGGGAAAAGATGTACTGTACAAAATCAGAGCTAGCCGTCCAATTTTAAGTTGACATGCATATTCATATTTTTACACTTGCGTTTTATTTTACTAGGAAACGTGCCCGTGCGTTGCAACGGGAAAAAAAAATCTATGGCACACATGCGCATAAAGTAAATTCTAGTTCGCATTGCAGGGGCGCTGGTCGCTGGGTTAGATGACATTGGGCGCAATAATAAAGTGTGAATTTATCTTACATTAACTTCGTGCTTCATCCCTCATATGAGTGAAATTTCCTTAAGCATTTTTTATTTGTTGGCAGGTTTTGTTGATGGAAGATAAGAGCTAAAATATGCTACATTTAGAATATAAAAGTTTTACTATTACCGTCATTTTATAGCACAAAGATGCGTCATGTGTGCCTTGTGACTATGTCATTTTATCCATTTTCTCTGTGACCATCGCACAGGTGGACAAAACATTCCCCATAAATTTCTCCCTCGATTTCATTTTAGCTCTATGTCTCGCTTCTGTACCACATTTTCCCCTACTCTACTACGCATTGGTCCACCACTATTTTTCGCAACATTCTACTGCTCCAACAAATCCCATTTTGGTTCCATTGCCAATGGCGGCGATAGGAGATGACATCGTATTAAGCACTTCATCTTGGTATGGATTATGGAAGAATAAATCCGGCACTGATAAAATACATAGAAACGTTTAGATTATGTAGTGGTATTTTAATTTAGTCATTTTTTTTGCAGTAGCACCGTCCCCCTTCGGTCAACAAAAGAAAAAAATCATGATGTGTGTGTATATCTTATATCTATCAGAGTTCTTATTAGTTGTAAAGAAATAATACATCTCTTCGTAAGTATGCAACTTCCTAAAATGCTTGAAGTTAAACTTTGATCAATAGTAATAAAAACCATTATGCTTGAAGTTAAACTTTGATCAATAGTAATCAAAAACATTTAGATTGGTAAGTTGAAAATAGTACTATTGGAATTGTCACAGAAAATATTGTCATGATATATTTTCTACAATTTTAACTAACATACACGCATACATATGATGAGCAAATAGATACATACGTCTATGTATATCCAAATGGAAATCGCACTTGCATATGCAGTACTGAACCTATATATATAGCAAAATTGCTGGCTCTTCTTAGTGCGCTTACATAAAAAAAGCGCTTACGAATAGCTGCTCATTTTCTTTAAATCAAAGGTATTAGTTCTTGATATATTATTACTCGACTGTATTTTCAATTTCACAATAGTATAACTAAAAGCATGCAGACCTTTGTTTCTCTCCACAAAGGACTAAGCCAAACAATGTTTGTAGTGAATTAATAACAGACTTGCAGATCTGTCAGAACCATTTAGCATCTACAGAAAAAACAACCAACCCAACTGAACTTTTTAGTCATATAGCATCTGGCGTGGCTACAACCACTGATGCAGGCATAGAGCATCTCAAGCGCCGATGTTAGAGGTCTTCTCTCCACCCTCTCGTACTCCCAAACCTAGCCCACCTTGCAAACGGAAACCAATGTCTCTGCATTTGAATAACCAACAGACATCAGGACTCTCATGCTCTCTCTATGGTTGCGTCCTTCAAGCTTCAGATCACAGTGCGCTAGTCGCCATAACTAAAAAGAATTCATATTTTAGGATCTGGCAGCAATTCAACATGGTTGAATAACAATATAATATGTCAATGTAAATCACAGAAGGGTGATATGATTATGGTTCAATTTGGTGAAATTGACCCTGAAACGTGTCTGGCATCAATCGACTGACTCATAGGGCAAACATGTAGTGGGATTGGGGAAGATTACCTATGAGGTAAACCAACACCATCCAAGAGAGATATCAGGGAAAGGAGACGTCTTCTTCGTAGCATAACCAAGATTTTGTCGGCCTCCATGACTCCGGTTTCTGAAATAGATAGTTAGGTGCAAACATGCACAATTAATTGGCACGTAATGTGAAGCACAAAGGGGATAACAGTAGAAAATCAGACATTGCCGCATGTGCCGAACAGCTAGAAGGTGATCTCATTACTGCATGCCTTCTTAAGGTAACAATTCTGAGTGTTCGACCACTCGTTCAGGAGTTCTGTTCAATCAATTAAGGTGGCCCGGGAGCCACATCTGCCCGGCGACGCCACCAGCCACCGCAGTTCATCAGCTTCCCCTGCATCGCATACATCAAGTAGCATTATAACCGAAAGTGGCAGAGCAAAATTAATGGCCTAGAGCCGAGGAGATTCTCGCCGCTGTCTCCTCGGCCTCTTACACCGGGTACGACCCGTCGGCGCCAAGCATCTTCAGCCGCCTCCGCCGCATCGGCCCGCAGTCCACGACTTCAGGCGGTGGTGGTGGGAGCGGGGTAGACGCTCCCGCTCCCGGCGTTGACCGGCCTCGAGGTCGCAGCTATACGGCGTATGGCTGGCGCACGACGGCGCCGAGGAGCAGCGGTGTACACCGGCCCGACGCTCCCGCCTCCTCCACGACCTCCCTCCTCCCCGCGGACCACCGCTAGTGTCCCTAGTCTGCCTCCGAGGAACTGGTCAGCCGCCGCTGCCGCACGGGTAAGCACCGGTGGGGACCTCCGCCTCCACTTCCCTGCTTCCTCCGATCAGAACCGGCCGACAAGTCTGCGCGAGGTAGCGGCGACGGCGTGGGCCTAGATAGGAAGTGCAGCGGCGGCACATCGACGGGGAGCTTGCATCATGAATTGGGGATATTTTTTTTCTTTTCCATGGGAATACGGAACCGTTACATCTCATTTTGGCGGTGGCAAACAACGTAATTTTCCTAAATATGTAGGGGTAGTATCGGAAATAAAAATGACGTACCACAAGAAATCTTAATGCCTTTATTATTAGGTATAGATATAGATTTTTAAACATAACGCCGAATCCCGGCATAAATTAATAATGCCAAATTGCGAGAAGATATAAGAGCGTTGTCTCGCCAACAAACACTACACCCCGCCCCGCCGAGACTACCACAACATTATTAAAGACATCGCCCAAGAGAACATAAACACCACCGTACAACCAAGATTCGTCTCAGAGACGAATCGTGGGCTCCAGGACGATACCTTCAAAAAGGATACAACCCACCAAGTTTCACCGCCACCTAATCCGACGGGATCAAGGGTTTTCACCTCTAGCATCAGAAGAATAAGGAAGAAACCACAACAACGTCTTCAAGGAGTGACCAACGCCCATGCATCGACGCCGCCACTGTACCCGGCCACACCAAGCATGTTTTCGCCCCAACAAGAAATCTGTATCCACAAATCGAGTGTGGCCAGCCACCGAGGGACTGTTGGAACACACTCGCCCCTCGCCTCTCTCTAGTCATCACATCGCCCAAGTGACCTTAACCACTGGTAAGCACCCGATCTGCGACATGCGCTGAAGCGCAGCGACTCCCACCAATCAGGGTTGTCGCGTCAGCATCCACAGGGATCCCAACCTCGCCCATCATCGAAGGAGGACAAACTGTTTGCGCTAGGCCAACCATTGGACCGAGCACAACTCCACATCCACCTGCCCATGTCGTCCTCCTCGTCGATCGCACCGGCTTGCCCCGCTCAACCCGCTAAGGGCTTGTTTGATTCAAAGGAACTTCATAGGATTCTTGTAGGAATTTATCCCATAGAAATTTTTCCTTTGCTAGTGGTTTGATTCATAGGATTAGTTCCTATAGGAATTTTTCCCATAGGAATCTCTGTACTACTTCCTATAGGAATTCTAACATCCACTCCAACCTCTTTTTACAATTCCTTTGATGGAATCAAACAAAGTTTGGTACAAACCAAATCCTATAGGATTGGAATGTGCATGACATATCAATCCTATATTTTTCCTATTCCTATGTCTTTCCTACACTACAAATCAAACAAGCCCTAACCGTCTAGGAAAGTAGTACCAAACGACATTGAGTCGCGTGCGGAGCCATCCCGATCTGATCACCGCCGGCCCACACAACGAGCATGCACTATAGTGTTGTGTGAGGTTCTCCCATGGCAGAAACTTGATGGCACAAAATTATTTTCTAACCTCGATCTTCGTGCATGATACCCCCACATTAGAATGAGACCATCTAAGAAGATAAGTTTCAAAGCGTGTCATGGCCACGTTCTGTTTCGTGTTATGACGTTTGGGCTCACAAAATCTCTCGCCACTTAGAGTGCATCATGAATTCAATGTTTGCATCCTTTATGCGAAAGTTTGTGATTGTATTTCTGAATGAAATTTTAATCTAAAGTCCCTCTTGATTTGTACACTTGACACATCTTTGTATGGTATTGGATAAGTTCATAGAATCACAATTTTTCACAAAATCAAATAGCATCTAGTATTTAGGACATATTATCTCTAACCATGGGGTGGCCACTGACCCGGAAAAGACACTGTCAATGGAAAAATGGCCTCAACCAACTACTATCGCAAAATTAAAGGGTTTTCTGGCATTGACAGATTATTATTGAAAGTTGTGTCGATGGCTTTTGATAATAGTCACTTCTAAAAGGAACCAATTAATGCTTTGGGCACTCAATTGCATGATAGCACGACCTATCATCCTCAGACCAATGGCCAGAGCGAAAGGTTCAAGCAATGGTTCGAACAGTACATTCGTTGTGTACAATACTTACCATTGGAAAAAAGTGGATTTCTATGGAGGAATGGTACAATTATAGTTTACATATAGTTGCGGGGTGCTCTACATTCGAAGTGGTATTTCATATCGATCCTAATTTCAACGACATGCCCAATCTGGTGGTGTCCTTAGAGTCTCTAGCTGATGCTGGTTTGGAATATCAAGCACAAACTGAGTTTTTCTGCGCTCAACTAATTCGAGCCCAACATCGCACGAAGGTGTGTGCATGCAAGAATCGCATAGAAAGTCAGTTCGCTGTCGGGGACTGATACGTCTCAAACCTATCTATAATTTTTGATTGTTTCATGCTTGTTTTATATCAATGCTACATGTTTTATTTATAGTTTTATATCATTTTTATGCATTTTCTGGGACTAACCTATTAACAAGATGCTCAGTGACAAGTCCTGATTTCTGTTGTCTTTTTGTTTCATAAAAGGTAGTAAAGAAATATTCTCGGAATTCTCTAAAAAATTACGGAGATTTATTTTTCACTGGAACAAAGACTATGCCCGAAGACCAGAGCCAGGAGGGCCCCACAGCCTCCAAGAGGGTCCAGGCGCGACCAAAGGTGGGCCCGCGCCTAGGGGTCTCCTGGAGCCCTCGGGCGTCGCCTCGCGCCACCTCTTCACCTATAAATTGCCTCTGACCCCAATACCCTAAAACACCCGACCATATTCCAGAAAGATATCCGAGGCCGCACCCGTCGCAAACCCTAGTTCGGGAGGGTTCTGAAACTCTTTCCGACACCCTGCCGGAGGGGGAGATCATGACCGGAGGGCTCTACACCACCATGCCCGCCTCCGGAGTGATGCGTGAGCGGTTCATCTTTGGACTACGGGTCCATAACAGTAGTTAGATGGTTGTCTCTTCTCCTTGTGCCACCATATTTAGACCTTGTGAGCTGCCTAACATGATTAAGATCATCTTTATGTAATGCTACATGTTGTGTTTGCTAGGATCCGATGAATTGTGAAATTATGATCAAGTTTGTTCATCAATATATCTATGTTTTATTTATGATCTTGCATGCTCTCCAATACTTGTGGTTGCTTTGGCCAAATAGTTGCTTGTATCTCCAAGAGGGAGTATTTATGCTAGATAGTAGGTTCATGTCTCCAATTGTCTGGGCTCGAGTTGATAGAAATGACCTAGACTTTAGATGTGCTGTTGTTACTAGGGGTAAAACAACGGTGTTTATTTCTACATGTTATATTCATTGCTTACATTATGCACTTTGCTTATTGCGATAATCTGTTGCTTGCAACTTAATACTTTCGGATGATAGGCTGGATAGCGATCCCGGGGTGGAATATTAGTCATAGATGCAGCTAGCAAGCGGTCTATGTATTTTGTTGTAATTCCCAATTAAATACTACATAGTGAACTGTAGCTTGTCATGATAGCATTGTCATGCCCTCATAATTTGTCAATTGTCTAGCTGTAATTTGTTTACCTAGCATGTATGTTTATCTGTTTTATGGAGAGACACCACTAGTTAACTGTGGATCCCGGTCCATTCTTTTACATTGATTAAAGCACCGTTTACATAGCTTCCAATCATCATTTGCTCGTTGTTCCTTTTTGCATTTATATTTGTTTTCCACACCATACGTTTAATCCTCTATTTTCAGCAAGTCGGAGATTGACAACCTTCCTGTTTCGTTGGGACAAAGTAGTTTGTTTGTGTTTGTGTGCAGGTCCACGCCGAAAGATCTTTTCTGTCACCGTGTTGAATCCCTCTCCAAGTCCTACTGGTTCGATAAACCGTGGTTTTGTTATCAAGAGAAACTTGCTACTACGCTGTTTCACACCTTTCTCTTGGGGTTCCCAACGGGCTGTTGTAGCCGCATCAGGGACTAAGTACTTCTGAAATTGTAGCCGTTTATGGTTAATCGGTCATATTCGAAGCTCTCTCACAATTACTTTGGTGTACAGACAATTCTGTAAAGAATCACATACAAGATCGAGATACTGCCCTCTACCCAGGTGCATCTAGTTTTTCATGTCTCTGAACTAAAACCTTCCAGTGTGAATTACAATCATGTCTACATTACTCTGCCTTCTATGCCGGATTTTACTGATGTTACTCTCACTCTCGTTCAAGCTGAAATTTGTGAGAACACCGTTTGGTGCACAAGGGCAATGTTTTTCCAGCTTTTCTGATGTTACTCTCATTCACAAGTTGAAATTCTGCAACACCGCGTGGTGCGCAAGGGCAATTCGGCGACTCCACAAGTTATGATTAGCTGAGCACATGTTCCTGATGAATGCCCCGTCGGGCAAGATTGTTAGGTCTTGAAGCACACATCCCTAACTCCACTGGGAGATGATGAATTCTTCTCAAGGAGGATATGTCACCCCATGTCTCCTACGAATTGATATTTTATACATTTTGTTCCCACGCTTCTCGTGAAAAAAAACTCCCTTATCTCGTTGGGATTCTATTGCGAGTGAATCATTGTTTTTGTACACCTTCGAAACACTCAACCGTAACCTGAAAAACAACATCCAACAAGTTGTCCATGTTCAATGAACTACAACGTGTCGCTTTTATGAAATTTGTTTGTGTTAACTTTATAAAGGAACGCTGCTCATAGGTCGACACAAATGGAGTATCATAGTTGGTATAGAGATCGAGAATAATGAAACTCCATTTGTAAATAAAAGCTAATAATAGTGCATAATATGATAGAATAATGAGTATTCTGGATCGCGGTTCCATCAATTTTTATGAGAAATTCTGTATTCACGGCGCCACCATAATGTTACACCTTGATGAAAAAAGAGGGAACCGTCAACCGTCCAAGTTCAATGAACTACATACCTACGGAACCAAACCAATCATGCCTCGATTGATTGATTGCAAAAATCCAAACGGCAGACACTTTCTGCTCCCCGGTGGACAGTGTAGTGGGCAGCATGCAGTGTCACTCCCCATTCAGTCACTGTTCATGCTATGAAGTAGAGTTATATCCGTCCTTGCTAATGTCTGCCGCTGAATGATAATTATTCTTACCAGCTCGTTTGTCGTTTGCAGTTGCCATGAACCTAGCCACGAATGCAGCCCACATTGGCAGACGGTTATTTCTTCGTCGACCAGCTAGCAGCAGGAGAGAAAGGCATCATCCCGTTCCCCTCCCTCTACAGTAAAGGCGAACCGGAGGCGATCTCCTTTTCCACCGGCGACTCTGCCGCCCCCCTCCTCTCCGTCGGCCTTGGTGCCGGCGGGAGGGGGTGGGGGGGGTCGAGTCGCCGGGTGGATCCGTCTGCTTCTAGGCTAGGTTAGCTAGTTAGCGTAGTTTGGTTCGGTGCTCTGTCGCCGGTGGTGATGCTGGTGGCGGAGGCGAATAAGGTGGCTCCCGATCTGCGTTCGGTTGCCGTTTTGGCGGCGGCCGGTGGTGGATCTGCGAGCAGTTTGTCTCGGCGAGGTGGTCGGCGTGGCGGTCACCTTGCTTTGGACTTTTGGTGCTCCTTCTTGGCCGCGCCACGACGGTGTCTTCTCCGGCGTCGTCGCGAAGAAGGAGATTGGTGTGCTGGAGCTTGGGCTGCTGGCCTGTGTTGGTAGCGGCGGCCTGGTGGATGCGGTGGTCCGTGCTGGGACTGCGGCCCGAGGTTGGCGGATCTGGCGCTGCTCCTCGCCGTCGGCGACTGGAGTGGCCGGATCTGGAGTTTGAGATCGAGCCCGGGGACGTTCCCCGACCCGCAAGCCACAGCGATATGTGGGCACTTGTGCTCCTTCTGGTGGTTCAGAAAGCCCTAGGGCGATGGGGCTCCCTCAAGCTCGGGTGTGCTGGTCGTCGTCCTTCCTCTGCGTCGTGCGGCGGCGTGGGTGTCGGACGGTGGTGTCGGCGTGGTGGTGCAGGAAACCCTAAGGACCTAGTTTGTTTTTTGTTTCTTTCCAGGGGTTTTCTTGCATTTTGTACGGATCTACGGATCCTTCTGGACCGTATCTCGTGGGTATGTACGTATGATGTACTTCATCTGTCTTTGACTTAATATACGTATTTCCTTTCAAAAAAAAAAAAAGAGAGAAAGGCATTGTGATGATAAGACCACCAGCATCGATCGCATTGCTGAAGATTAAGCATGGATTCGTGTATTATTTATTTATATCAGCAATTGACAATACAGATTGCGTGGCATCCAGGGGCATGTCGATGTGCAGATTTTTTTTTAGCCTCTCCTAAGGATACAAGCTGTAGTATCTGTTCGGACTCACAGGTACGCACACCACACACACTCACACCACACGCACACCCCACCTATGCGTCTAAACAAGACCTACAACCTAGACCCCTAATACGTCTTGAGAGTCTTCCGAAATCCAGCGCTCGGGTCCGACGGGCACGTCGATCTCGCCTGTGGCACGTAGACGGTGAGAGACATCTACGATTAAACACTGTTCAATGAACAGTGGCTGCTACAGTGTCTTAGGTGAACAGTGTAGCAGTGGTGAGACACCCCAGAAATTCGTCCCTCAGGGATCGAACCTGGGCGGGCAGGCTGCTCACCAGCAGGCTCTGCCACTGCGCTAGCACGTGTGCTGAAGGCAAAACGTGGACGGTCCGCCAAGCAAAGAAAGTCGTCGGCTGCAAATTGGTATTACTACTCTACAATAATTCAGTGTGCTTACATAGCCATGCACGTCATGAAATTATACTATCTCTCTGCACCTTTTTTATTTTCGTCTTGGGTACTGGTGAACTTAAGGCTGTGTGCATCCTAACTATGCAGAGGCCGGGTGTAATGCTTAAAACTTCTAAGTAATAAAATCCCTTTATCTAAAAAAAATTGACACTTGAGGACTTGCGCGGGCAGAACAGAGGCGTCGTCCTCGCACGACCGAAACAACCCAACCCTAGCCGCCGCCGCCGTCCTCGCGCTCGCGGCGGCCGGCCGGCGCCGCCCCTCCCTCCTCCTCCCCCACCACCTCCCGCGTCCGCGCCCCCCGCGGCGGCGGTCGCGGCCACACCGCTCTCCCGTCCGGGCTCCTCCCTCCCGCTTCTCCTTCGCCGCCGTCGGCGCGAGCCGCCGCACGCGGCTCGGATGGTGCGGCGGCGGCGGATCTTCTTCTCCCCGCACACGTGGGCGTCTCGCGGGGCGACGCTCTCCGGCGGCGGTGCGTTTCGGGTGGCTTCAGGTCGGCTCCGGCCGGAGGTTGGTGGCACGGCGGCGCTCGTGTGGTGTTGTGGGCGGTGCAGCACAGCGGAACGGGGGCTTCAGCGGGGCAGACGGCGACGCTCCACACCGCCGCGTGCGGTGGAGAGGGCCGGCCGGGCCTTGCGGCCCAGATCTGGGCCCTCGGGCCTGATCTGGGGTTGGGCGGGCTAGCCCGAGCTGAGGCTCGTTCTGCAGGTGGAGGTGATGCTGAGGATGCAGGGGACAGCGGTGACGGCGACCGGCTTGTTGCAGCGTGGTGATGACTCCCAAGTGCAGGAGATCAATTGTAGTACCTTTCGATTAGAAAAGGTTGTCGAACCCACGAGGAGCTGAAGGTATTGGTTAGCAAGAATGATAAATAAAACAATAAAAGATGCAAGTGTTTTTGGGATTTTTGGTTGTATAGTTGCAAGAGAAAAATGCTGAAATAAATGTAGCAAGTAAAAGCTCTCAAAGAGAGAAAGCCCAATCCTCTATGTGGCAAGAGGACAAGCTCAAGTGATGTGTAACTTATATGTGGAAAACGTTCCCGAGGGCGGCATGGATATTGCTAGGCATAGAGATTTATTAAACAACACGTTGAATATCTTGTCAAGTTTTAATCTTCTTTGGACGGAGCCATTGTTAGGTAAAGCTAAATAAATAAACTAAACCCCTTATGATGGATCATGTGGCCAAGTAAATGACTGCACAAGAATTATTAAGACATAAAGTCCCACCATAGCATTACACTCTAAGGTCCCCGATACTAATACCCTCATAATGCAACTTCATGACTCGGTCTCAGGTTTACATGTCCCCCAAGTCTCCCTCAATTCATTACACTACGGTGTTCTCCTATGAGCCCATATAGGTGAAGTGTTGTGCAGTCGACGTTCGCACAACACCATCATAGAATCACATAAAAAGATAAACACTAGACAAAATACCAACACATGTCATATATAAATCATTGCCAATTCATCCTATGCCCTCAGGAACATACGGGAACTACTCACAACGTGCAAACATAATGATATTCAGTGGCATAAGTGGTACAACACAATCTGAAAATATAACTTCACCTCCAAATAATGACAAGTACTCAATCACAAACATGAATAGTAGCACAAGACAAGTATCTAGGGTATAGCAACTCTCAAACTACGAGGGGAACGGAGTGGATCACGGAGATGATGATGGAGATGGTGCTGGTCTTGGTGATGGTGATGATGTAGAGGCCTCCTCCCACGCCAAGGAGGAGAGGTGATGACGATGACGATGATTTCCCCTTCTCCGGAGCTCCGGAGCAGCAGGATCTGACCCCCTCGGAGGGAATCAGGAGTTTCGCCGCCGCCGCGGCCTCGGATGGACTTGGGAAAATTAGGGCGTAACTTTTGGGCGAGACGAAGGCGTGTTAAAAAGCCCCGAGCGAGGAAGTGCCCGAGGCTCCAGTTAGTGGGCCCCACGCGGCCAAAGAATCTGGCCGCGTGGGCCCCCTCTTTTGGGCCTCGTGGCTCTCCTCCCTTCGATCTTCTTCCCACTGCTGTTCTCCCGATGAAAAACCAGCTGTGCAATTTTCCTTTTCTTATTTGGGTCCCTGTAGCTCCTGAAACATTAAAAACAAGAAAAAGGAGGTTTTCTGCCTCCCAGAAATTAAATACCAAAAATAGGGACTTTGTATGAAAGTCCCATAAATCATCTAAAACATGTAAAAACAATGATATAACAATGCCAATAACATTCTAATATGATAATATAAGTTGTATAAATGATGATATAAAATGCACGTATCAACTCCCCCAAGCTTAAACCTTTACTCGTCCTCGAGTAAGTAAGGACATAGATCATTACATGCATCAATGGACTTATGGTTGATAAATAAATACGAGCATTGTATCATCATCATATTCAATTGCAATGAAAGATTAATGAACTAAAACTCATACACATGAGGGCAACATAAGTAGAAGCTCTAGCAATCACCCCTTACTTTTGAAGGCAAATAACCATTGTATGTTGGACAATTGAATCATACTCTTTTTCACATGCTTTTGCTCTTATGGCAAGCATTATAATATTTTATACTTTGCTGAAATTTAAAGACAAGATAAACTCTCATTGGATAACAAGTTTAAAGAAGACAAATGAAAAGATAGATATAAGATTGTTTACAATCTTGCTTCACTAGTAACTAGTGCAAACTTTAGTCATGGATATTTCAATCAAGTTCCTATGCTCTATACAACCTTTATCTTACACTTTCCATGGCTAACTGAATTTTCAGGTGCCTTCCTTTTCATTCACTTTCCAAGAGCATAAGTATTGAAATATCCATGATTCATTAATTTGCTCAAAAGATACTAGATTCTAACAAGAGTGTTTCATATCCTTTTCATTAACCCTTCCTAACTTTTTATCCTACAAGACTATATCTCAACCTTAAACTATTAATTTTCAAGTCATATTGACTCATTCTCTTTACTTATTTTATAATGAGATAATTCTACAATTGTCCAACACACTCAAGTTAATTAAATTCAAGGCAAGATGTGACTGAAACTCTAAATATGCCACGCTCATTTGCATGAGTGTTACCCATAAATCTCCAAACAAGAGAATCATGGATGACACCATACTTTAATATTCATTGATAAACCACAAGATAGGGATACATGATAATGCTCCATGAGCTCACACACGCCTAAGAGAGATTGATAACTAAACGATAAAAGCAAAACACACCATGACTAGATAGATATGATAAACTAGTAAAGATAAAGACTAGGTTGAACTCCCCCAAGCTTGACGTTTTGCTAGAGCTCTTTATTTCTCTTCCTTCTTGTCTCATAATAATTATCTTCAAGTTCTCCAATGATGCTCATCATAAGATTGTAGGCTTCCTCAAACTTGCTTGCAGCTTTTCCCAGTTTTCCATGAGATTCTTCTCCACCGTCTTCTTGCTAGGCTTCCACTCCGGGCTTGGTACTTTTACATTGGGATCTTACGATCCCATTCACCAGGATAGTTCTCTTGGGTGGCACGCTTGAATTCCCTGTCAATAAGAGCAGAAACCACGTTTTTGCTAGCAAGTGCGTGCCTAGGAGCCTTCCCTCCTGTGCTCATGCGCGCCGTCTGCCTCTTGTTTCCAAGAGACACGTTCACCTCACACCAGCAACGGAGATAGGAGAAGGTGGTGCTGTTGCAATAGGTGCGATGTCGACGAAGGGCTTGTATTCTTTCTCTTCCGCTTCCTCCTTCTCCATCTCCTCCTCGTCGGGCTTGTAGTCTTCATCATCCGAGTAGTCCTTCCTCTTCCTATTCCTCCTCCATATGGACGTGGGGCTGTTGCCCTCGAGTTCATCATCATCATCGTCCATGGAGGAGCATTGGAAGGAGTCTCCCGAAGACATAGCTAAAAACCTGACAGGCAGAAACAGCAAAAGCAAAGATCGCTCGAGAACGCTCGGTGCGAGATTAGATCAACGAAAAGGGGTATATATTGACGGTTTTTAGGTCAAGACGAAGCGTCGGAGACGAAAACGAGACGAAACGGGACTCCGAGGGGCAAAAGGAGTGGGCCCACGCGGCCAAAGAATCTACCGCGTGGGACCCCCTTTTCTCCTCGGGTCTCCGTTCCTTCCATTTTCTTGTCCCACACGTTAATTTCCATAAAAAATGACTCCGTAAAATTTACGCAATTCCGAGAAACTTTCCAACACAAAAGTTACCTATTATTGATTTTGGGTTTCTGAAACTGCAAAATTCTTCGCAATTACCTCCTCCGGTGTCTTTAAATTCAACTCCTCCACCTTTCCGATGAAGCTCCTTCCTGCAATATAATGTTTAAGGCGTTGTCCATTGACTACATGAGGTTTACCTTTCATATCACCGTGAAGACGGATAGCTCCTGAACGGTACACCTCCTGTATCACTAATGGTCCCTGCCACTTTGAAGCCAACTTCCCTGCAGAAAACTTGAAACGAGAGTTGTATAATAAAACTTGATCACCTACTTTGAATTCTTTTCTCTTAATTTTCTTGTCATGCCAAATCTTAACTTTCTCTTTAAACATTCTGGCACTTTCATAAGCTTCATTTCTCCATTCATCTAGTAGGTTTAAATCAAGAATTCTCTTCTCTCCGCAGTTTTAAAATCAAAGTTCAATTGTTTAATAGCCCATCTAGCTTTATGTTCTAATTCACAGGTAAATGACAAGCTTTTCCATAAACCATTTTATAAGGAGACATTCCCATAGGATTTTTAAAAGCAGTTCTATAAGCCCACAATGCATCATTAATTTTAAGTGGCCAGTCAGACCTAGACTTATTCACTGTCTTTTCCAAAATGAGTTTAATTTCCCTATTACTTAATTCAACTTGTCCACTTGTTTGGGGATGATAAGGAGATGCAACTCTATGGTTAACATTATATTTTGCCAATGTTTTCCTAAGAATACCATGTAAGAAATGAGAACCACCATCAGTAATTAAAAACCTAGGAACACCAAACCTGGGGAAAATGATGTCCTGAAGCATCGTCATTGCTGTGGCATGATCTGCACTTTTGGTTGGAATTGCTTCCACCCACTTTGTAACATAATCCACTGCAACCAAAATATGAGTATGCTTTGTCTTTGATGCTGGGAAAGGTCCCATAAAGTCAAAACCCCACACATCAAATGGCTCAAGTGGTAAAGAATAATTCATAGGCATTTCATTTCTCCTACCAATATTTCCTACTCTTTGACATTTATCACAAGATTTAACATATTCAGCACAATCCTTAAATAAAGTAGGCCAATAAAAACCAGATTGTAATACCTTTGCACCTGTACGATCTCCTGCATGATGCCCTCCATAGGGACTGTCATGACAATCTCTTATAATAGCCTGTTGTTCATGCTCAGGTACACAACGTCTAATAATACCATCCACACTTTTCTTATAAAGGAAAGGATCATCCCAAAAATAATGTCTAAGATCATAAAAGAATTTCTTTCTTTGTTGAAAAGTGAAGTGTGGTGGTAAAACTTTACCAACAATAAAATTTGCATAGTTGGCAAACCATGGAGATGCAACTTTAGCACTAGAAACATTAATATTGCAAGTTGTTCATTAACAAAACTATCATTAATAGGAATAGGATCATCAGGTATATTTTCCATTCTAGAAAGATGATCAGCTACTTGATTATCTTCCCCTTTCCTATCAACAATGTGTAAATCAAATTCTTGCAATAAAGTACCCATCTTATTAGTCTAGGCTTAGCATCTTTCTTATTCATTAAGTATTTAATAGCAGAATGATCAGTATGTATTGTGACTTTGGAATCAGTAATATAAGGTCTAAATTTGTCACAAGCAAATAGCACTGCTAAAAATTCTTTTTCAGTTGTAGCATAATTCCTTTGAGCAGCATCAAGTGTTCTACTAGCATAATAAATAACATTCAGTTTCTTATCAACACGTTGGCCCAAAACAGCCCCAACTGCATAATCACTAGCATCACACATAATTTCAAAAGGCAATTTCCAATCAGGAGGTTGAATAATAGGAGCACTTATTAAAGCATTCTTCAAAATATTAAAGGACTCAATACAATCATCATTAAAAGAGAAAGGAACATCCTTTTGCAAAAGATTGGTTAGAGGTTTTGATATTTTGGAGAAATCTTTAATAAACCTACGGTAAAAACCTGCATGCCCAAGAAAACTTCTTATACCTTTGATGTCCCTTGGGTATGGCAGCTTTTCAATAGCTTCTATCTTTGCTGGGTCAACTTCTATTCCTCTTCCAGAAATCTTATGCCCAAGACAATACCTTCAGTAACCATGAAGTGACACTTCTCCCAATTAAGAACTAAGTGTTGGTCTTCACAACGCTGCAAAACTTTGTTAAGGTTGAACAAGCAATTATCGAAGGAAGTACCATACACAGAAAAATCATCCATAAAACTTCCATTATCTTTTCAATATAATCAGCAAATATAGCATTCATGCATCTTTGAAAAGTAGCAGGAGCATTGCACAAACCGAATGGCATTCTCCTATAAGCAAATGTACCATATGGGCAAGTAAAAGTGGTCTTTTCTTGATCATCCTTATGGACAGGAATTTGTGAGAAACCTGAATAACCATCTAAATAGCAAAAGTGAGAGTGTTTAGATAACCTTTCTAACATTTGATCAATAAATGGCAATGGGTAATGATCTTTACGAGTTGCTTTATTTAACTTCCTGAAATCAATACACATCCTATAACCAACAACAGTACGTTGAGCCACAAGTTCATCCTCATCATTTGGAACAACAGTCATTCCACCCTTTTTAGGAACACAATGAACAGGACTAACCCACTTACTATCAGCTATGGGATAAATGATACCAGCTTCAATAAGTCTTATTACCTCTTTCTTACCACTTCTTTCATTTTTGGATGGAGACGGCGTTGATAATCAACAACAGGTTTTGCATCCTCCTCCAAATTAATTTTATGCATACATAGAGCTGGGCTTATACCTTTAAGATCATCAAGAGAGTATCCAATGGCTGGTCGGTGAGCTTTAAGCACATCAAGTAATTTTCTTCTTCTTCAGCTGAAAGGTTAGCACTAATAATGACAGGATATATGCTCTTCTCATCCAAGTATGCATATTTAAGATTTGTAGGCAAAGGTTTTAATTCAAAACTAGGATCCCCTTTAGGTGGTGGTAGCACTCCTAAATTATCAGGTGGGATATGCAATTGTAATTGTGGGGTTGTTGCCATAATATTTGTTCTAAGACATCTTTTTCTTCATCATTAAATGGTTCATCTTGATTAAGCATATAACGTTCTACCACGTCTGATGAAGCTACAGCTATATGAGCAAGAGTTTCAATTACATCTTCAGAAATTGGCTCTTTCTCTCATGTTTATCAGCAAATTTAGAAAAGTTGAATTCAAGTTTTTCTCCAGCACATTTAATAAACACTTTCTCTTTAAGCAAATTAATTTCAGCACCAACAGTGTGTAAGAAAGGTCTACCAAAAATGATAGGACAAAATGAATCTTGAGGACAACCAAGCACAATAAAATCAGCAGGATATTTTATTTTGCCAACCAATACTTCAACATCTCTAACAATTCCAAGTGGATTAATATAATCTTTATTAGCAAGTTGAATTGTCATACCTGTCTCTTCCATAATGATAGGATCAATATCAGGCTTGATTTCAAGATAAAGAGAATATGGAATGACACTAATACTTGCTCCAATATCACACAAACCATGATAACTTGAAGTCCCAATAGAGCATGATATAACAGGCTTACCAACCTTGGCCGAATTACCTTTAATGACTTTAGTAGCATCTTCACATAAATAAACATCAACAGGGTCTTCTTCATTTAATTGTTTGATAATGAAATTTGACTGTTGACTTCCACCTGTTCATAAGGCTGAGAACATCTTCTTTTACTCTTGTTAGTAACAGCAATAAGTAAATTCTCCTTAACTTGGTTTGGATATGGAGGTGGTTCAACATACTCTTCAATTGTCACAGATGACACTGGTTCTACCTGTTTAATAACTTTAGGAACAACAATAGATTGTTTAACAGGTTCAACATAAACTTCAAACCCACTTTTAGGAACACCAATATGATCAGCAAAAGTTTTAGCTATCTCAATTATAACATAAGGATCAAGACCAAAATTATCACTCAGATTCTTAAACAAATAGAAGTAGAGAAGTTCTCTACACATGAATATCCATAGTCCAAATAGGGCTCATTACCTTTATCAAGATCCCAATGACAAGTGTTCTCAGCAATAGTCTCCAATAAATTCCATGCTTCTTCTTCAGTATTATTTGTAAAACTTCCACCAGATGAATTATCCAGAAATTCCTTTTGTTTCATTGGTAGCCTCACATAAAAGTTTATCAATATAATTTTCCTTGTAAGATCATGACAAGGATTCTTGCGAAGGAGTTCCTTTAACCTCCCCCAAGCTTGAGTAATACTCTCTCCCAGATGTGGCCAGAAATTAAATATATAGCAGCGGTTCTCATAAGCTTCTTTAGGAGTAAAATACTTAAGAAAGAAAACCTTCCTCAAAATACTCCATTCAATAATGACTTCTTCATCCAAAGACCTGAACCAAATACGAGCATTACCAGATAAAGACAAATATAATAGCTTCCTTTTTACCTGATCCTCAGAAATACCAGGAAGCCTAAATAAGCCACATATGTCTTCAATTGTCTCCACGTGTTCACGTGCAGACTTAGTTCCATCCCCTGTAAATGGATTTTTCATAACTCTTTTAACATGACCAATGGGAATTTTAAATCCCACTTTAGGTACCTCAGACACAGTAGTTTCAACCACTTTAGGAGTAGTGGCATAAGCACTTTCATATAAAGCAAGATGCAGCGAGGCACGATTCATAAATGCCATAGTAACAATGAGATAAAACAGTAAATAAAATTCAGCTTTCAAGTTTCCTTACCAAACTTCTTACCAATAGCGCTACGCTCCCCGGCAACGGCGCCAGAAAAGTGTCTTGATGACTCCCAAGTGCAGGAGATCAATTGTAGTACCTTTCGATTAGAAAAGGTTGTCGAACCCACGAGGAGCTGAAGGTATTGGTTAGCAAGAATGATAAATAAAACAATAAAAGATGCAAGTGTTTTTGGGATTTTTGGTTGTATAGTTGCAAGAGAGTAAAAATGCTGAAATAAATGTAGCAAGTAAAAGCTCTCAAAGAGAGAAAGCCCAATCCTCTATGTGGCAAGAGGACAAGCTCAAGTGATGTGTAACTTATATGTGGAAAACGTTCCCGAGGGCGGCATGGATATTGCTAGGCATAGAGATTTATTAAACAACACGTTGAATATCTTGTCAAGTTTTAATCTTCTTTGGACGGAGCCATTGTTAGGTAAGCTAAATAAATAAACTAAACCCCTTATGATGGATCATGTGGCCAAGTAAATGACTGCACAAGAATTATTAAGACATAAAGTCCCACCATAGCATTACACTCTAAGGTCCCCGATACTAATACCCTCATAATGCAACTTCATGACTCGGTCTCAGGTTTACATGTCCCCCCAAGTCTCCCTCAATTCATTACACTACGGTGTTCTCCTATGAGCCCATATAGGTGAAGTGTTGTGCAGTCGACGTTCGCACAACACCATCATAGAATCACATAAAAAGATAAACACTAGACAAAATACCAACACATGTCATATATAAATCATTGCCAATTCATCCTATGCCCTCAGGAACATACGGGAACTACTCACAACGTGCAAACATAATGATATTCAGTGGCATAAGTGGTACAACACAATCTGAAAATATAACTTCACCTCCAAATAATGACAAGTACTCAATCACAAACATGAATAGTAGCACAAGACAAGTATCTAGGGTATAGCAACTCTCAAACTACGAGGGGAACGGAGTGGATCACGGAGATGATGATGGAGATGGTGCTGGTCTTGGTGATGGTGATGATGTAGAGGCCTCCTCCCACGCCAAGGAGGAGAGGTGATGACGATGACGATGATTTCCCCCTTCTCCGGAGCTCCGGAGCAGCAGGATCTGACCCCCTCGGAGGGAATCAGGAGTTTCGCCGCCGCGGCCTCGGATGGACTTGGGAAAATTAGGGCGTAACTTTTTGGGCGAGACGAAGGCGTGTAAAAAGCCCCGAGCGAGGAGTGCCCGAGGCTCCAGTTAGTGGGCCCCACGCGGCCAAAGAATCTGGCCGCGTGGGCCCCCCTCTTTTGGGCCTCGTGGCTCTCCTCCTTCGATCTTCTTCCCACTGCTGTTCTCCCGATGAAAAACCAGCTGTGCAATTTTCCTTTTCTTATTTGGGTCCCTGTAGCTCCTGAAACATTAAAAACAAGAAAAAGGAGGTTTTCTGCCTCCCAGAAATTAAATACCAAAAATAGGGACTTTGTATGAAAGTCCCATAAATCATCTAAAACATGTAAAAACAATGATATAACAATGCCAATAACATTCTAATATGATAATATAAGTTGTATAAATGATGATATGAAATGCACGTATCACGTGGTGGCGAGCTTCACGGGCTCGATCTGGGCCCGGCCGGACTCTATCAGGACTGGTGTGCCCCGTGGGGGCTTTACGGGTCCGCTGGACCCGGCTGGACTTGACGGGGATGGTGTGCTCTGCAGCCGCGTCCGGTCGACTACCGCCCTCGGCGGTGGAGGTTGTTCCCTCCCGCGCGGTCGCGGTACTGCTGACCACGGTTCATTCCTCTGCGCACTTCCATCTTGTAGACCTCGTGGCGGCTACTTCGGTGAGACGACGATGGCGGATTCGGGATCGGTGTGGCGCATGTTCGTGGGCGGCTAGTCTGGTGGTGTCGAGGCTCGTCCTCGCGGGGCTCCTGTGCTACAGATCGTCCGAGATTGTGGAGGGGGTTTTCGGGAGAAATCCTTATCGGTTCGTCTGACACCGACGCGGTGCCGCCTCCGGGTGACATCTTTCCTTCCTGAAGGGCGTCGTGGCTATCCTTCATCCGCTTCCTCTGTACCAGGGAAAACCCTAGGACCAGTTGGTCCGGGCAGCAGTGACTTTCCTTCTTGAATGTGTTGCTTGGTACTCGTCGCTTCGGTGCTAGGAGTGTGGTGGTACTTCGTGGAGAGGGTGCAGCGGTTACGGGTCTCCGTCGTTTAGTCGATCCGCCTTTGTCTCCATTTTGTTTTCTTGTTTTTCTCTTCCCCTTGCTTTGGGTGTATGTTTGCTGCCGTCCCAGCATTTCGAAACTGTTGGTTGTATCGGGTGGTTGCTATATTTATATAGCGGGGCTACGGCCTATTTCGTCGTCGAAAAAAAAATTGACACGCAAGTTCCACTGTAAATGCAAGTCACGACGGCAGGAACTCCTCTTGTACTGCTGTTGTGGTTTAGTTTATCATGGCTGCTTGGACTAACGTAATCACCAAGAACCAAAGGTCCAAAGCCAGTTGGATCACCTCCTGGCTTAAGTCTAATAAGTACTAATTAGTTCCTCTCTCTAATTATTATATAGATAATGACCTGAAGATGACACGCTTTTATTATTCTGCAGCTGACGTGAACGCAATCTCCTCATCTTAATCCCTCGTCGTCTCTACAGCCACCGATGATCGGTTGTGCACAGTTTGCTTGGCCTGATTCGCTTTGCGTAAAGGTTTTTCCTAGCTAACGCGCGTAATGGTGAAGGGAGAAGGGACGTGAATCGTGCTCTATACGTGCGAACCCCAAACACTGGAGGAAATGGAACCCTCGTCATGTTCTCGATCAATCCATGTCAATATGTCATCATAGCAAAGCTTCCATTATCTGAAAACGACGTCATTGGATGGAAGCGTGTATGTATGCATGTATATTGTGCTCATCAGATTCCTCGGCTTAAAAGCTACTGCGTCCGCTCCACAATTTAAACTAAAACCACGACAAGAGTTATGCAACGGAGGTAGTATTTGTTAACCTTTTAATTCAGCTTCAGGTTCACATAGCATCATTTTCTGATAAAAGCTTTCCACGGCCTGCTAATTAGCACCGCCAGCTCAGTATTGTTTGATCTTACAAACATTAACTTGGGACAAACATATCACTTTTCCGTTTTGTAAGATTTTTTTTACTAAAGTAAGTATGGCACCTTTTTCCAGTAGTGAAGATTATGAGAGGCACCTTTTCCTGTAAATGCATTGACATATGTTAATATAAATGCTTTGCAGGTTCTGAGAGAAAAGCGATATGCTTTGCTGCATTTTCTGAAATTGCCTCCTGGCCTCCTGGGAACATGCATTTATTTAGTCACATGGCATCTTATTCCTCCAAACATAAATCATGGGAACAGTTTGGCCGCCCAATGATGGTCCAGAACTTTCGGACTTTCCTCCCAACAGAGTGATTGGTTCCCTTGCCAACTTGCAGAGCCTGGAAAAGGATGGCCGATAGCAGCCCACATGTCTATTCATTGCTTTTGAGCATGATCTCATTCGTGTTTATTTGATCAGAAATTTGTCCAAAACCAACGGAGAAATGGCAGAGCTATCGATACCACCACCAGCTAAATTCCGGCAGAAACTCGAAACTCGGATCAGAACAGTATAGTACTATTCAATATACCTTATCATATCCAAATGAATTTTCTGTTGTTCTGTACATATTGTTTTCTGAACTAGTAGCCATCACTTTCGCCTGAAAGGGCAACTTGATGGAGAAAGTAAACGAAAACAGCTGCCTAAATTGCAGTGCTAGCTTCATTTCGGTGGAGTCTGCAACTCCCTGGCTGAGAGAACTCTTCAGTCGTCAATGGAGAGGCACGACGGGTCACTGTCGACCTGTCGTACTGCATCCTGCAGATGAAACTCTTCAACAGCCACACATACATGGTACGTAATACTCCTATATACTAGCAAAGCTGAAGGCCAGGGTATAGAACTGCGAAAATACCATGACAAAACGACATTTCATTTACAAAAGATAAGCACGAAGTACTCAAAAGGGAACTAGTAATTCCCCCAAATACACATCCTTATATGTGTGGAAGAACAAAATAAAAGAGGAAGAGATTAACGAGATTGCAAGAAGTATACATCATACTTCTATAGCCAACTCAGAACACGGGATTCCCTCGGGATATTTTCTTCACTTGGTAAAATGTGGAATGAATTGTCGGGACAAATCCCTGATATGCTCATTCTCAGTTTCGATAAGACGAACAACCTCTCCCATAGAAGGCCGCTGTTCCGGGTTTGTCCTGACACAAAGATATGCTGCCCTGGCAAGATGATACAGCCCATATGTATCGTATGTATCTGATATGCGCTCATCAATTAAGTCGTGCAGTGCTAAACTCTCAACCAAAGGCTCTGCCTGAAAAATTATAGAGGTGCAAGGAAATGAACGGTGCAAGTCTATTGTAACCAAGTTTGTAAAAATAAGAAGAATGCACTGAAGAGAATACCCATTGTAATATGTGTGCGCATTGTCCTTCACGTTCCTCGAGCACATTGCGACCGGATATCAGCTGGAAAAGAACGATGCCAAAGGCATACACATCTGTTCTTACAGAAACTATGCCATACTCGGCATACTCAGGCGCCAAGTATCTGACGGACATGACAAAGAAAATATTGGCATTTTCAGAAAGACAGGAGCAAAAGGGTAGCATAGAATGGAAGATTGACTTAATAACACTGCAAGAATTAAAGTTTGTCCTGACCCTGATTGCCCCAGAATTCTCGTGTGAATAGAAGTATTGACAGCCTTCCATTTCGCAAGACCAAAGTCCCCAAGCTGTGGAAGACAGGATGTAAAATTACAACAGAGCACATAAGGCATTTGCATCTTCAAATGTACCAGTAAGAACTGAGGTCTAGTACCATCCAGCTTACCATGGGAACAAAGTCATGTGTCAACAGTACATTGCTTGGGCGCAAATCCCGATGAATTATTGGACCGGCACGGCACTCTTCATGCAGAAAGCGCAACCCTTTTGCTATACCAAGAGCAATAGCATGCCTCTTGTGCCACTCCAGCAAGCCTGCCGCCTGGTCTATGTTACCACATGACGAGCAACGAGTAAGGTAACAATAAGTTTGTCACCATTTTCATATTACGAATTTATATTATTCATACTACCTAAGAACGTACCAAATAAATGCCACTCCAGAGATTTGTTGCATATATACTCATACACCAAGATATTGTAGCTTTCTTTGCAGCAATACCCAAGTAGCATGACAATATTTCGGTGACGGCAAAGCTCAGCACTTGCACTTCAGAGAAGAATTCAGTATAGCCCTGTGCACTAGCTTCTTTACGCAACTTAGCTGCAATGACCTGACCATCCTTGAGCTGTCCTTTATATACATGCCCAAATCCGCCCTCGCCCACCAAATTCTCTCTTGAGAAGTCAGATGTTGCAGATTGAATCTCTGAGAAAGGATATTTCATGGACTCCTTGATGTAAAGCACTGATCTTAGCCCACAACCAGCACATAGAACTGGTCTTTCCGATGAATCGTAGTTAACGATCATGTTATCTTCAATAAATTTTCCTGTAAGGATCACAGGAGCATGCATACTATGACTAAATATGACACTGTATGTGTCTTCTGTAACATCAAATAATTTAGCCAGTAAAAAATCTAGTTGCATTTTTATGATTTTGCTTTATTGAAGAAACATATCATACCATTAGTCTCATCAATCATCGTGATTGATGCGATGCTCATTGATGGTGTGAAGTCTTGCATGCTGTTACTAACCACACTGGGGGTGTAGTGGATCTCATGGTTGCTTAGAGAGGCAAAGTAACTTACAGGCGATGACTTGATCGACACACGAACCTTGTCAGTATCTAGCGTCTTGGAGCTCAGATCTAATGACATCACCAGGTGTTCTAGGTCCTTCACTTCTCCCATGCTTTTGCTTGACACATTTGTTCTAATTGACTTCATTGTCTGCACTGATAGGTTGTCCTGAAATGCTGCAACCTTGCAGGCTATGTGCTTTTCTAGGTGCTTGAAATCTCGTCTGAAGTGCCTATAAAGTCGTTATGAACAGATACAAGTTTAAGTACTGAACCAACAATGCTCCTTTAGGCACTTAAGTCCATTTTGGTTAGTATGCAACCAATGATTAAACAAGAAATACGCACATACCTATCCAGTACAACCCAAGCAGCCTTACTTGAATTCACTTCATGGATAATGACAGCCTTCGCTGGTGATCCAGGAGATACTTTGAGGGTTACACTTATCTGAAGTAAAACAAAACGAGCATCAGAATGTAACCAATATTTTCAAGAATGTTACAAATCTTACTGGTAAAGCAGCATCTTAGCCTAACAGAATAAAATAGCATAGTGTGTTCCCCTAAACAGATATCTATATGGAAATGCAGGAACCTCTACCCCTCTCGAGGCGTTACTCGAAAAAATTAACAGTTACTATTTATTTTTTCTGAAATTAGAATCCATTTCTGTGTGAAATAGATGTAGGCAACATTACCCCGACTTTGCGGAGCTCCTCCACATCCTGGAGGAGCTTGGTTCTGTAGTATTCAGCTTTCTTGGCAACCTGATCGCGCAGGTATCGTGTGTTCGTCCCAGCAAAAGAATCATTAGATGCTTTGGTTTGGTATCCCACTGATCATAAAAAAAATACAAAAACAATAGATTGAAATATGAGTCATGACCTAGGAGTCAAAAACATTAATTCAAAATAGGATTCATGATATACACCGTATATAGGGAACATTAACTCAAAAATTCCGTAAAACACCAACAGCTAGCAGGAAGACTAGATTGCGTCATTCACTAATATTCATTGGCAGATTAAACGAATGAACAGACATTGCACTACTGCATTTTCTCGCGACTAGGATTATATGCTTAATTAACAGTTGTGACCATATGGAAATCACTGCAATTTTGACTCCAGAAGTTTGTTAGACACAAGACATTCAATTTTGCTGTCATATTTTTTAGCATATTTTCCTTGACATAACACCATTTTTTAAGCTCAGCAACGCCGTCCTTCTATATGACATTGGCGATTCTCACTGTGATGATACTCCATCGAGGGATACCTATAAACAGCATTGTTCACTGGTGGTGAACCAATGAACAATCACCAACAGGACTGAAAGCCAGTAGGCACATATATTATATGGAAGCATCTGTCAGCATGCATCAGTGCACCCACACTCTAGTAAGAGGGTTCAGCTTCAGCATATGAAATTATGTCTCTAGTACTTTTTTTTTCGAGGAAGACCTAACTACTACTACTACAAGGATCATTTGCTTAATGCGGGGATGGCCAAATTAAGAATCAACTTCCAATCTGACACATTGACACTTGAAATCTACCATCTACGTACAAGTATGTAAGCGATAATGAATCATGTGAGGCGCAACTAGATAACATTTTGGGAAGATTTAAACAAGATTGGGTTCGGTTAAGCAAATAAAAGGGCTGAAGATTGGGTTAGGTTAACCCGAACGGGAAAGAGAGACCTAAAGGGGGAGCTTGGCCCTCACTCGGATTGGTGACAGCGTGCAGCACGCCGAGTACGATGAGGGAGTCGCCGCCGCGCAGTATGTCACCCCGGGCGACCAGCGCCTGAGCGCCATCCTGACCTCGACCTCGCGGTGGTCGCGGGTCGCGTCGAGCGCCACCACGACCAGCTGCGGCGGCGGCAGCAGCGGCGACAGGGCCACGGGCATGGCTCCCGGATCGGACATCGCGAGCAGCGCGGCGGCCTGGTGGTCCCCCGGGCTGAGGGCGGAGTACATCGAAATGGGCGTGCTGAGGGGAGTGCTCGTGCCACTGCTCCTGCTCCGCTCGTCCCGGCGCCGGCGGCGCGCGTACCTGCTGCCATTGTTGCCGCCGGGTACGGAGGGTATTAGTACCTCGAGACGGCTGCGCGCCGCGGCGAATATTCGGGAGAAGAGAGAGATCATTCGGTGTTGCTGCGCTTGCCGGCGCGGCCGCGGGGGGCATCTCGAAGGCACCGGGAGCGAATATATGGCGGGATGCCATTGCCAGGGATGCAGCCGGAGGAGGTACCGAGGCAGAGGCTCCCAGCGGCGGCGAACCGCAACAGCTTGCGGTTGTCGCGTCGCTGGCGGACGGTTGCGCCGGCGGACTCGGCGAGGGGAGATTTGCTGGAAACAGGGGCGCGAGACGCTTGCTTACAACGAACTGGTCATTTGATATTAGTTGCTCCCTTCGATTTGATAACCTTTGGCTAAATTTTCCATAATTTTTTGCTTTCTGAGCACCATTTAGTCCGTCTTTGAAGGCTTCGATTATGTAAACATATCATATGGTTAAACCAAGGTTACAAGGTACCTAATCCATAATTGAATACATGTTGTTATAGTTTTCAATTTTAATTTGCTCCGAAATACATTGATATACTACCATTTTGAGATGACTACACGACTATTTGTCCTTCCTATAATTCACTCATTGGTCGTTGTCAAGCACATAGATTCTCAAGTGTACCTTACCCTATAGTGGGGTGTATGACATGTGGATCTTCCATCTTGTGCAGTGTGTCAAACTGTGCAGTGTGTCAAACTCATCTTGTTTAGACCAGCCACATAATAACTAACTATATGAAAGCTGGGCAGTTTCTCGGCACCGCAGCGCTCGTGCACTGTTCCTGGCAACAGTAATTACTGTAGATAGGAACAGTGTTGAACAGTATGACAATTTTACAAAAAAAACCCCGAAAAGGACTAAATTGTAATTTTCGCAAACACCAGGGACTTCGGTGCAAAAACATCCACAGACCATCTTCTTCCTCTCCTCTCCCTCCCGCGCGGACGGAGCGCGCCGCCGCCGCCGACGCTCGCCCCCGCCGCTCTGCTCCTCCCCGTACAGATCAACGGCCATGGAGATCTCCGCCGCCTCTTCCTCTCCCACCTCGCCGACGAACGCATTCCGGGCCGCTCCAGAGACGCCGCAATCGACGCCGCCATGGTCCGCATCCGCCGCTACATCTGCTCGCCACTGGCGACGCTCCGGTGACCTAAAAGAGGCGGCGTCGCCGATTTTGGGTAGCTCGCCTCCGCGCGCATCCAACGCTCCCAGCCGCACGCTTCAAATCGCGCTAGGTCGCCGCCGGCGAGCTCTCCGTCGCCACCGTCTCCACTGCTTACGTCACCTCGACGTGGCAGTGAGCCCGGTTAGTCAGCGTCCTAATCTTTTCCACTGAAAAAAAAAACTGCTGAAACCCTGACATGTGGGCCCAGTTCACTTAAACAATTTGCAGAAAATGAAAAAATATTACAAAATCAATAGTTTAAGATCTATCTACCAGAAAAATGTAAAAAATATATCAACATAATCAGAAAAACAAATTCTAATTATTTATATCATACTACAAACATTTTTGGACATTTTTAAAATTGGTCCCAATTCACTTAAATAATTTGCAGAAAATGAATAATACTATAAAATCAATGGTTTAAAATCTACCTACTAGAAAAATATGCAAAATATATCGAAATAATCAAAAAAATAAATTCTAATTATTTGTAGCATAATACAAACATTTTTGGGCATTTTAAAATCGGTAAACATTTACAAAAAAAACAAAATGCACTTTCTTTGATTAAATGGAGTTGATTTCATATAAAAAATATATTATATACTGTATTTCCTCTACTTAAGTAGCTTAATTAACTATTTAAGACAAATTAAAAACATATTATATCATTTAAAAAATGGTTCGCATTTAGAGATAATATAACAAAACTCTCTCTAAATATGCATTTAAATTAAATAAATACTCAAATTGGTTAATATTTCTATATAACCATAATGTGTTTACTCTGAAAATGAAGTTAAATAGAATATTTATGTCACAAAGGAAAACATATTTTATCATTTTAATTTAACTAACATATTAGAGGTAATATGACTAAATTCTCTCTTTTTGTTTACTTAAATTTAAAAAAAACTATATTAGATGGATATTTGAAGCAAATACAAATTCACTTCCTCTAATTATGGACTTAATTTAATAAATGATTAAAGCAAAATACAAACATATTAAAACATTTCAAAATGGTTCACATTTAGAGATAATATCACATTTAGAGATAATATAATTAATCTCTCTTCAAATATGTAATTAAATTTAATAAATGCTCAAATTGGTGAATATTTCGATATAATCATAATGTATTTCCTCTAATTATGAATTTAAATAAACTACTTATGGCCAAATAGAAAACATATTTTACCATTTCAATTTAGCTAACATATTAGAGGTAACATGGCTAAGTTCTCTCTAATTTTCTATTTAGATTTAAAAATGCTTGATTAGTTGGATATTTGTAGCAAATACAAATTCATTTCAGCTAATTATGGACTTACTTTAATAAATGCTAATACAAAATATTTCCTCCGACTATGAAGTTCAATCACAAATTTATGGAAAGGAAAAACAAGCGTATTTGATTAGTTCTATTATACAAATAATATACCGAAATTTGCACTTCTATCCCTTTCCAGTAACAATGACCATACACTCAAATAATTTTTTTTTGTCACCACGAGTGCAGCGTGACGCCGCAACAACAACATTGGAATAATGATAAATAAATAAAAACAAATTGCAACACATTTTATTTCACAAAACAATTATTTTGCAACAAACATTCAATATTTCTAACAAATTTGAAAATAAATTTCAAACAAGTTTCTCCTAAATTTTTCCCAACAAAAATTTCGCAACAAGTATTTTACCCCAGGGAATATTCAACAACATGAAAATATTATTTTCCCAAGACTATTCAACAATATTCACGAAAGTTTCAAATACATTCTATATATGTCTCTCCAATTTTCTTTTCCTGAACATGTTTTGCTGCATTGACTCGATTCAAATTGCGTAGACAGATACATAGCATATCCAAACCACTACAGCCAGCACGACATCCTAAAAATTTCAAATTTATGAAATTTTTGAACTTTCCACACAAAAATTGCACCGAACAACCATTGTACACAGAAGTGAAACTAACAAATTTTTAAATTTAAGAATTTTTCAAACTTCCCACATGAACTACCAAATGTTCATTTTGTTTAAATTTTGTTGGGTTAGTTTTCCAAATAATTCTTCTATTTTCTCACTAAAGAAAAAAAAATCCAAACTTTTCCAAATTGTAGACTCGAATAAAAAAATGATTAGCACTAACTACGTACTTAAATTAAATATTATTTGGAAAATAGAAACATATTTGAACATTTTGGATGTACTCCAAAACATATCAACATGCTCCGATAAATAAATGGTACTAATTAATGCCAGAATACAAACATATTTAAACAATTCAAATTGACTAATATTTGTATACAATCTAAGTGGACTTCATCTAATTATGGATTTTAAATTAATAAATGCTCACAAAATACATATTCTCTGATTATGGAGTTATCTTACAAATTTATGAAAAAATACAAACATTTCTGAACAATGCAATTTGCTAAGTATTTCGAGATACCCTAAACGACAAATTCCAGCAAATTTAAACATTTTCAATCCCGACGGGTGCGCCGTGTCGCCACGCCAAATTGCCTACAAAATTCAAAATTAGCAAATGTTTAGAGATAATTCAAATACATTTTCTCTAATTACGGTAAAATAAATTATGGCAACTTAGAAACATATTTAAACACTTCAATTTGCCAAATATTTGGATATTCTTTAAACTATATAAAAATTCTCATAAAAAATCAACACTACCTACGTACGGCAAAACACAAAACATAATTAAACAATTCAAAATGGTTACAAACTAACAAAATCGCGGCGTGACTCCGATATAAGTAAGCTTTCCCGAATTGTGAACTCGAATTCAAAAAATATGCATTACCACTAACTACATACTTAAATTAAATATCATTTAGAAAATAAAAGCATAATTAAACATTTCAAACCGCTAAAATATTAGAAACACTCCAAAACAAATCGACATGCTAAAAAAAGGTACTTATTAATGCCAAAATACAAACATATTTAAACAATTCAAATTGGCTATTTTTTTTTGAAAGCCCACGTATATTCAACAGCAAAGTACCACATACAAAGTGCACAGTACAAATACAGAAGGAAAAGTACAATACGTAGGGGAAACAGAACCAGATCGGAGATCAGCAACTCCACCGGCGCCGGCGACGAAGAACATCAGCCGCCTTCTAACCACAGCCTGAGAGCGCCCTCTTCCTTGAAAGACGCCGCAGAGCCCGTCCGCCGCGCCGCGGCGGAGCTTACGCCGGTGAACGACCACGGCGAGCACCCTCTCTCTCCTGCATCTCCACCTTGCCGAAGACGTCAATGTTTGCATACAATGTAAGTGAACTTCATCTAATTATGAAGTAATTTAAATTTAACAAATACTCACAAAATATATATTCTTTAATTATGGAGTTATCTTACAAATTTATGAAAAAATACAAACTAACAAAATCGCGGCGTGACGCCGCGTTAAATTCCACTAGTTGTGTGTAAAAGGTGATTCAAATGGGTTATTGAATCGATTCATCGCGGTGTAGAGCATTAGTGCCAGAACTCTGACATAAAAGCGGATCAAGTACTTTGTTCGCTTCTTACATGCAGTTGTGGGCCTTTTGCGAGAGAAACGTGTGGAGAAAGAGGAAAAGGATTAGAAAATAACTGGTTGTTTATTTGACAGAGGGACCAACCAACGATTCCACACACTACAACAAAACTGCGAGCCGAATTATAGCAGTACCTTTTCAGATTGAATCGATGCGACGATGTGGCCGGTCTTACATCATATAGGATATACTTTTCGTAGCCAAAGTATTAATATGTACTGCTC
This sequence comes from Poa pratensis, assembly GCA_947311845.1. Lineage (NCBI taxonomy): Eukaryota > Viridiplantae > Streptophyta > Magnoliopsida > Poales > Poaceae > Poa > Poa pratensis. Next base: position 67,248,785 of record CAMZMU010000039.1, read on the forward strand.
CTCTAAATTTAGGATCTACTCGCAAGAAAAATAATCTACGATGTAAGTTCTTCTTAGTATTTTTCATTTAATCTAAAATAAGAGGTTCTCTACACGCTCACTACACTTTTGTTGGTGTTACATGTATTTAGGCCCTCATTGAGTTCACTAGATTTGGTCTCATATATCTACCATTTAAAGTATTTCCGAGAGAAGGTGAGTATATATATTAATAATTAATAAATGACATTGAAAGTTTGATTCTTTTTTTATCATTTGCCTTGATTCTATGTCAAAAAGGACTTTTGTTTTGGATATGGGTGGATAATGGAACCAGCAGAGAGCTTTCAAAATAAAAAAAAGTGGCATAACCAATAGGCAAAATGGAAAAAAAGAGAAAACTATATTTTAAAGAACCGTAAACAAAGAATATGACCATGGGTCTGATTTAGAAGCAAATTGCTATAGAATACAAAATCGCAGTCTTTCTAGAAATATCTTGGTTGAAACATTTATTTCTAAATGGGGCCTTTCAAAAAGGTTCTAACGCTTGCACCCGACTCTAAGGAGTCCCAAAGGTCTCGTATTAACAGAAAATAAAATGATCTATTTCATTTAATGTTTATTTATAAGTTAGAGAAATTATAATTGGTGCAAAATAATATAATATGCATTTGATTCTCTATAAGAAACACAACTTAATCTCTACAGAGTATCTTGCGAGGAGCGAATCCAAGCCGCCTTTCCTAGCGTATGTGTTCGTTTCCCATGTCCACGCATCCTCTGCCTAGAGAGCTCATTTTCTTGCCTCCATTCACCTCCTCCTCTCTCTACATGGTGGTCATGCCTCGCCTCCTCCTCCTCGCCGTCATTCGTATGGTCTTTCCTTTTGACACAACCTCCACTCTAAGGGAGGGAGCTATGGCTGGCAATTCTTCCATCCCACCCGTCTGAACATAGCTTTTCTTAGAAACACCATAAGATGAGACAACAAATACTACTCTCTCCGATCCAAAATAAGTGTCGCGGTTTTAAACTGGGTTTAGTTCAAAATTGTGACACTTATTATGTATCGGAGGTAGTAGTATTTTGTTACTGTTACTTGTTATAATTTTACAGCAAATACTAGTATAGCTAAATTTAGAAACATGTATCTTGATATCTAACTCTACCTGATGTCTAGTTCTTTTCAAGAAAAACCTGATGTCCAAAAGATCATGTAATCTAGAGATTCACGGGGTGTTGTAGCGTAGTAATTGGCCACACAATAACTAATAATAAACCTTGAACATGTGGACTAGAGTGGTACTTTTGTTAAACACACGGCACATCTTTCTATAACACGTACGCCACTTCCTAGCAGACACGCGTCGTCCACATGCCCGATACAAGCCAATTACTTCCTCTGTTAACTAGTCATAACGAGGAGTATCATATACTAGACTGCTCATAATGGAAGTAACATATACTGGTATCATGCACATGATACTAGTCTATGTTACTAAACTCCATAGTGAGTACTATCATATAATAGTGCATTTATTGAATTTGTAGACTCATTTTGCATTGGAATGCGTTATGTTACGGTATCTACCTATGATACCACCACATACTCTTTCATCATTAATTACAGTGCCACGTCAGCTTTTTGCATGCATGAATTGCATTATACCACCTATGATACCCCACTATGGGTCATGCATATGATACTAGTCCATGTTACTACTGGAACAATGGGTAGTAAATATGTGTGGTATCATATAGTACTGCATTTATTAGGTTGTAGACTCATCTTGTATTGGAATCCGTTATGTTACGGTACTACCTATGATACCATTATCACCTCAAGCATCATTAATTGCAGTGACATGTCAGTTTTTTGCCAACATGGCATGCATGATACCACCTATGATACCCCATTGTGGCTAGTCTTACGTGACACTTTTAACTTTGTAAAAGATAGAGGCACGGGAAAATAAGTGGAGTGAGTTCTCATCCTCATCAGGGAACGAAAATTGCCCATGCTTAGCTAGAGATTCGCGGAGTGTTGTAGTGTAGTTTTTTTTCTTACATGAGTATTTTTTTTTTTGCTAAACACACTACAACGCAAGCGCTCATATACACGCGCACACACTCACCCCTATGAACGCACGCACGCACACCCTACCCCTATGAGCACCTCCGAGAGACCGAGTCGGCGGGTCGAGTCTTGAGATTGACGAAGTCACCACGGGCGCCTCGCTGTCGACGGGAACGTCGCCTCCCACTGAAGAATATTCCGCCTTAAATGAGAAACACCAGCGTCAAACCTGGGGTTTGAACTCTGGTGGGCTGGGGGTACAACCACCCTCCTAACCATCTTGCCACAGGCAAGTTCTCTTTTTCTTACATGAGTAGTGTAGTAATGGTGCCATCATATTTTTTTTCCTTTGAGAAATCAGATCTCTGACAAATTTTCTTTACGGTGTTCGCATCCGAGATCTCCGATAATTTATACAGTAGTAGATAGAAATAATAGTTACGATCCAAATAAAACCAACCTTGACTCAAAACAAAGCAAAGAAAAATGTTAAATATCTAAAACATCTGTATCAGAAAAATGTACCTAGACACTAATACGCCTATAGGTACATCCGTATCAGAAAAATGTTAAATATCTAAAACATCTTATATTGTTGTACAAAGGGAGTAGTAGATAGAAATAATAGTTATGATCCAAATAAAACCAACCATGACCCAAAACGAAGCAAAGAAAGATTAAAACGTTGACCGGGGGAAGATTTCTCCCTTGGCTATACGTTTTTAGGTAGATCAGATCTCTACATGGATTATTTCACGCGCATAGCGTCGCGTTTAATCCGAACAATTCACCCGCGATCTGACCCTGGTGGACTAGCTCACTAATTAACCATGAGCTCTGCCACCAAGCCAACACTTGGTTCCCGACAAAGCAAAGAAAGGAAGCTTATAGTGGCTACAGAATTATACTATAAGTAATCACTAATCAGCTACGGAAAGAATTATACAAGAAATAGAACGCATAAGGTTTGAATCAAGTTTTGCTTTGTTAATTGGAGTACTAAGTAGAAACGATCAAAGCACAAGCCGAAGAACCAATCGGTGACTGCTTGATCCAACAAAATGACGACCTGATTGATCAACGGTGGTTCATGTCATTTGTGGATTTGTTTGCTCAAACCCACTGGCGTGTAATAAGGTAGCACACAGTTTTGCCGCGCATGATGCGAAGCCGGTTGGTGAACCCTTCGTCATCGGGCTAGCTGGGTCGATCATATCCCAGACTTTGCACATGGTTTGGTAGCCATCGACTCAGCTTATTAGCTCGCTCAGTAGGAATCCCTATTCCATTTTAAGAAAAAGACAAATAAGCCAAACTCTATTCTTCGTACGAGGGGGACTACACCTAGCCTACAGGTCACGATCCGACAAAGACTACGCATAACTACTCATGTACCGCATTTGATCGTGATTATACCCACGCGTGCACATTTTACATGTACGCTTGTGCACCCAAATCTTGAAGAACACAAGCAAGCACATGCATGGAGGCGCAGTGGCATCCCTGGTGGACCTGGTGGGGTCGGCGGTGATCTTCGCCGGCGGCTCACCGACGACGGGGGTCTCTCTGGACATCACCGTCTCTCACCTCAACGCCGCCCGTGCAAACGTGCGTGAGTTAATTTGTTGATCGCAATTTCTCTGGGTCGTGAGATTCACTTTTAAATGATCATCACTTAAACAGTGATAAATTGATAAATGAGTTGAAAACTACATGCATGAATGCAGGAGGAGATCGAGATCGAGGCGAAGGTGCTGGGCATTGGGGAGACGACGGGGTGCGTGACCGTGGAGGTGAGGAGGAAGGCCACCGGCGAGGTGCTCGCGCACGGCCGGCACACCAAGTATCTGGCCACCATCTCAAGCAAGATGTGAAGAGCTCTGTCTGGCATAGTTGCTGATCAATATATATACCGCGCGAACACCAGAACATGCATGCATGGTTTTGCACGACTGTGTTTCGCCGCTGCTGTGCCAGAAATATATAAATATATGCTATGTACAATTGAATAAGGACGGCCAACGCATTGTAGTATATTGTACAGTACAGTACTATTTATCATACGTGCCTTAATTATCTCTCGTTCTTCTTCTAAATTTGGTCGTCTATCAGAGAATCGAAAATCTTACAAATTGTTTTGATATTTGAAATATATGTCTTTCTTGCAGTTAATCATTTAATTGAGTTGGCATTGCTTTTTTATCGATGGCGACGAAAACAGTTAAATGGGAATTCTGAGCGACAACGATCATCTAGATCGAGTTGTGCAAAAGATGTTTGTGATGGCTTATTGATGACGTGCTAAATCGAGTGAGGGATATTTAAAATTCTTTATCAAAAAATTATGAAAGATTTACAAAAAAGTAGATATTTGTCATTGATATGTTTTTAGGTTTTAGTGATATTTAAATACGTTTATATTTCGATTGTACTAAGTGATACTGAATTTTAATGTATCGTTACTGTTAAAGTTTTTGGATCATTACCTTTTGAGTTTGCCGTACCTCCATTTTTTCCTCTTTCGCCACTGCATATACACCCCATGAAAGGACCGCAACAAGTGGTGATCGTCATGAAGATTGAGAAGTCAAAGTTCAAAATGAGCATATGGAACCGATCATGTGCTTGAAAATTGTTGTCCATTTGTTGATAAGGAACATGTGAATATGTGACTAAGTGAGCTTTCTAGAGTAGAACCTAGGCGAGAAATTTGTGAGTCTTTGCCAACAAGCGTGCCCAAAAAATGTGTTCCAACTTGAGACGGAAATGCTTGTCATCATATAGATCAATGGAATGGGAGAGAAAAGGTATGACCATAGGTTTTCCATTTTACCGGTTTAAGGTGGTTGTTGGGAAACTGGGTTATAGTTTGAATACCGTACTATCAAGGGAATCCCCGAACGAGTTGATTGATCGCATCGTTCATAGAGAGTTCAAACATTTGGCATCTATGTGAGGATCTATATCTTGTTGTTATCTTAAAGAAAAGCTCAAGTTCGTAAAAATGAAGTTCACATGAAAATCTTATCACGTTTCTCTATGTTAGATGGTTCTTCATTTGTAGAGAGTTCCTGCCTCTCCACATGTGGTTTTATATTATTTCGTTGATCATTGATGTTTCTCAGTGGTAGGAGCTATATATTGTTTTTAAATTCAAAATAAGCCCGTGTCCATCAAAATCGAAGTCCGTAGGATAAAGTTATGCATTTCCGCGTTCCAGTTGGTCTTACATTAGGAGCTGGTCTGAGCCAGCATCTAGAATGCTTTTGTCGTGCCTCGGGTAATAGTCCGGAGGGCCCCGAATTTGTTTGGGCTTCCGGAACCTACGGGCCGAATCATTTGATTTTTCCTTTAATTGTGGCCAGTTAAATATTTTCGTCAACTTTCGTTCCTTAAGAAGATCCATGTGTTTGGTCCCAAACTGTCCTACAATTGAAAGAGCTTGATTCCTCTTATTCGCCCACTCAAACTTGCATATTTTTGAGGGAAAATTGAGAGAACTTTGAACAAACACTTTGCCTCGGTTTAGATCCTACCATGCCGCACTTTGCCTTGCCATAAGTTAGACAACTTTGAACAAGTTAGTTTGAAGTTTTATAAAGAACCACACCTAAGCCCTATAGACTTTTCCAAAATATCTTGATAAAAAACAGAAGGGGAATCAATTTTGTTTCGGGAGCTTAAATTTGCACTGAATCAAGCAGATACCCGCTTAACTCGACGCTAAGCAAGACCGGAACGGAGAGCCCAGAAGGGACCCAGCTAGCTAACGCAAGTCTAACCGAAACATATCCGCGCCGCGTGGACTCGCGCATCCTTTCCCTTCCTCATCGCCGGCGTCGCCGTCGCCGTCGTCTGCGTTCAGGGTTTCTACCCCTTCTCTCTTCACACCCCGCAGTCCAAAGCACCGCGAATGCGGAGCGTCGCCGCGAGCCGGTCGTGACCCGGCCAGAGGGGCGAGCCGAGCCCCCCGCCCCCACCCCCTCGCGCGACGCCTCCCATCGGGATCTCGCGCGATCTAGCGGCCGGACGGAGGGAAAGGATTCCGGGAATTCGGGCGCCGCCATGGCGACGGAGACGTCACTTCGGTGGCCGCTGGCTCGGGGGGCGGGGGCTGGGTGGAGGGGATGTCCGCGGACAACATCAAGGGGCTGGTGCTCGCGCTCTCCTCCAGCCTCTTCATCGGCACCAGCTTCATCGTCAAGAAGAAGGGGCTCAGGAAGGCCGGCGCGTCCGGTGTTCGCGCAGGTGACCTAATTGCGTCTCTTACTCATTGCTTTGTCTGTTAGTTCGTCAGCTGTAGGTTACCTGTGTTCTGCTGCTGCTCTGGTCTGGTCTGAAGTGGTCGACGCTTGTGTAACGATTATGATCCCCGGTTGAACTCGATGTGGGAACTCCGGGCCTGAAATGGAGTAAGGGACATGGGGAATGCGTCAGAGATTTGGTTGATGTTGGCATGGATTTAGATGATCGAGTATTTCACTTATTTTTTGATTTTGTTGTCAATGGTGCCATAAATGATGTATCATTATCGCTCATTCCACGTTGTTTGCTCCGATATATGCATTACACTTCAGTTGTCATATCATTGCTGAGCCAATTAACTGAATTGAGCACATTAAATTTGGATGTACTAGTTCAATTTAGTGGAGAATCCTTAGTAGTAATTTTTCAAACACGGTCGAAAGCTGTCGTTCTTCTTTTTGAACTTTGGAGAGGCTATTCTTGGCTGCAAGTATGTGTGGAGCAATTATCAAAATTGGCCTTTGGATGCGTGATGTTCTCGCCATTTAGTTGCTCTCAGTTAGTGATTTTTAGCAGAAGGCAGCTTGTTCTCGCTGACATGCTATATGCATATTGGAATTCGTGGCAGGGGTTGGTGGTTACTCTTACTTGTACGAACCGTTATGGTGGGCAGGGATGGTTACAAGTAAGTGCACCTCTATGATACAACTGGATCTTCCTCTTCTGCTTCTACAGAACAATATGATCTTGATGGTATTCAGTGCTGTTTCCCAGTGATTGTTGGAGAAATTGCTAACTTCGCGGCATATGCGTTTGCTCCTGCTATCTTGGTCACACCACTTGGTGCACTTAGCATCATCATTAGGTAAGAACCAGTAGCACGGTCCTTGATGATAGATATTGAAATTTTCTGCTGCTTACAATTCTGGAAGTGTCTATGTCCATTCTTTGTTCTGACATATTTATCGTACAGTGCTGCTCTTGCACACGTTATGTTGAAGGAAAGGCTACATATATTTGGTGTACTTGGTTGTGTTCTTTGTGTCGTGGGATCGACAACTATTGTGCTTCATGCCCCTCAGGAGCGTGAAATCGAGTCTGTCGCGGAAGTGTGGGATCTTGCTACAGAACCAGGTACCCTCCTTTCTTTCCCTGGTAAGCGACATTTCTCTTATCAGTTCTAAGGTTGTTTTATTTGCATTGCAGCCTTTCTATGTTACGCAACCGCCGTGCTTGCTGCAACTTTTGTGCTCATATTCCGCTGCATCCCAAAGTATGGTCAGACGCATATCATGGTGTATATTGGTGTCTGTTCACTTGTTGGATCTCTGTCGGTATGTGTTCACATGTTATTTAGTAGCTCAATGTCTATTCATGTGATACTGTTGATTAATTATGATCGAATTATGTTAATTTTTTTTATGTGCTTGGCAGGTCATGAGTGTGAAAGCTCTTGGAATAGCCTTAAAACTGACATTTTCTGGGATGAACCAGCTAATCTATCCACAGACATGGCTGTTCACAATTGTTGTTGTTGCATGTATCTTAACGCAGATGAACTATCTGAACAAGGTAATAATAATTTCCATGTTCCGTGATTTTCCATTGCTTGTTTGGTAATCATACTTCAATATCTGCTAAGTTACTTTAGAATCACACATTCCTACATGTTCAGCTCAGGAGAGGCATGGGCACTAGCGTGCTATTAATATTAGTATTTCAGTACTGATTGTGTCTGTTATTAACTTAGGTTTGGTGTTTGGTAAATCATTCGATCTACTATGTTTGCTTTTGCAGGCTCTTGACACATTCAATACTGCAGTTGTTTCACCAATATACTATACAATGTTTACATCACTAACCATACTGGCTAGTGTCATAATGTTCAAGGTAACATATTTGGGCTTTTACTTCTTTGATGGGGCTCTGTGTGCGGCATTTCTTGGTCTATTTGTTTAGATTACAAGTTTAATACGAAATAAAGTAATGATTGCTTGTTGATTCGTTACTTATTAAAGTAATGCCCTTTTGGCAGTCGTCTCGCCTTATCTTACTAAAGGTTGACATAATGATGAGAAGATCTGAGGGTAAAGGGCAACAATGTTTTCCAAACATATCACTGCCAACCAGTTCTCTATGAGAAAATTGTGTAGGTTAAATTTGATTATCTGAAACTGCGCTCTTGAAACCAAGGGCACCTAGCATGATCTATATCAGTGTTACTGTTTTTAAGTCTGGGTCAATCCAGTTATCAATTCTTATCCTCTTGAAATAGCTGCTTAACTTGATTATCTTTTCAGTTGATATGCCTGCTGTCCATTTGGCTATGTTCCTGAAGTATATCTACTCAATATTTCGTCTTCTTGTTTCGAGTATTAGTCAATGTTCCATCATCTAGTTTCGAGCATGGTCTCATGTCATCTAGCTCCAAGTCATCTAGTCTGTCCAAATTATCAACGTATGTTTGTGCTCCACAAATGGTTCTGTTAAACTTGAATAATTGCTGGTCTTATCTTATAACTTTACATAGATGTTCGGAGGGTTACCGACACTGTACCAGTGCTCTCAAATATTTATGAACTACTAATCTACTTGGTGGCAGGACTGGGATCGCCAAAATCCAACTCAAATTGTGACAGAGGTGTGTGGTTTTGTTACCATCCTGTCTGGGACATTTCTTCTACACAAGACCAAAGATATGGTTGATGGTATGCTTTCGTTCCACCTTGTTTTGTATGCACTTAAGTTGTATGCTGGTAAAGCACTAACTTCTCTGGCATCATAGGTCTCCCACCGACTCTACCCATCAGAATTCCTAGACATACGGATGAAAATGGCTACGCGGCTGAAGGAATTCCTCTCAGATCTGCTGCTGAAGGCCTTCCTCTGAGGTCACCAAGGGCAGCAGAATAATCTCGACCAACGTGACTCCATTAGATGCTTGGCGATCCTGGTTACCATGGTCAGCATTTTTTCGTTCCATCCATTTTGTAGATTGTACTGTAGGTCACCAAACATGAAAAGGCTTGTTTCCCCTTGTAATTTTCGAAGAACCGGTAGCGGTAGAGTATTGGGAACTAGTCTTATACATCTCCAGATGCCCCAAAATGGACAAGAATCAGAAGCTTTTCATGTAAACCATGTTGATTGATACATACCGTCATCTGTGTGACTGCTGTATCTGGAAAAAAGGGAAAGAATCTGAAGCACATACACTCAAGAACCATTGCCTCTCTTTCACTTGTTGGATATGCACATTATTTTCTCAGATGCTGTGGCTATGTTCTTTGCTTTTGTCTGATGGCAATGCTATGTTTGCCTCTCCGCACTTGCGAAAGCAATCCTTTCTCCGTGTCCAAAGCCATGAATACCGAAAGCCAGATTCTTTTCTCCTCTTGTAAATTTTAGGACTCCCTTTAACTAACCTTGTCCGCTCGTCCCATCATCCAAACCATCTCACGCGCTCTTGCACACGCACTATTGGTAATGGCTGAAGGAGAAGAATACAAGGTGCTCATTGAGCAACAAGCCAGCAAAGACGCTGGTGAACCACATCAACATGATGACGATGATGACGGCGACGACGCCTCGAGCTTCATCGTAGTCATGAACCTGGTCCTCAGCGGCACCGCCCGGCTCAACGTCCTCCTCCCCACGGCGACCATCCTGACCTTTGCGATCTTCGCCCCACTTGTCACTGATGACGGCAAGTGCGCCCGCATCAACCATGTCCTCACCGCCGCGTTCGTGCTGCTATGTGCCACCTCATGTGTCTTCTTCACGCTCACCGACAGCTTCCGGTCTGCCACGGGCCGCCTCCGCTACGGCGTCGCCACCCCGACAGGCATCAAGACGTTCTGCGGCGGTCGGAAGGGGCCGAGGGAGCCAGAGAGGTATAGGCTGCGGTGGTCAGACCTGTTCCACACCGCCCTGTCGCTGGTGGCTTTCGTGACCTTCGCCGCCTCGCACCACGACATCGTCCAGTGCTACTACCCCGGGGTGCCCAGGAAGGTGGTGAACACCGTGCCGCTTGTGATCGGGTTCGTGGTCAGCCTCCTCTTCGTGCTGTTCCCTTCCAAGAGGAGAGGGATCGGCTACCCGTTCCTGCTCAGGACCGACCTCGTGTACCTACGGCGCTGAACATTTTGGCTATGCTGTGTTCGGCATGCAAATATGCAATGGATATGAAATATCCTGAAGTTAAGGCGCCTCTGACTCTGTAACGGAACGTTACGTGTCCCTGCATATACGATTGTTGGATTGGATCTGTATCTTTCAATTAAGGATACCATCTGTATCTTTCAAAGGTCTTTTACATGATTGATGATTCTCTTGTGGAATTGGAGCCGAAATGCCAAATGTATACGTATGTACATCCTTTCAGTTCTTTGCCCTCCGTAGTACGTACAAAGTTGGAAACGGAGTGTAAGGCGGGAGATGAAACGAAGTGTAGCTGCCGGATGATGGTTGCTTATTGCTCCGCATCGGGATCAGGCTCAAGGCCTGATATTTGCTTCAGTGGTTTCCAAACAAATTTTCTCCTGCACCAAACGGGATGAATAGTTATCACCAATCCTGGTGTAGTGTTTCAGTATGATTTCAGGCGAAGATCTCCTTACCAGTTGCCGCATTCCGCGATCACCCTGACCTTGGGGCGCAGGTCGGGGAGCATGGCCAGGAACTGCAGCTCAGCCTTGGACAGTACCTGAAGACGGAACACATTCAGTGAAATCGATGAAGAAAACAAATTGATGAGCTCGGAGGAATGGCTCAGACCTTGGCTTCGAGGACCCAGACGACGAGTCCTTTGGCGTCCGGGTGCAGCAAGCTGAGCCTGTAGTCCACCTCCGGCGGGAAGTACCACCTCGCCACCGGCTGCCTCCCAAGACTAGGCTGCATGCAGCAGCACCAGGTTCAGTCAAGCGGGGAAGAAGACATGAAAGGAGAGATGGATCGATCGATCTGCAGACGTGCGTACCGGGCAGACGGGGTGGATCTTGGTGAGGGTGGACTCGGGGTCGCCGAGGCCGCGCGCGGACATGTCGAGGAAGTAGTAGCCCTCGTAGCGGAGGCGGTTCAGGTAGCGGCCCTCGTAGCCGCCCTCGTGCGGCGGGTAGATGGCCAGCGCCTTGTGCTCCTCCACGTCGGCCAGCCACCGCCCCAGGTCCGGCTTCACCAGGTCGCCGCCCACGAAGTCCATCAGCCCGCCGGCGCCGCCCGCGCGCACGACGGACACCGTCGAAGGGCGTCCCGCGCCCACGCCGCGCCGCCCGGAATGCGACGTCGGCGCGTGGAGCGCCGGGGACACCGCGCGCGCCGCCGCCGCTGCTCCCGACCACATGCTTAGTTCCGCCGCTGCCGAGGTGTGCGCTGGGCGAAGCTGTGGCGGGAAGGTAACCGCGAGGGGATAAGTCTTGGTGCTGCCGTTGGTGAGGATTCGCTTGAACTCAAGCTTGCAATGGTGCAGGCTGTAATGGGCCTTTTGGTGCGGGCTATGCTGTGGGCTCGACTGGTTTGGGCTAAAATGGAGCAAACTGCGAAGTGGAAACGCGACCGGCCGACCACGCCCCGAGCGGCCTCCCAATCCCCATGGCCGCCGCACGCCAGCACCTCTACCGCCGCCGCCGTGCGTAGATACCGCTGTCTCCCTGTAGCACCTCCCAGCGCGGGCCGCCCTCGGCCTCTCGCGCCCCGACGCCCTTCACTCTAGGGTTTCTTGCAGCGCCGCCGCCACCGGCCTGCAGACATCCTCAGGCAAGGCGCCAAGGCGGCAAGCCCACCGCATCTTCCTCGGCACCGGCAAGACGGCAAGATCGCCGTATCCTACTCCCTGCCCTTCTCAGCAAGGTGAGCCGTGAGCAGCAACTCCTCAGCATGTGGTTCAATAGTTGATAATGTTGCACGAAATTACATGGATTAGTTGCTTGATAGTTGATATCTTGTAAATCAGAGCTCTTTGATTTGTGTTTGGGTGTCAGAATGGAACTTTCTTGGTTTTTTGTTAGATTGCCAAACTGGATACCATTATATTGCGTGTCAGACTTGAACTTGCTTGGTTGCTTCATTGGACTGAACCAAAAACAACGCGCTTTCAGGATTTTACAATATATATGATGTACTCCTACTTTCTTAGCTTAGCTTTTTAATTCATCATTTTGATTGATTTCAGCTTGTTAGTTACTGGCCAGGTTTCACTGCCACCGCCTGCACCGTCGTTTGCGGAAAAGACTGGCTTTGGGTTGCACTCGTGTCGCAACACTGATGATGGGGGTGGCCACCGTGTGACTCCATTCCGCCGTCACCACTCGCAGGCAGCACCACTGCTCTTACTCCTCCCAGGAGGATCTCCCAGCCGGCGGCCATGGCGGAGGCTGCAAGAGCACGGACAACGTCTCTCCATCGTGGCCTCCCCGATGAAATCTCCATCTGGGAGATACTCGTCCGCCTGCCACCCAAAGCCCTCCTCCGCTGCCGCGCCGTCTGCCGGGGCTGGCGCCGAGCCACCTCCACCCGTGACTTCCTCCTTGCCCACCACGGCCACCAGCCCGCTCTCCCACTCCTACGCGAGCAGAACAACGGCCCGTCCATAGACATCATCTCCTTGGACCACCGGGCCACCACCGACAAGCTCCATTCCGTCGCCCGACTTGGTTTCGGCGAGAAGGACTATATGCACCTGGAGGCCTCCTGCGACGGTCTCCTCATCCTCGCCACGGAAAATGACTCGTGTATCTTGCACTTCTCCGTCTGCAACCTGGCCACTCGTCAGTATGCTCCCCTCCCGCTGCTTCGTGGCTTCGGCCTCGCTGGAATGTACCTGCACCCTCCCACCGGAGAGTACCGGCTACTGCTGTACCCTGACGCGACGTTGATGTATGATGAACGCCCCCCTGGCGCTGAAGATGCCTGCTACGTTTACGCATTGGGATCCTGCCAGCCGCCCAGGCACATCGGGTGGTCGGAGGTGGAGCCAGTGATTCATGTAATTGTACCTGCCCTTTTTCGTGGTAGCCTGCACTGGCACATAGAGCGGGATGAGTACGAAAGCAATATGATAATGGTATTCGACACCACAACCGAGTTGTTCAGGCAGATGCATGCTGTGGCTGTTCCTGGCGCTGCTGACCTGTTTGAGATGGATGGAGTGCTTGGCCTGGCCAGCGTCAGTGGTGGTGGAAACATTGATGTGTGGACGGCACAAGACTATGACAGTGAGGTATGGGCCTTCAAATACCGGGTTGAATTACCGGTTGCAGGACTCACGGTGCCGTTTGGATTTAAATACCGTTCGGATGTGGTGGTTACGTCTTGGGATGACAATGTGCTCGTTCTGGTCAAATCTGGTGAGTTGCTACTTCAGATCGACATATGTGGCAAGTTGGTCGCAAGTTTCCATCGCAAATCACTAGATACTACTCAATTTCATCTCAAACAGACACTTGTTCAACATACCTTCTTTCCGAGAATAGAGGGCTATGTTGTGAACACTTGGCCTGTCATCTCACTAGATGATTCTGTTGTCAACACTTAGACTTCCATCTGAAGGTTGTTCAGTGTGATTGTGCTTCTTAAAGGCCTAGCTTTTTTATCGTCATGAGCTGAGATATGTATGAACTACATCCACCTCTAGCATCCTTGATGTATAAAAAGTTATGATACTGAAGCTCCAACTGTTACATGGCCGCTTATATTTATTTAAATATTCTTTTGGGCTGAAGTGTCTTATGTGTGTTCAGGATGAAATTACAAAGTAATTTTTGTCTGCATTTGAAATGTTTGCCAATTGATCTGACTCATGCCTCTGTTTTCTTGAACTTAAAACAGAGCTCCGACTTTGCTTTATTTCCTTTATATAGTGATCTTAGTAGTCGATAGTTAGCATTCTAGCTGCCTCATGTTTAACTGCAGAATTGGCTTGGCCTTTTCTCAATGGCTTAGTAGTCGATAGTTAGCATTCTAGCTGCCTCATGTTTAACTGCAGAATTGGCTTGGCCTTTTCTCAATGGCTTCTTAGTTCTTAGTGGTCTTCTTAATACACTAAATATATAGCAAATAAACATGTGTTTCATGCTTCTGTTTGTCTGTTGTAACTGATGATGAAGCGAGGCAGATTATCCACCTGTTGTCTGTTGACTAGCAAGTTGCACCTGAATGTATTGCTGCAATTTATTTTCTTCCTGAATCCGTTGCATCTGGTTAGATATGGAAATATTCTGTTATATTTACAGCTTTCTGTTGCATCATATGGAATTATCATTTGACTTTAGTTGCTAACCAGTTGAAGGATCAATACTTGATGTCATGTTCAGTCTTAACAAGCTCAAGAAACAGAACTTGTATTGACCTGAATCATTTACCTAGCATTCGATTTTACTTGGTCGTGACCTGATGGTGAAAGGTACGTATGAGGTGGGGAGTTAGAAATGGCGAACCGATTAATATTCTTGATGACAGTTGGATCCCTGAGTTGCCGGCAAACCTTCACTCCGTTATAGAACCCCTCCCGGACAATGCCAAGGTTCTTTATTACTGAATGATCAAGCCAATGCTTGGGACGGAGACGTTGTGAAAGGTTTTTTCCATGAGGAGTTGGCAAAGAAAATTATGTAGGTTCCTATTGCCTTCATGGCGGGGAGGACTTCGTTTCGTGGGCGCATATAATCTCGCCAGAATGGAGTCCTTCTTCGTTGATAGGATCTTGTCATGACTCGTGACAGGGGGCAGCATCGATCAGGTTTCACATGTGAAGAATTTGAAACCTCCATATAAATTCAAGTACAAAATGAAATGAAGATTTGGAGGATGTCACATCCTTGCCTACCCACGGGTCAGCTTCAACATCGACACATCCCAGCTGATGACCGATGTGTTTTTTTCTTCGGACAAGAGGTCAAGAGGAACGGATGGAGCACTTGTTCTTGGAGTGTCCATTTGCTATATCAGTATGGACCTCGGTGAAGGAGAGTTTAGCCTTGCGTCTGTGCATGAGCTCTCTTGTTAATGCACGGCAAAATGGGTTTCTCGGAGTGTCCGTTTGCTAGATCTGTTCCTACACCTGAACTTGTTGAAGTCTTGGAGATTCGGCGAGCACCGAGATCACGGCTTTCAGAGGATCCTTTTGTTTCTGACTGCTTGATGTTATCGAGCGTATCTCCTCCCCAGTTCAGAACAGATAATCGACAAGCCCTTTTATTGGTGATAGCAAGGTCATGGAGGCAGGTTTTTAATCATGTTCCTTCAAATTCTCTTGTAGCAGTTCGAATGTGGCGGCACATGTCTTAGCGCAAGATCTTTATGTTCACTTTGTAATGTTTCTGTTGGTGTTGTCCTGGATTGTGTCTGGGAAGGGCTTTGTAATGATGTTGCTTAATCAGGGAGGGAAGGACTTTGTAATGATGCTACTCAATCAAAAAATTGCCGACATTCCCACAAAAATAAGATAAAAACGACAAAAGATGTTTCCCAAAAGTGTGTTGGTTTCCAGTTCTCGGGGTGGTTGGTTGGTTGACTGGTTGCACGGGGATGAGACAGCTAAGGTCTTGCTGGTTTTATTTAAGAATGTCCAAGGAGACCACCATCATTTCATACGGAGAACAAGGAGCAACCACCTCCACTTATCTGTTCTCTCCCTCCCGCGCTCCTCTCAAGTACTCCTACAAGGGCAAGCTGCAAGCTACTCCGGCGCGTCGGCGAAAGCTAGGTATATCCATGGCGATGCGTGCCCTCTTCTTGTTGTTGGTCATATCGCATCCCTTGCTTGCTAGCTTCACGCTTGGCATCTCTGTTCAAGTGTTCATCTTCCCTTGCCAAGAAAATGCCTTACAAAAATCGCTGACCTTGTAGGTTAATTTGATTATCTGAAGCACACAAGATCTCTGTCCTGTTTTGTAGAGAGGTGATCATCGGCTGGGGGAGATGGCCGACGGTGCAGCGCGGGAGTTGCCGGCGGCATCGGGGAAGAAGGGAAGGTAAAGCTACTTGCCTGGCCTGCTATAGACTAGAGTAGTCATACTTAAGCCGTTAATTTATAAGCTTGGTTGCATCTGCTGGGAGCTGGCGCACACAAGGGAAAACTTATCATCCCGTGGAGTCATGTAGAGATGACATCCGCGTTGGGGGCATGTGCACGCCTTCTAGTGAGCTGGTAGATTCCAAGCAGTAGGATTCTTTCACGTTCAATTATTGCCTCTCCAGCGTTCAATCCCCACCGCCATGCAACCACCCTGTCTGCATCCTAACCGGAGCCCCTCACCTCGCCTAGCTCACCGGAATCACGATCGTTTAAGGCTTATAATTGCATCGCCTTGCTTGGGCGGCTTGCACTCTCATCTGCAGTGTTGTCGACAGCACTGTCCGGTCTGTCCCCTCCGAATACAATTGACAAAACTGTCTCTGTTATGTGAAATAGACGCTACGTGTCACCATCGCGGAAGCGTACTCCCTCCGATCCATAAAGCGCCGGAGGGAGTACTATCTCTGTGGAAATCCACTTTGGCTAATAGGTGTAGATGCACCCACTAATTTAAAATGCATTTCAAAATGTCAAAAAAATTGAATTTTTTTCGGACATCCTGGCATTTTATGCTTGCGCACGAAGAAAAGAAGACATTTTGTGGCATATGTAAGAAAGACATTTTTCGGTACTAACTTTTGAGGAGACACTTTTTATACAAACCACAAAAAATGTCTTTTTCACAAAACTTTGTGCGCGAACATAGAATACCCGGAGGTACACCGCGGATTTTTTTGACATTTTATAATGCATTTTTAAATAACTGATGCATCTAAACCTTTGAGGCAAAACATCGTTTCCGGTCTAAGACTTATATCAAGAACAAAGGATAAAAGCAGTACGGCATGAACACATTGATAACTCAGAAAGTACAAAGCCTATCTGTTAAATCGCCACCCATGTTGGAACATAAGTTTGCTGCGCAATAGTTGTTCCTAGTTAGCTCCTGCCACCCTCCTGGTTAAGCAAAGTAAACGATCATTTGCTTAGAAGAACTAAGAAACACCGCGAAATAAGAAGCACCAAAAATAAATTCCGCAAATCGTCAATTGCCACTGAAGCGTGTGCACACGTCTGTATATCCTAGAAAACTGGTGCCTCTTCAATTACCCATCAAGCTCCCAGGCTCCCAGCAAATCTTGCCAATTTCACTCCTGGGTAGGTACCAGTTTCTAGCTCTGACAGAGGATAACTAATTTTGCAGACTCGACGGAAAGATTGCACTAATAACTGGAGGAGCAAGTGGGCTCGGGAAGGCCACGGCTCAGGAGTTCATCCAGGAGGGCGCGTCCGTAGTAATCGCGGACGTCAACTCCGCACTGGGCCTCCAGACCGCCCAGGAGCTCGGGCCACAAGCCCATTTCGTCCACTGCGACGTCACCGTCGAGGACAGCGTCGCCGGGGCCGTGGACGCCGCCGTCGCGAGGCACAGCCGGCTCGACGTCATGTTCAACAACGCCGGCATAGTGGGCTCTCTTTCCGGCACCTCGGAGATGGCCAGCCTGGACCTGGCCGAGTTCGACCGCGTCATGGCCGTGAACGTGCGCGGCACCCTGGCGGGGATCAAGCACGCGATGCGTGTCATGGCGCCGGCGGGCTCCGGTTCCATCCTCTGCATGTCGAGCATCAGCGGCCTCCTCGGAGGCCTCGGCACGTACCCGTACGCCATGTCCAAGCTCGCCGTCGTCGGGCTCGTCAAGACCGCCGCCGCCGAGCTGTCGCGCCACGGCGTCCGGATCAACTGCATATCGCCGCACGCCGTGCCGACGCCGACGGTGCTGGAGCAGTTCTCGCAGATGTTCAGCGGCGCGGATGAGGCGCAGCTGGAGGGGATCATCAGGGGCCTCGGTGAGCTCAAGGGCGCGACGTGCGAGGAGGTGGATGTCGCTAGGGCGGCCGTGTACCTGGCCTCCGACGATGCCAAGTACGTGTCCGGTCAGAACCTGGTGGTGGACGGCGGGTTCACCACATACAAGTACATGAACATGTCGCCCCGCAAGCCGCAAGCCACAGGACAGAAGTGAGTGATTGGCCAAAGCTGATGTTGCTTGCCTTTGTGCTCATGTCGGTGGTTTTGTATAAAATTGCATGCACGTGATTAGCTAACATGAAGAATGATGTATCAATAAGGATGTACTTGAGCTTTGGTGTTGAAGTTTTTCTTCTAAAAAATAGCATTTTACTGATTATTTCTTGGAGTGTATAAGGTGATATACCACTGTACCAGCAAAATAGTTCAAGTTCTTGGGGAGGGGCATTTTGGCGGGTTTTTGTGTTTGGCAAATATGACCTATGAGCAAAACTAATCTCAGTTCTGACCCCTACCTAAAATTATTTCCAAATCTGGTCCCTGATGTCGGTTCCAGAGAGGATGGAGCCGACCTCTATTTTTTAAAAAAATCTTAGGAAAATTATGAGACTTTCCGCGATAAAAAGAAGAGGGCGCCGAAGGTTCCATCCATGTTGGCGCCGACCTCTCAAGAGGACAGATTTGAAATAGTTTCGAAGAAAGGCCATACATGTGTTTAGTTTCCAAAAGGGTCAGATTTGTTAAAAAAAATATACCATTTTGGCACCGGGATCATACGCTCCCGATTTTAAAAATATATTTTTAACACATTTTGAAGTATAAGAAAATCGATAATTTCTTTTTGCACGTATATCTCGACATTTTATGTGCTCACAGAGTTGTTTCACGAAAAAATTACATTTTTTATATTGTGTTAAAAATAAAAATTCATTGCTAAAAAAGACCTTTTTTTACACATGTCACCAAAAATGTCGGTTTTCTGCAAAGCATGGCATGCGTACATAGAATGTCGAGATGTACACAAATGTGCCGAATTTTTATTCGGATTTTCTGACATTTCAAAATGTTTTTCTGGTGGCAGGAGCATATACTCGCATGCATGTGGCAAATTGAATTTCGCAAGTTCTTGGCATTTTCATTAAAGATGCACACAACCTGATAATACAATAAAAAATAATAAAACGCATTCTCGATCGTCGTCGAGGCCACCCCTGGTCCATGTACATTGGAATACGCTATTTAGGGTTGTGGAGTACGCGTTGGAGACCCATCTACGGTCACCGTTCACAGAATCACAGTACAACGTATTTGATGACATGGCAAGTCATGGGCCCCATCTTTCAGGCCACGTATGGTCTAGGAAAGAAATCAACATGTACAAAACAATCAACCATGCTCTCGAGAAGATCAAACAACTACCATCTGATCCATTCAAACCCATCTAAGATCTATCACATGCTCACAACTATGATCTGCAAGATCAAGGGTTGGTTAGAGGATTCCTACATGCGCCGGAGTTGTGGAAGGATGTACAACATATACCGGGAAAGAGCTAGAAGAATGCTCCCGCCGATGAATGCCACCGCCGTGCTCGTCAGTGGAGTCGGTGAAAAAGTTCCCGCTATTGCCATGGAGTTCGAAGGGGGAAATTGCAATTTTGGATTTGAGCGGTGAGCGCAGTATGTGTAAATAGAGGTCGAATTAGGTGAACGATGAGCAGATTTCTGTCGCAACAATTTCGAGATCGCGCCATCTTCGTGGCCGCAGTAGCTCGCACGCGGCGTTTTTCGTGTCGCACGTCGGAAGAGTGGCTCTGACCGGGAGTTTACAAGTGTGCGATACGAGCCCAATTACGAGTTCAGGCATCCTATGAACCAAATTTGGCCTCCAACAGGACCGGTCCGGACTCATGCGGGCTGCCAATCACGGCCCTTGTATGCGCCGTGGCATGCTCCGTCAGCAGAGCAAGCCAGCAACGGAGACGTTTGGTCAGTACTATACGTGGACACCTACCGCAGAATCTTCTTCAGCCCCTGCTGACGAGAATGCGATGGCGACTGCAGTGGTCGAGGGATGGCCGTTTATTATTAAGCCAGCACGAACCCACCACCCAAGAGTGTCGACGAGACTTGGCATCTCATATGGCAAAGCTAGAATCTCCCGGAAAAGCAAGGATCACATCGCGGGAAAAGCAAGCATCTTTGAATGCTACGACATCGCCGAGAGCCTCCAGATTCTTCTCTCAGGATCCCGGATGGCTGGCCCTTCTTTTCATCCGTACAAAGAAAATGAATCAACTCGATTCGACGGTTCTCCAACCACTTCGGAAAGAAACGGTGGATGGATTTTAAATTAGCGCCGGAATCGGCCAAGGTTGGTGTGATTTCAGCATGACTACGACAGTCGGAGCTCAGAGTGACGAGAGACACTTCGATTTATTCCCATTCTTAACTTTGTGCGTACTGTTAAATTAGTTTATACTACAAGTCTACAACACAACTGGTGACGTACACTTCTTGGCACTGTTCATTTCCATTAATTTTTGCTTGTATCCATCCTATCAACTGGATTTGATCGGACGGCATATTTAGTTTGTTCTTCCGTACGTTCGTGTCGATCATGTCTTGAACGGGTGGTACACCTTGAGGTCGGACTTGATCCGGCGATGGAGCCCGCGGCGGCGGCCAGGGAGATGGCGAGGCATCCTACGCTGAGCATCTGCAGGCACACCCACTTGGTGCTCCACTTGGGCACCTTCTTCTGCACCACGTACATCTCCACGGGGAAGTACACGGTGAGCGGCCAGAACCCGAGCGCGCCCAGGAACCCGACCACGTCGTTGAAGAAGGGCAGCATCATGGACACCACCGTCGTCGCCACCACGAACGCCGTCCTCCACGTTGCCCTGAACATGTTCACCTTGCACCTCAGCAGCGGGACCTCGACCTCGCCCGTGACGAACGCCGACTCAGGCCACCTCTGCGCTGCCCACTTCTCGACGAAGGCGAATAAGGGCTGGCAGTACACCTGGTAGGCGCCGACGAGGTGGACGACGATGGCGGCGTTGGCCACGTCGAGGAGCCAGAAGGGCTCGTAGAAGCCGAAGCCCGTGAGGAGGTTCCCGGCGCGGCGTCGCCGAAGGCCGCGTAGCCCATGCAGCCGCAGAGCATGTAGAAGAGCGTGGTGACCGCGACGCTGACGCCCGTGGCGCGCTTCATCACCGTGGACTCGGAGGGAGGCGGCGCCCGGATGGTGTCCTGGATCTCGATGAGGATGAGGGAGTAGGAGTAGGCGAAGGCGATGTCCCCGAACGCCTGCGTGCTGCGCCACACCTTCTGCATCGGCGTCACCGCGCCGATGCTGATGCCGGTCATGCTGCCCTGGACGCCACCGTTGGCTGCATGCACGGACGCATCATTCATTGGTTAATTAATCAGTGCATTGGTCATCATCGTTCAGTCGTTCGTGGTTCAGTGTGTGTGGGCGCGTACGTACCGATGACTTGGACGATGCCGAGGCCGAGGCCGATGGAGGAGTAAGTGAAGGACATGGCGGCGGCGAGCATGGAGAGCCAGGAGATCTGGTCAAAGTCGGGGATCTGCGAGAAGAAGACCTGCGCCACGCCGAAGATGATCATGTAGGGCACGCTGGAGACCTTGCAGGGGTTGGCGTGGCCCTTGCCGTGGAAGCAGTTGGCCCGCTTGATGGCGAGCATGCTGATGGAGGCGGCGATGGTGTAGCCGATGGCCACCCCGACGATGTTGGCGTACTGCAGCACCCCGCATATCTTGACCTTGACGCCGCTGAGGTTGGCGTTGACGGCGTCCATGTAGGTGTAGTTGCGCTTCCCGGTGCTCTGGTCGCCGGAGCGGTAGCAGTCGGCGAGGAGCGAGGAGGTGTAGTAGGTGACGAGGGAGAAGAGGAGCATGACGGCGGGGCCGGCCACCCAGCCGAGCTGCGCGATGGCCCAGCCCAGCGACAGCACCCCCGACCCGATCACCGCCGTGATGATGTGCGAGCTCGCCGTCCACATCGTGCCGGTGCGCTTGTTGCGGCCATCGTCGTCGTAGCACTTGGACAGCGCGGTCTGGCCGAGCTCGGCGGCGCACACCTCCATCGCCCCCGCCGACGGGTAGTAGAAAGTGGCCACGACGTTGTCAGCCATCTCGATCGATCGACCTCTCTTTTGCTAGCTCAATCAAGCTGCCAACAGAGAGTACGTGTGAAGTTAAGAACTAATTAAGATCGAGGAGACCAGACGGACCACTGTACGTACGACTCTGCGCGTGACTAGAGGTGCATGTGGCTAGTTACACTGCATCGATCTGATCTGCTGACACCGAGTAATATCTGCTGGCGATGGAGCGCGATCTGTGGCTGGGTGGTGTGGAGTACGGTGCAATTTATAGGAGCCAGCACCGGCAAAGTGGGTGGCGGCTAGACCTGTCGGCATTCAGGGGCCGCTGGAGCTGCCCGGTGGTGGCTGGCGGGGACGCGGGAAGCTGCTGCTGCTAGTGGTAGAATTGGAAATTCAAAAAAAGCTAAATTTTGGAGACTAGGGTTGACAACTTGACATTCTGTGTTATCGACATGTGTTTTGGATGGTCGACTCGAGTCTTCCGAGAAGGAGCCAATAACTAGCACCTTTCTCCCTGCCTCGTGCCACAATCACTGACTAAAAATGAGCATGCAAGTTCAGTTCACTACGGGCAGTCAACGGAGTATACCTACTTTGCACACTGCTCTTGCTAAGATAAGATTGCAGGCCTGCAGCAGTGTTCCCACGAAGAAGATAGCTAGCTACGGGTGTGGTGCATTTCGGGTCACTTACCTTTCAATTCTCTGCAGGAGCTAGCCGATCAGTGCCCCTGCTCTTCCAGGGGCAGAGCTGCACCGAACACGCGGCCCTGTCGATGGAAGGAGATCGAGAGATCGAGGCTCACTTGCTGCGGTGGTGCTTCGTCTGCACCCATCGGCTGGGTCTTATATAGGGAAGGCGGGACGTGCTCGGGCTGTCGTCCATCCTTTTTCTGCTCACTTGGAGGCGTGGAATAGGGTTCGGTGTCTCTCTTCTTTCCCCCCCCCCCACTTGGGGTCGTCCTAAAGGCGCCGATCGTGTATTCGATGGCTCTCGATCATCCTATCACCAACTGATAATTGTCTACTGAATGAGATGGCTGCAGCAGATGATTTTTCGGTGCATATGTTAAACTTGATTCCGGGTTCTTGGAATCACTCATTGCGTCCTCGATTCCCCGTTTGACCGATCCCGCTGCATTCCTGCTCTGCATCCTCAACCTATGGAGAAGAGGCAACCAGCATTTGCACAAAAAGAGTCCAGCTGGGAGCCTGGGACTAACCTTTTCAACGGAGCCCGGAGAGCCATCCTTTTTCGCCGGAGATGTTCGCCTGTATATGAGTTAACTAGTTGGCATGTACGTGCAACGCATGTGTCTATTTAAATGTTGCACATAGAATAGAAGGGAACAATACTTATGCAGGTGAATTCTTGTTGATTTCCATCTATCTATATTTGTTTTTTTAATAAGACAATATTGTTGGAAATAATAGAAATCTCCTAATGGACATGATTTGTGTAAATTTATAATTGTATCATGTTCACCGTGTTTCCTTTTTTAAGGTAAAAATCAGTTTGTTCATCAAAGGAAACTTGACGTTACATTCATTATTTAGGCAAAGTCAACTTATTTATGAAATCACATCAATCATCATCTTTTACCAAATATTAGATGAAGGAGAAAATGGGAGGTTCTTCCTCCCATAATTAAAGTGTTAGGGTCGTAGGTGCTGATGGAGTTAATTAATGGCTAGCAAGGATAATATGTGTATAACTCTACTTACTTGGGCTCTAGCAATTTACTATCGAAAAATATTTGTGTGTATTTGGTGTCGTCATGGGCATGCCGAACAGAGACGTCGTCGCTTGGCTGCACCTTTCCGTTCTGCTTTGAACCCCATGTTCTGATCCCCATCTCAATAATCTGCCTCCGATACTTATTTTACCAAGTCCCAAATCAAAACGCAGCACAGCGAGAAATCAAGCGCATTGAACCATCAGCTGCAGCCTGCAGGTCTGCATCGTTTTGCACAAAACTCATAGTCCCATGGCGTAAACCGGCAGAAGTGCTAGGCGGGTAAAGCCAGCGACGCCAAGCCCCGTCTGACGTACAAATCGGCGGATTCTGAGTCTTCTCCTCCAACTATGCAAGGCGGAGGAGGCCGGAAGCTCCATGCCACGTTATAGTACACCTGCATGCGTGGGGCGTTTGGTGATGTCGGTGACCATGTCATGAGCGGCCGGAACCCGTCCATGAGCGTATGAGCAGCTTTGACGCGACTCGGCTATCCACCTTGTTTTGCGACTTCTCGTAGTTGGATGTCGTCTTCTTCTATGCCTGTGCTACTCCTCGCTCTGGTCGTCCATACCCGATTGGATCCGTGCGAGTAGCATCTTGCTGGTATCGGGCGGGCCGTAGGAAAGGTTCTTCTAGAAGAGATTGGGGTGGCGCTGCGGCACCTCGATCAGCTTCCTCCGAGTATTATTGTTGTGATCAACAATCTTCTAGCCTCGTATCGTTCTAGATCACGACTCAAGCGAATCAGCCACCTAGGGTTTTCGTCTCGAGATACAAGATATAGAGAGGTCACGACGTGGTAGAATATACTCGGAACGCCGACATACATAAGCCAGCTATTTTCTTTTCGTTTGTACGTGGTCAATAGGGATGCCCACTCGATCGTCGAGTCCTTCTTATACATGGTCTAGCCTCACAAATCGAGTAATGATCGAGACGGGACTCTAGGAGAGGTAGCGATCGCGACAAATAACACGACCGGACAAGAAACACAACTTACGAAGGATTCGATCCTTAGGGAAAAAGAAGAAATCGTTTGGCTTAATAAGATGGAAAGTGTTTGTTGCTCGACATCAGGACAATCTGGAACGTTGATTGAAAATTGAACGGACAAGATGAAAAGTGTTTGCTGCTCGACATCGGAACAATCTGGATCATTGATTGAAAAAATGAACGGACAAGATTGAAAGTATCCCAACATGTTTGCTCTTTTAATATTAGTATAGATTAGCTAATCCCCGTAAGAACGTGAATATGCTACATTTGTAGACTACGAACTACTCCATTTAACACGAGCAGATGCACATGCATGCACGGTCTAGCTAGGAATCATGTGACATGATCATAACCTAACAAGCAGTGTTTATACTAGTAGTTAGCTGGGAATCATTTCTCGAAATTGTTTCTGGGATCGACTACGATGGCTTTTGGTGCGGGGGAAAGAAAAGCAGCGGCTAGAACTGTACGTTCCCTGGCGTCTTTTTGTCCTGGCCAGCATTTGTGCTCTTATCGCTGCTGTACGTACTCAAGTGGCATGATTCTGTTTCGAAATAACAAAGCGGAGGTGAAGCTTAATTAAACTACTGTTAGTAGAGAGCGGCCTGCTAGTTTGTAGTTTTAGTTCCACTAGTGAATTCAATTACAAGAAACCAAACACCTGTCGAAACAGGGTTCAGTGCACTCCAGTACTCCACACCTAAGCCTACTCTCTCCTAATCTGTCTGCTCCCTCCTTCTCCAACTCTTACACTGAACCAAAGTTGTAGCTCGTCCAAAATCCTATCGGCCAGAACCTGTGCCGAGCATTGTTGACCCACATTTTGAAACACTCTCGCATTGCGTTGTTTTCAGATCGACCAGCATATCAGAGTTACAGCGGTGTCAAACTTCTTCTTATCCTTGCCCTTAGGGCACCTCCAACGGGCTGGCGCATACGGACACCAAAATGTGTCCGATTTGGTCCGTTTGGGGGCGGACCGCGGACACATTTTGGGCCTTTGTCCGTTTGGGGTGGAGGTGCCCCCAACGGCCTCGCGCAAAAACTGGCCTAAAAAAAACATTGTGAAACAAAGTTCATGAAAATAATGAAATGGTTCAAAGTTCAAAATACAAATAGTTCAAAATACAAATTGGTTCAAATAACATGATAAATAGAAATAGGACATCACATGTCCTCACGATCACGGATCATCTTTTGCTTCTTGAGGATCCATGCTCTTTGCTCCGGGTCCATGATGGTCAAGTCGGCCATCATGATCCGGTTCTCCTCGGCAACCATCGCGAGCTTCACGCGGTTCTCCTCGGCCTTGATCTTCTCTTGCTCGATCTCGAGCTTCTTCCTTGTCATCTCCAAATAGCATGCCATGGCTTCCTCCTTGTCCTTGCGTTTCTCGACATACCTTGCGGCGGTGGACTCTTCCTTGCCGGCGATCAACGACTTCAACGTCTCCTCCAATTGTGCCGCCGCCGCCTCACGCTTCAAGTCTTGTGCTGAGGACTTGTGTCCTCTCGGCCGGACAGCCCGGGACCCCGAGCTTTGGCCGGCAAGCACTTCGTCGTCTTCATCGTTGCCTCTTTTCTTTGATCCATCGCCGCCCCCTTTCTTCATGGAGTTGTAGAGCTCTTGCCATTTTGGACAACCCTTGATCATGTCCCAACAATGGGTCAATGTGAACTTGGTCTTGAAGACCTTCTTGTGGTACTTCATTGCTTGAAGGATCTTGTCCTCAACACCAAAGCCGCTCACCGGCCGGTTCTTGACATGCTCGTAGGCCGCTTGGAATTTGCAACATGCTCGTAGGCCGCTTGGACTTCGATTTGCAACGCAGCCGCCCGTCGTCGGCACTTGGGGTGAAGTTGAGGTCGAGCGCCTTCGGCTCCACCGGGACCGAGGAAATCTCCGGCGAGGGCTCACGGGACCCCAGTCGCGACGCTGGGTGATAGGCGGCGGCCGGTGAGGGCGTCGAGTGGCCTGGGGACGAGGATCTTGGCGGCCTCACTTTGGCGGAGGAGACCGAGCTTCCGGCCGATGCGACCACAGTGGGGGAGAGGCCGGCGGCGCCAGCAAAAGCCCCTGTAAATACCTCCCCCTTGAGGAGAAGCAGAACTCGTGTGGCGGCCTGGGCCGCGATGAAATCGGCGTTCGCTTGGGCCTGGATGGCGGCGAGCCTCTCCTTCTCCTCGGCCGCTGCCTTGGCGGCCTTTGCCTCGGCCAACCGCTCCCGAGTCCTCTCCCTCCGGACTTGTCGCTTGCCTGACTCCGGCTTCCGCTCCTTCTTCACCACCAGTAGGGCGGCGCCGACAGCGGCCGTGGTTTTGGACAACCCGTCCTCCATCGAGGGGCAAAGGCTAGGGCGGCGGCGGCTGGGCAAGTGCTAGGGCGGTCGCGGGAGGGTTTGGGGACGAATGGGATGGGGAGGGAATGTGTGGCTGGCCATTGGGCCCGAGGCGGACAGGGAGGATAAAGGGGCGGACCGAGAGGCTGTCCGTCCCGCCCCAAAGCTGGACCAAAGTTGGGCCGCGTTTGGGGCGAAATCAGGTGTACGGCCAGACACTAGTCCCTTTGCGCCAGCCCGTTGGAGCACCGCCCATGTCCGTTCGGACATAAACGGACTGGGCTGGTCTGTATGCGCCAGCCCGTTGGAGGTGCCCTTAAAGCGCTTCTGCTCCCGCAGCCACCAAGTTTCCAACACATCCGTCTGCTCTGGTACAGTGACGTTAACCTGAAGCTTACGACAACATCGGTACCAAGTCTCTCGAGCATAAACACATTGCACCAACAGTCCAACACGTGCTCAATGTTGTCCTCCTCCTGCAAACATGTCAAACAACACGATTTCTCGTCTTGCAGGCCATGCTTTAGGCGTCTATCCGAGGTCCAAACTCTGTGCTTCAACGCCAGCCATATGAAGATACAGCATTTCAGAGGCGCAAAAGTTTCCCAGGTGCAGGTCGCTGTCGCCACGCGCTCCCTACCTTGGCAAAGCATATTATAGGTGGACTTCGCCGTGTAGACACTGATACGTCTCAAACGTATCTATAATTTCTGATGTTCCATGTTGATATTATACCAATTGTTACATGTTTTATATACACTTCATAGCATTTTTATGCATTTTCTAGGACTAACCTATTAACAAGATGCCACAGTGCCAGTTCCTGTTTTCTGTTGTTTTTGTATTGCAGAAAAGCTAGTCTGGAAATATTCTCGGAATTGGACGAAACTTGGACAGAACCTCCTATTTTTTCCAACACGTACACGGAGTCCAAAGGAGAGACGGAGGGGAGCCACGAGCCAGCCACACCATGGGGCGGCGCGGCCCCCCCAACCGTGGGGTGGTGTGGGCCCCACGGGCGTCTCCAGCCGCCGCCCTTTCGCCTATATAATCTTCCCAACGCGAAAACCCTAAGTACCCGAGCCATTGTCCACGAAAAGTTTCAGAGACGACGCCGCCGTCAACCCTAACTCGGGAGGGTTCAGAAGCTCTTCCCGACACCCTGCCGGAGAGGGGAATCATCACCGGAGGGCTCTACATCACCATGCCTGCCTCCGGAGTGATGCGTGACTAGTTCATCCTTGGACTACGGGTCCATAGCAGCAGCTAGATGGTTGTCTCTCCACTTTATGCTATCATATTTAGATCTTGTGAGCTGCCTATCATGATCAAGATCATCTTATTGTAATGCTACATGTTGTGTTTGCTGGGATCCGATAAATATTGAATACTATGTCAAGTTGATTATCAATCTATCTTATATGTTATTTATGATCTTGCATGCTTTCCGTTACTAGTAGATGATTTGGCCAAGTAGATGCTTGTAACTCCAAGAGTGAGTATTTATGCTAGATAGTGGGTTCATGCCTCCGGTAATCTGGAAGAGTGACAATAACTTCTAAGATTGTGGATGTGTTGTTGCCACTAGGGATAAAATAACCGATGCTTAGCTTAAGGGTGCGCCGTTAGATCTAATGCATTTGTTTACATTACGCACATTACTTAATGCGATTATCCGTTGCTTGCAACTTAATACCAACGGGGAACTCGGATGACAACCTGGATGTGGATTATTAGTCATAGACGCTGTTGGATAACGGTCTATGTATTTTGTCGTAATGCCCACATGAATATCATAGTAATCATCATGTCATATATATGCATTGTCATGCGCTCAATATTTTGTCAATTGCCCAGCTGTAATTTGTTCACCCAGCATGTTAGTTATCTTTTATGGAGAGACACCACTAGTGAACTGTGGACCCCGGTCCATTCTTTTACACTGATAATACAACCAACTGCAAACATTGTTCCTTTTCATTCTCTGCAATTTACTCCTGTTTTCCACACCATACGTTTAATCCTTTGTTTTCAGCAAGCCGGTGAGATTGACAACCTCACTGTTTCGTTGGGGCAAAGTAGTTTGATTGTGTTGTGTGCAGATTCCACGTTGGTGATCGAGTAAACGGCGCCACCAACAACCTTCAGAAGTGATTTCTTGCTCCTACTGGTTCGATTAAACCTTGGTTTCATACTGAGGGAAACTGCTGCTACACTGCTTCATACCTTCCTCTTGGGGGTCTCCCAATGAACGTTCGATCCACGTCATCAGACACCAGATGGCGAGCACGGTCAGCTATACGCATCTGCGACACCCACAATGCAGTGGAAGCCTGATATCTGCACCCATAGCAGCACCACCTGGTGTGCAACTGTCGTGCTCTGCGTGGCCACCAAGTCCTCCATCCAGCAGTTGTTTCTCAGGCCCTCCGCTACAGTTCTGATGTTCCTTGTTCGAACGCTGACCAACGACACGACGTCAGGTGCAAACTCTCGCACAGCACGCCCATCGATCCACCTATCTTTCCAAAAGAGGACGCTCGTACCATCCGCAACCTGAATCCTTACCAGGCTCTAAAACGCTGCCTCGGCATCTGAATCCTTCACAGTCGGCAGCCCTTGCCAGGGTCTCGTGGGGTCTGTTCGACGAAGCCACTCCCATCTCACCCGAAGCGCAATGCCCTGTAACTTCAAATCCTTTACGCCGAGACCTCCATAGTGCTTTGGCCTGCAGATATTCTCCCACGAGACTAGGCATTGCCCACCATTGGCCTGATCCTTCCCCTCCCAAAAGAACGATCTCATCCAACTTACAATTTCTTTAAGCAGCCAAAGAGGAGCTTCGGCCACCAGCAGATGGTGAATTGGCCTCACCGCGATCACCGTTTTGACCAGCACAAGCCGTCATGTCCTTGCCAATAGCCCATTCATCCACACCGGCACTGAGCTCACCGCCTTGTCCAGCACCGGTTGCCACTCATCCCTAGTCAGGGGTCGTCGCTTTTGGAGAACTTGGACATCAGGTGTTGTCTTAGTGGTGGTTGTGATGCTGTTGCAAGGACTGGAACTCTGTAGCAGGACTTTTTTTTAGTTTCTTCTTTTTTTTGGTTGTGTGCATCTGTAATGCCATTAGGGTATTGCGTTGTTACAGAGGCTGAGTGTAATTGGTATCTCCGCGATATTAATATATACACTTTATCAAAAAAATGTGTCATGTGAATTATTCATGCATATATATACTTAGATTTTATTTTATTTTCCCATTCCAATTTTCCATGGAGCAGTTTGCTTTTGTGTTTCTCCTGCCTAAACTTCATAGCGTTTGATAACAATTTTGCACCCTCTTGTCGACATGCTTGATTTAGAATGCTCGATTAGGAACCTCTGTGCATAGAGTGCAGAAAATGATAAACCTCGCTCTATTCTCGTTGTGTCCTACCACCTTGTGATTTATCCATGCAAATGTTTCCTGTTTTTCTGTTTTTGTGTTTGCGGCGCCAATGCCTAAATACCTGATTTCGAGCAAGGTCAAAGATATGAGGATAACCTAAACTTAGACAAACATATGCTCTAGAATTATGTCATTTGTCTGAACAGAAGAATGAGCTTAAAAACATATCAAACACACAAATTGCATGTCTTCTATGGGAGGAGTTTAAATGGCAGTACAGTCGAAAGCCAAATTCATTGTTGAAGTACATAGTAATAGGAGATACTTTCACAA
Source organism: Poa pratensis (assembly GCA_947311845.1). Lineage (NCBI taxonomy): Eukaryota > Viridiplantae > Streptophyta > Magnoliopsida > Poales > Poaceae > Poa > Poa pratensis. The sequence continues at coordinate 67,279,845 of CAMZMU010000039.1, forward strand.
ACGCGGGGGGGGGGGGGGGGGGGGGGGGGGGGGGGGGCATGAACAACTAAAATTCTATATAACAAAGAGTAGGGATTTGAGGCTTTCGAGTTCCAGTGATCCATTATTTTTAAAATTTGAAAGGTACACATTTTCAAAACTACCAAAATATCATTTTTTATTTTTTGTGTATCCCAAAATGCAAAGAATTTAGCATTGTGATTTGCATGCTTGTAGGGTACGTCATTGACTACTTCCAGATTATTTTCAATTTTTTCTAGAACTTATAAATATGATTTTTTTAGTTTTATTAAATAAAGGAATCACTCGAGCTCATGAGTCAAAGGAAGTCTTCTATATAAAAATATAACAAGGGATTGTTCGTGGCACCATAGGAATACAACTTCTCTCTTTTTTTGAAACGAGAAATTCTCTCTTGATGGGCCCAGAACGGGAGACCTCCCTGGATCTCCCGGGCCAAAAGTGACTATCTTGTAACGCCTTCTCGGAAGATGAAGTGAGAAAATCCATGTTCCAAATGGATCATAACAAGGCCCCAGATTATTATGGCTTCCACGCCGAGTATTATCAAAACTTTTGAGATGGCATCAAGTCAAACCTCCTAGAGTTGTTTAATTTTATTCATGTTCCAAATTACTCCCAGTTCTCGGCGTGGTGGGGTGTTGTAGTAATAAGGAGTGTGGCGTTTTGGAGCTAGGACTCCACGGAGCTCATTTCAAAATCTTCCAAGCATTTTGAAGTTTCAAAAAAATAGGAATAATTATAGATGTAGAGAATAATATGATCTATAAGTGTGCAAAAACCAATCCAACATTCTATATTTTAAACTTAACAAAAATAACAATTGGGTTGATGTGGTCGATGAATAGCAAACAATTTCAAGAACTTGAATTTTTGTCAAATTTGTCTTTTTTATGTAGCCTAAAATGGTATGAATTTTGCATCGAGACTTTTGCACACTGTTAGAGTTTGATGTTATCTACACCGATAATTTTTGTTTTGATTTTTGAAACATAAAATGTTGATTTTGAGTTTTTGAAAAAAAAGAGGCATCCATGGAGCTCGGCCTCCATTTTCATTTCGTGTAATAAGTAGCTATTTGGCTTTTAATTCTAGACGGGTTGGTCTATTTTATGTTCTGCTTTGTTTTCTATTTGACACTTTTGTAAGACGCATTTACATAGAAAATCAGCGAAAGGGGGCTCGTTCAATAAAGAAACTAGTTTAGTGTCACAGGAAAGTGTAACTCTTATGAGCTACTCACTCCGTTCCTAAATATAAGTCGTATTATCCTTTTTCCTAATGCGTACGTATCTAGATATATTCTAGTGTATTGATTCACTTATTTCAATATGTATTTAGTCCATATTAAAGTGGTCAAAATATTTTATAATTTGGAACGAAAGGAGTATCACCCAAACCCATTGTTCGCTAACTGCTGAGACGTACTAAAGCCCATGGATTGCACTGCAAGTGGCCCAAGTAATGGAAATTGGCAACGGCAACAATTACTCACATACTTATGCATCACCGAAGATAACTAACTGTTATGATACAAACCCATGATCTGTTCGTGCCAAAATATTACTAAAGCCCATGGGTGGCACTACAAGTAGCCCAAGTTATGGAACCTGAACAGAGCCTTCATCTTTCGATTAGCGAGATGATCTTAAAACTACAGGCCTGAAATTTTTCATGAGACCCGTTGAACATATTTTCAAAATGTTCCATCATTGGGTATAAGTAGAATCTTCATAGCCAAAAAAAAAAACACAAAGTCAAACGTTTGTCGGTGGCACAGGGTTGTGTTTGAAGAAATGGAGTTTCGTAGTTCGTCACATGAAACTCTGCACTTAGGGATCAGCCTCACAAATATGCTATTCGAGCTTTGAAACCGTCTTCTTTGTGGACTCGGCTTTTTTCTATATATCCATGGCTTGTTGAGATCCCCTTCTTCCTTTCTCACTGGAAAAAGCAGGGACTAGGGATGTAAATGGAGAGGTAAATGGGGCCACGTAATCCCATATAAGTAGGCTGGTAGTTAATTTTCTTAGGAAATGAAACGTTTTTTAAAACTTTTGACCAAAATATGTGGGATTATATGACACAATTTATGGTTCCATTTACATCCCTACTTGGGACTTGGGAGCTTCATATGCGTCGTCGCAAATGCTGCTGTTTCTCATCTGAAGGGCAGCAATGTCTCGGGACACAACATACCCGACAGCAATTAGATCGACAACCAAGTGACATGATGACCAGAAACGATGGACTATGAGCCAGTTAATTGCCTGATCAAGCATCGTTATCAACAGATCAAATTGCTCGCTGCAAAGGTGTCTGATCCCGTGAGAAAAGTGCATCCTGGTAGCCACATGGAACCAACTCTCTCATGATTCTCGCCGTGAGCGACGACCTGCTGCTATCACTACGTGAAAACACATCATCGTTACTCCTTAGCCACTGCCTCGGAGAGAAACAGTGCCTACACTGAGCTGAGAAATGTGTCACTGCCACATGGGCCCTACGCTGAGCTGTCAGGCTGCCCCCACGCCATAGCTAGCCCGACTCCATCAGTTGATTTCGATTCATCTTTTGTTTGTTTCCCCGCCATCTCGATCGGGCTTGCTCATCCGCCGAAACTAATGGCGCCCGTCGCGGGGCTTATCCGATTCCTCCTCGTCGCCGTGCCGTTCCTGCACGCGGCGGCGGGGAGCGGTAACTCCACGGCAGACTGCCCGCTGGACCTGGGCTACGTGCGGACATTCCCGTGGGACCGCGCGCCGTGCGCGCCGCCGGTGGCCAACGTCACTAACTGCTGCACGACGCTCCTCTCCGTGCTGGGCATCGGCCTCGCCGCGCGCCTCCGCGCCACCGGCCGCTTCCGCCTCCCTTCCGCGCCGGCCTCAGCCGCCTGCATCCGCGCCTTCTCCGACGCGATCGCCTCGCCGCCGCTCTCGCTCCCGCCCAACCTCGCGCCCACCTGCTTCCCGGTGCCGTCCCAGTTCGCCATCTCCCCGTCCTTCTGCGCCGGCGTCACCACCGCTTCACAGTACGTCGCCGCCGTGGGAGACGCGGCCGTCGGGAACCTCAACTCCTCATGCGGCTCCACCTCGCGCGTTGTCCCTCTGCTCCAGCTGCCTAGACGCCGGCATCCGCGCGTCAGCTCGACTCACCGCCGCAGCCGGCAAAGCTCCGATCCCCTCAATTGCTTCTACCTCACCGTCCTCTACGCCGCCGGCGTCTCCAACTCCGCCGGCCCCGCCTCCCCTGCCACCGCCGCATGCGCCTTCGGCCTTGCTCTCTCCACTCCACCCCCCACATCTTCGCCTACCCCCAGCTCCATTACCCACAACAACATCGCGGTAGCAACTGTCATCCCGATCGTTTGCGTCCTCGTCGTCGCCCTCCTCGTAGCGCTGCTTGTTTGGACGAAGTGGCACGACGGCACCATCAAGAGCGGCAAGAACGGCGGTCTGCCCGTTGAGCGCCGGCTGTCGCGGAAGCGACCCAACACCGGCTCCGTGCTGTTCGGGATCGGCGAGCTCGCGAAGGCGACCGGCGTTTTGCCGAGCGGAACATCATCGGCCGCGGCGGGTTCGGCGTCGTGTACCGCGGCGTGCTGTCGGACGGGTCGGTGGTCGCCGTCAAGAAGATGCTCGACCCAGACGTGGACGGCGGGGACGACGAGTTCGCCAACGAGGTGGAGATCATCAGCCACTTCCGGCACCGGAACCTGGTGCCCCTGCGCGGGTGCTGCATCGCCGACGCGAGGACGCCGACGACCGTGGCAGCAAGCAGATGCTCCTCGTGTACGACTACATGCCGAACGGCTCGCTCGATCGCTACATCTTCGACGGGGCGGCGATGCCGTGGGCGCGGCGCCGGAGCGTGATCCTGGACGTGGCGAGGGGGCTGGAGTACATGCACTACGGCGTCAAGCCGGGGATCTACCACCGGGACATCAAGGCGACCAACATACTCCTCGACGACGACATGCGGGCGCGACTGGCGGACTTCGGCCTGGCGCGGCGGAGCCGAGAGGGGCAGTCGCACCTGACGACGCGCGTGGCCGGCACACACGGCTACCTCTCGCCGGAGTACGCGCTGTACGGGCAGCTCACGAGAAGAGCGACGTGTACAGCTTCGGCGTGCTGGTGCTGGAGGTGATGAGCGGCCGGCCCGCGCTGGACCTCGCCGACCCGTCCGGGATGGTGCTGGTCACCGACTGGGCGTGGGCGCTCGTCAGGGCCGGACGCGCGAGGGAGGTGCTCGCGGAGACGCTGCTCGGCGAGCGCGAGGAGACGAGCCTGGCGGCCATGGAAGGTTCGTGCTCGTGGGGATCCTGTGCGCGCACGTCACGGTGGCGTGCCGGCCTACCATGCCGGAGGCGCTGAGGATGCTGGAGGGGGATGTGGAGGTGCCGGACTTGCCGGACCGGCCGCAGCCGTACGGCCAGAGGATCCCGTTCGACGAAGCTGATGGCATTTTCTGTGCATCGTCGGTGCTGAGCGGCCCATTCGTGGACTTGGGCGACATGCTCAGGTGATGCATGGATCCAGCGAGATCGAGGTTTGTGTTGAAATTTGAATCGTATAATGGACTGGAGTTACCTTCGACATCTTGCATACTGCAGCAATCACACTTCTGCAACTGCTGGCTAACTGAAGTTCAGAGTTTTGTATCACGAGGTAAATTGACTGTGTTGTGTATATCTTTATGCTGTGATGCTGAATTAAATGAAGTGCACACTAAATAAAGCTCCGATACACTGTTTGTTGCAAGTACAAAGTACAAACTATTTATCGTCCGGCAATTGCGGTGATTACACAGTCATACAGATACAGTACCAGGTTACTTATATTACACAAACATTCAGTGCTGGTGCTATCTTACAATGAGGGCAGACCAGCACCCGGAGATCGCGTTCTAGAGCCCGAGTATATCGGCACATCAAGCGACTTCAGATATAATATGTTCAGTTGGTCATCCAAACAGACGCCAAAAGAGAGATACAATTGGTAAAATGCATGGTGCATATACAAGCCAGTGGTGGATAAGATGATCCGATGGAGTGACGTGGAGATTCAGCGGCCTAGCTGTTCTCCTGCAGGTTGGGGTGGCTAGGCTGCACGCGGAAGGTGATCGGCATCTGGGCTGCAAAGTCCCTTTCTGGATGGTACCCAAGCTCAAGTTCCCTCATGTTCCCGTTCAGCGCGATATCTTGCTGGTGCTGGATGAGAATGGAAAAAAAACAGAGGTAAGCTTTCAGCGTGCACAGTTCCTCAGTGTCAACTAGTGCAAATAGCGTGTACAAAATACTTATGCATGATGTTTTAACTCCTTTAAGTTCCCTGATCCTGTCTCTGGCGATCTTATCTCCTTGTCTATGCTGTATCTGGGAGATTTGGACTCTATTCAATGAAAAATCAGGCGGGGAAAACCCTCTATGGCTGCATGGTTAATCAGATGGTGTTACTGTATGATTGTCAGCATTCATTTTTAATGGAAGGGTCTTTGTGTGCATTCAGCTCAAGTAGGACTTTTGTATATGTTTCCTAATAAAATATACAATGCACATACTGTTTGATCTGTGCTCATACAATTTTTCTATGAACAACAATCAAGATTACATAGTCTGTCAATATACTTTTCAGCTTACATATTGAACTGGGTCACTTACCAGTTTGAATGCCAGCAACTTGTTCTCATCTTCTAGCATCTTACCCTGCAATTAACCAAGAAAATCGTGGATGAGGACAAAGCATAAAAGAACTGCATTATGATCAACAAAAATACACGACATGTAATCATGTCTCCAAAACAAGGCCATACAGTTTTCACGAGCTGTCGTAGTGCTCCATCTGCACCAAAGGAATAAGCAACATCAGATACCAAAATATTTCAGTGGTGATAATGCTTACGATGTCAACCAGCTAATCAAACAATTATATTGCCTGTTTTTCATGCAGGCTTGTCAGCCCATTATCAAGTGCTTCCTCAATCATGATCAGCTCTTTGGGTTGCAGCGAGTTAAGATCTTCGCCTTTCAAGTGCCTGTACACCATCATAATGGGTGACTGCAATCTTGGTAGCCTGAATACCCGAAGGAGAAACAGAAGCAACATGTTCAAGACTTTACCTGAGCTCGATCTGCATGTTATCATTCTCTTTCTTGATTCGATCAATCTCCGCACTGAGGCTCTGAAACAATGCATGCGCAGTGTGCTCATCAATGACAAGTCATTCTACTGCTTTTTTCCTTAGAATGTACTACCTCCGTTTCATAATTCTTGTCATGGTTTTAGTTCAAACGGATGGAGTAACTCATTCTACTCAATTAATTCAACACATAAAAACATTCCCGACTTCCTGTTCCATTATCATGACGAAAGTGGAATCCGATCCTTAAGGTCGTATGGAAAAAGATTTAACACAAAGAAAAGTGTGGTTTTCTAGCTCTATAAAACCATTTATTCATATGTTTTGGAGGCCAAGAATTACCTTGTGCTTCTCATCCCACAGTATCTTCCCAGAGTTGGTTTGGTACTTCTCCAAGATTCTTGATATCCTGATCCCACCAAAAGGATGCATAAATACATAAACATTTTTTTTGTAAACATATATGCATAAAGGTTGCTAAACGTTCCACACTGCCACTTCAGTGGAAAACGAATGATTCAAGAATCCAAAATTCACGTCGAGCCTAGGAAAAGGAAAGTACAAGGTAGCAAACTACCAATACAGCAGAAAACGTCCAGACCTACACAATACCGTTCATGGCAAGTTACTGGTGCTACAAGTAGAAGCATATGACGAGTCTAATATTTTACCCAACTGCAGTGACTAAATATATATCCTCCTTTACTGACAACTGACAAAACAGCTAATATTTGCCCAAAAAGTCACCTCAAGACTCAAGTCACGAACAGTACATATCAAAGAGAGACGAGAAAAGTGAAAAATCAAAGCACGCACGAGCTCTTTGGGGAGCAGAAGTCGTAGAGCTTGCCGGCGCTGGAGAAAACGACGACGCCGACCTCTGCGTCGCAGAGCACGCTGATCTCCTTCGCCTTCTTGAGGATCCCGTTCTTGCGCTTCGAGAAGGTCACCTGGCGGTTGCTCTGGTTCTCGATCCTCTTGATCTCGATCTTCCCGCGCCCCATCCCTCCTCCTGCTCCTTCTGCCTTCGGAGGCGCCAGGAAGAGCTCGTTTCTTCCGGAGTGGAGGCTGGTGCGGGCGTAATGCGGGTGGGGGAAGGCGGTGGTGGTGGTGGGGGAGGAGTAAAGGAGGCCGCCATGGGAGGAAGAGGAATGGTGATGAGGAGGCTTTCGGTTGGTTCAGAGGTGGGAGCCGGAAACGGAAGTGCTCTGTCTTCTTTCCCTTGGCTCGCTTCCGTTGGCTAGTTTGCTTCCGTTGGATAATCCGATTTGATGATTTGAAGCTCAAAGCCTAAAGGGCTCTAAGGCAGTGAAAAGGTCTTGATCTGATTATGATCGTTTTTCTAAACTTAGTTTTTTTTGAGAACTTAGTGATCGTCAACTCCAAAGGTCCGTTTGTGTCCGTGGCGATGCAAATCAAAACACAAAGCGCAACGCAAACGGACCGCTATCCGTTTTGCTGTCCACGGCGACCCATTCTCAGCTCAAATTTGGATCAGGTTTATGTCGGCCCGGACACGTGCAGACAACTTTTTCTGTCCTCCCCTTGTCTGCCCTTGGCCCGTCGAACAGAGGCAAAATCGCCACTCTGGCATTTCCTCTCCCAAGACCAAGCTCCAGCTCTTGCCCTAGCCATGGCCGCCGCCGACCCCGCTAGAGCTGCGGCTGACCGGCCCACGGTCGTGGATATCACGGTCGATCCTCCAGGGAGCCAAAGAAAGAGCTCACCGTAGAGCAGAGGGCCAAGGAGACCTCGAAGCGGGGCGAGCCAGTTTTTTTAGATGAGCTCGAGACCCATGCCCGGACACAAAAGAGGAAGATTAGCCAAAGGAGTGCCGCATTCACCCATAAGGAGTACGAGCACATTTGCGAATCATGGATCGAGATTGGAACGGATCAAATCGTCGGGGCCGAGCAAAAAGGGAGCACCTTTTTTTTTGAACAACTACTTATATATTAATATTAAAGCTCACAGTACAACATTACATAGCTCTCAAGAACAGAGCAAGAAACTGAAGTGCCTAGCTGCACAAATAAGAGTAAGATGGTCTACACTGATAAAGGACATGAAGAAACCGAAGATTGCCGGTGGAGCCAAACAGCAATCGATCATCCATCGACAACCCGGATTCGAATATGCCGCATCCGCAATCTCCAAGGGCCTCTGTGCTCCATACCAGTTGATGCCCCGTGGGTGGCTCTCCCAACGGTCTGCCTGGCGTATGCACTTGAGGTAGGGGAGAGTTGAGCTGTAGATATATGTGAACCATCACCGAGCTCAACCTCAAAATGTCCCCGCTGTTAAATCTGGGGATTATCAACAGAAGTGTTGTCGTCCACATCTGGTGAAAGAACCCGAACAGCACGAGGCGGCTTCTTCAGCATGATCACCATCAGGCAAAGATAACATTGTACAGCAAAGGCTCTTGCAAAAGACATGCTCCTTAGTTTCTATTTTGCTGCCATGGGTAGACTTGGAGATCTTTGTTGGGACCACATCACCTGCCACCACCATGGTGGCTACGCAACATTGCCTGAAGACACCGATCATTGCTTCAATCTCATTGGCAACTACATCATCAAAGCAATGAAGCACCTCACGCAAATTAACAGCCAGCCGATAGGAAAAATGAGGAACAGGGGCATCAACCCCCGTCGCCATGTGCAGATTCAACACCTGCAGCAACACAATCGGCTCCCTGCCATTGCACGCAAGCAGCACTCCGAGGAGGAAAATTACAGCACAGCGACGCCAGAGAAGCCCAACGCCGGAGTAGTCAGCCACACGCATAGAGAAGCCCGGTGAACTCCAGGAGCCGTCAATGGCCTCACCCAGCCCCGTCGATGAGGGCGTTCGAGCCGATCGACCGAACAGGGCCCCGAAATCCAACAGCACGTTAGTCATTTTCTATTTTTACCTTGCTTCCGAGTCGTGTGGCCCAGCCCAAGTAAAGTTGTTGAACGGTAGTTGCCTCGTTCGGCTCCCGATCGGCGATCGATCGATCCGGCTCCCATACGACGCTACGGCATCGATGCGACCAATGGACGCGAGCCTCACGCGACGGCCGCCAAGGTCTACCTCGGCTTCTCCCTAGCTTGTGTCACGCCAGCCGGTCGGCGTGCCCTACATCGTACTCGCTGCTGCCAGTCCTGGCTTCCTCTAATCCTCTTCTTGTTGATCTGTTTCAATAATCAGCAGTCCAGAATCCAGATCGATCTGGAGGGCTTGGACGGTTGGACATTGAACATTGGATTTGCCGACTTGGACTTGGAGTGGTGGAGAGCATAGAGCGCTGCAGCAGATTAATCTGATTGATCCGAGCGACACCGGTAGCTAGTATGTACCCATCCCTAATCTCCTTCCTCTCTCCCTCTTAAGTCTTAAGTTTAAAACTAAATTATTTTATTAATTTATTCGTCTATAAAACAGAACAAATCAGGATAAATTAAGTGTCAATCCGGTGATTAAAAAGGAAGAAAAAAAGATTAGAAGAGGATGCTCAGTTTTAAAAGGGTGCTCTCGATAGATTTGTCGTGAAAGGGGCTCGAACAAATTGTGCAAATTAAGAATATACTTAAGAAATCTATGGGCTTGCTTGATATTCTGAAGTTTTTGGAGAAGCGTCCCTTTTATCTTTTGCGAATATTGCATACTGAATTTAGTTAATCATTCATATTACTATTGCATCTGTGAAAAGGAGATTTTCTAAACTCAGGTTGCTGAAATCCTATGTGTGTTATACTATGGCATAAGAAAGACTTGGTGGATTGGCATAGCATTTGAGAATGATATCTTGGAAAGATTAGTTATAAAGATATGATTAAAGATTTTATTTCAAAAATAATTTTAGAATATGAGGTTCGTTTACTATCTTAGTGCTATGTTTACTATGTTAAAATGAATCTTGATTTTTTTTTTAAATTGTACACGGAATAGCATATTCTAGAGTTATATAATTAGTAAATATATGATTTTGTTATAGTAGTTATCGAGTTTGAACAAAAATCAGGGCCCCATTTTGTAAATCGCACCGGGGCCCCAATTCCTGGAGACGGGGCTGGCCTCACCACAAGACTCCACCGTCACATCCCCCTCCACCGAAACTTGGTGGTAGCAGCCACTGAATCTCCACGAAATCGGCTCCACCAAGAGGGGAAATGACAGATCCGGAGGGGAATCATCAGATCTGAGAACATGAGATCCTCCCCAACCTCCAGGCCAGCCACCATGGCCAGCAGAAGGACAGGAAGAAGAGGAGCCATCAAGCCCTGATCTGGTTTATTTGGAGACAGAAAGCTAAAACCTAAACTACCTATACACAGCCGGACCTCCCTCCCACTCACCGCCGGCCACCTTGGCCGCCGGCGACGGGGGGGAGAGAGGCCGGAGCGGGAGAAGAAGGCGGGGAACTGGAGGGCAGAGGTTATCGCCACAGAGGGCAAGTCGCCACAGGGGCAAACGGTTCGGAAGGGAGCACCTATTGGTTGAGCTTCTATAAACACTACATGAAAGGAATATGCTTCCGCCTTATAAAATGGTGAGTGACCGGACCGAAGTGTCAATCCAAAGAGGTGGGGGTTTATCTCGGCGGAGGTTAGCAAATTTTATGATTCCCATGATCATGTCGATGCCCGGTCCATAGGTGGCATGTACGTGAAATCTTCCAAGCTTGGATTTGTTAAAACCTCGAAATAAACTACTCCTCCTATCCAAAATATCCTATCCAAATATGACATCAGAGGTAGTACATTTCTTGGTTAGCGACTTCTTCCTTGAGAAATCTACGAAGGGCTCAAGAGTGAAATCATTCAATGTTGTTTGGAATACTATAGTTTGTTAAACCACAGTTCTTATTAGATTCAAACACCTCAGAATATTTTAAATATTCTGAGGCTGTCCTATTGCGAGGAAGGGAGATCTGTGTGTTGCTGATTGAGGCTGTCTGTTGACATGGCGAGCACTTGTGGGTTTTTCACACGAGGCTAGGAGAGCGACTGGTGAAACCATCATCCACTCGATGTGGCGGACAAGGAAGGAGAGGAACCAAAGGACCTTCTGCAATGTGGCAATCTCGTCTTTGGAGGTGGCGGCTTTGGTGCGGGAGGAGTTGGCGATGCGGGCTTTCGCCCACACGCAAGATCCTGGAGACTAGTTTTTGTTGTTTTGCTTGTAAAGGGATTCTTTCCCTATCTCGAAATTCTGTACATAACACTCTATTCTATCTAATCAGATGACGGATACGACCGTCTTAAACCTCAAAAAATATATATTAAATACAATTTTCATAGAAGATATCCCAAAAACTTTATTTGTTTTTCATCCAAACGGGCCTATATCATCCTTTTCGCAGAACGATTTGACCCATCTAATTACCGGAGACCTCCAGGCCTCAGGCCCGGCTGGTACGGGCTAGCAACGTGGGCCCAGACCGTGGGCTGCTACAACCATGGACCGAGGACGTCGTCATCACTCAAGTCATCAACAGGCCCAAAGCCCACGACGCTGCTCCCAGCTCCCTCCACCAGAAGAGGAAACAAGCAAAGGCCAACGGCGGCGAGAGCACGAGCCAACGGCGACGAGAGAGCTGGAGCTCGACGGTTACCAGTTCCCACCCCGCCGCCCCGCCCCTCCGCCCCGCATTCCCACTCCGCGCCCTCCCCGATCGAATCCGACGGCCTTCCCGGCTTCTCGCCTCCCTACTCCCCCACCCCAAACCGTGGGCGGCGCCCCTTCCGCTCCGTAACCCAGCCCTCCCAAACCCTAGCCGCCGCCCCTCGATCTGATGCTGTGGCCGTGACCGTGACCTCCCAGATTCTCTCCCTCCTCGCGTCGCCATGGAAGACCCCGTGGCTATCCCCTCCTCCTCCGCCGCCCCCCCCGCCGCCGTGGTCCCCCCCTCCCCTCGCGCCGCAGCAGGCGCTGCCGCCGCGGCTGTGAGAGCGGCGGCGGCTCCGGAAGCCGCCGCGGGGTCCCGCAGGCAGTTGTTCTCCGTGGAGCTCCGGCCCGGGGAGACCACCATCGTGTCGTGGAAGAAGCTGCAGAAGGAGGCTGGACAAGCGGCGGCCACATCGCCGCAGCAGCCGCTAGCGGTGGCGGCGGCGGAGCCTGCAGTTGCCGCACAACTGGCCCCGCCCGGTGTGGTGAGCAGTACTCTTGCTCATGTCGTTGTCTGTCGATTGATTTAGTACCATAGTTTGTGCTGCTTAGGTTTTGCTTTGCGAGTAGATGCAAAATTGGAACTCTAACATCCTTCAAGGCCTTAATGTTTGATCTGGGAGTCAAGGGAGTGGCGAAGTGTCGCAATTATCTTTGTAGGGTGAGGGTACATGAATATGTGTGCTCTCTCTGACCAAATAGTCTTAAGGTCTCTGCCCTAGAAGAAAACCGTGCCATAATTCAGTGGCATTTCATGCTGTCGTTGTAGTTTATACTCGTTTTTTATGCCATGACCTTATCATCCCACAGATATTGCTCTTCATCAAACATTTTGTTTTCGCATGGTGTATGCTGGACTGTTGAGAAAGGCTGTATGTATTTTACACTGCACTAATTATATTTGTTCAAATCAGGCACCCACCGCAGAAAATAACCCAGAGGATCCAGCACAGCCAAATCGGTTTAATGCAGTAATCGAGAAAATCGAGCGCCTTTACATGGTAACAGTGGATAACATTATTTGACTACATATTCGCCATTCACTGATTGTTGACTCAGTATTCAAATTGCTAGGGTAAACATAGCAGCGATGAAGAAGATCTTGATGACGTGCCAGATGATGATCAATATGATACTGATGATTCTTTTATTGATGATGCTGAACTGGTTGGTTATTATATTCTACAGTCCTATATCGTATGCATGATAAGCGACAGCATGTTGCTTCTGAATCTCTTCTGATGTCTTTAATTTGCATTGCACTAGTAAACCTTCTACCACTGACTTGCTGTGTATATTGTAGTGTAATCATGCAGACTGTGTGATATAATATTGCCAATACAACAAAGTTTTTGTTTAGTGTTGATGTCCACCCTATTTTTACTGTCAGTGTGCACTCGGTTTTTGCTACCTGTTCTATCTTCATGTACTCTTGGTTTAGTGCTAGGATGAAAATTTCTTTTTCATTAGTTCATATGACATTAACTAAGTAATAGTTCGTTCTTTGTTTATGTATGTACAATATGTATGCCTGGAAACGATTGCACTGAATATTCACAGCATATTAAATAAGTATGTCTAATCACTTCACTGAACTTATAGAATTTATCCTTTCTTTTGAGGTAGTATTTATCCTTTTAAGGTAACATGACGAAACATTTTTTTCTGCATTGCTATTTTATTATATGCACTGAGAAATAATTTTTACCGGTTGGGGATTACTTTCATGTTTCTTATCTTTGCAGGATGAGTATTTTGAAGTTGATAATTTGAAGACTAAGCACAGTGGGTTTTTTGTTAACAAAGGGACATTGGAACAGATGTAAGGTTCCTCAAAATTCTTTGGATCAATAGAAAATTCATGCTATTACTATTTCTATTAATGCTGGTAGATTACATTCATACCGTCATAATAGATGTTTGGTTTTTGTTTAATATGATATATTACTGATGGCAAAGGGGGTCACCTAGTTTGATTGCAACAACCTTTCACCATTGAGTCTAGTAGACCATGTCCATTTAGCATACTGTTCGATTTAGCACAGATACCACGGCTGCCAATCACTTGTGGCTACACTTTTACTTTTTAGCATAAACTGTACAATTTTGTATAAAAACACTGCATGATGTGACAAGCTTATAATAAACCAAGCTACTGATCAAACTTGAAGCAAAGCATGCTAGTGCCGTTTACAGTTCTAGACGAACAACACAAGTAACAGATGAAAGCACGAGGACAATAATGTCACAGTTATTATATATAGAAAATATGGTAACAAGGATGCTGTGCCAATTTAATCAAATCAACATATCAAAATGGCAGCAGTACTTTTTTATGTACGCCCATGCGTTACATATATGTTAGCATGGATGATACATCAACCTTCTTTTGCAGTGAACCTGGCGCGTCGTCAGATGTTGCGCCAAAGAAAAGGAGAAGCAAAGACCCATCAGGTGATCATGTTGTAAGTAGTCAGGGTGATTATTTGAACATCAGCAACATGCCTGGGAAAGCTAGCAGTGCTGCACACGCAGGAAAGAAATTAGCCACCAATAACTCAGGTCCCAGTGGAACCGGAGTCCCAAAGAGGAGATTGACTGATTTTGCCACAGGTGTTGATGCTGCAAAACGTGCAAAGATATCTGGTAAGGATCATATTCCCCTTCAAAAGAGCTAAAAGCCTTAGAAAAGCATAAAACTGCAGCATTCCAGCCTACTGATTTTGGTAATAAGTCAAGAATCAGTGAGACATATGACTATGCTTCAGCATCCAGGGATAAAGATCCTTCAACACAACTTGATTTTCAACAAAAGAAGACATTTGGTGGAGAGAATCAAGATCAAGCCAACAAAGAGAAACATGGTGTGGGCAACTTTTCTGGCATCACAGTGTCTGGTACTGCTTGTCCTACACAAGCAATGGTAAGCTATTTATCTTGTTTGCCTTACTAGTGAACACATTCGCTTAGTAATAACCATCACATCGAGGCATGCTTGCATGCTAAGTCACTTTTTTTTTTTGATTTTTCAGCACCCAATCACTGGCAGAGAGAGTGCAGGTACCAAACCTAAAGGCACCAGGCTCGAGCGAGCCATTCGGGATCTCGAAAAGATTGTTGCTGAATGTGAGTATTATGTCACAATATCACATTCCCCTTGAGTATATCGGTAGACCGTGGATTAGCACTGGAAATAGTTTAAGATACTTGAAATTTTCCTTGCAGACAAACCGCCAGCTATTGATAGCAATGAGGTTGACCCAAATAATCAGGCAGCAGTTAAACGAAGGTTGCCGCCAGAAATAAAGCAAAAGCTTGGCAAGGTTGCAAGACTATCGGTAAGTAGTAGCACCACAATCCAGAATATTTACTTGTGATTGAAGTGCATCTGAAATTGTGAATGTTCGTATTCCACATGATTTTTTGATGTATGTTCTTGAGTTTTGACTAGCGAAATTCAGGTAAATTTGAAGATAATATATCTTAGAAAAATAATGTTGATAAACAGAAAACACACATCTGGTCGTATGCGCGGCTTATGCTAATTCATTAGGGCCTCTTTGATTCACAGGATATAAAAAACACAGGAATAGGAATATCACAAGAATAGAATGTCATGGCACTTGGAATCCTACAGGAATCGAAAACGCAGGAACCCGTAGCAGGTGTTGTTTGGTTGCACCACATGAAAAACGCAGGAAATTTCTATAGGGATTTAGTACATGTCATAGTTGTCATAGACATAGGAATTTTTCCAAGAGGTCTCACCTCTTGCTAGATTTCGATAGGATTGTAGTGTAGGAAAGCAATCCATAAGAATTTTGGATCATTCATTCCTTTGAAAGAAATGGACTCTATAGGAAAAATTCCTCTTGTTTATACAATTCCTTGAAAATCCTTTGATCCAAAGAGGCCCTTAAGTTTCTTGTCATAACACAGTAGTTATATCTTTTTTTTGACCATGTACAGTATGCAAAACCCTTTTGATCTCACTTTGTTCTTTTTTTTGTCATAACACAGTTAGTTATATCAGTATGAATTTAGTGTGACAGTAGTTCATTTGTACTAATTGATCTTTTGTTTTGTTAATAAGTCTTATATTGAACTAATTGAACTTATAAACTATGCAAAACCCTTTTGATCTCACTTTGTTCTTCTGTTTAAAGCTGCACTGCTTGAATTTGAATTGTACAGTATTGCCAGCTGTTTGTAATACTATTGATTTGCGCAGACAAATCATGGAAAGATCCAAGAACATGAGTTGATGAATCGCCTTATGGGCATAGTTGGCCACCTTGTGCAGCGTAGGACACTGAAGGTGAGTTGTGGCTTGATGGAAGTAAACAAGCATGTCCTTGACACATGGATTTTTATCGTAATATGATAGCAATTTTTTTACTAAGATATTATGTTATGGAAGTGCTTTTCATGAGGGATCTAATGTGCATATTCACATGATCAATGTAAATAGTCCTGTATGTGTTAATCTTTAGTAGTCGAAGTTAAAAGTCTTGACTATATAAATTTAAAACATCGCCTATTTTTAGAACATAGGCAGTAGTATCACAATGAAATTTGATACTATGTTTCAGTGTAGTATTTCTCATCAAATTAGAGCATAATTAGGATGAGAAAAAGCCTTTTCAAGCACATCTGCATGAATCTTTAGTATGTTTACCTCTTATTTGGCCATGTGGAAGTTTGTGGTAATTAGAGAAATGAACCATATCTAGCTCAGAAGATCATCTCAAACACTAACTGCCACCACTATGAGTAATAAATCTACTGTCTGGATGCATCTGCAGTGGAAAAAACTGAGATGCTGGTAGCAGGAGTATCTTATTTTTCGTTACTATGTACTCCCTCCGTTCCATTTTAATTGACTTACTATTCACCACATGTGGATGTATCTATACATGTAATATGTCTAGATACATCCACATTTGGTGCATAGCAAGTCAATTAAATTGGAACAGAGGGAGTAGTTTGTAAAGCATGCTTTATTTTCGTATACTGTGGTGCACTGATCCTGTAGAGTGATCAAATGACTCACTCAAACTACATTCCCATCGCATTAGCACCCTCTGTGCATCACTTGTTCCCGTCTCTAACACATGCTACTTGCAAACAGAGAAACATGAAAGACCTGGTAGAATTAGGACTCTCTGCTAACCAAGAGAAGGCTGATAGACTCCAGCGTGTAAAAATGGAGATCAATGAAATGGTCAAAGAACGTATTGTTGCCAAGGCCAAGGTAAAAATATATTATTGTGTAATAAGTATGAGACTTCCATTAACTTATTAATGTTAGCATTCATGTTTGCTACTTGTGATGTTAGATGCTCTGTTACTTATGTGCTACCAGGTCAATGAACAACAGGATGGTTCAGCTGACGATTTTCAGGCTGTCACTGACGAAAAAAGAGCTTTAGAAGGAAAGTCTGCAATGGATAGTGTACTGGAGGACAGAATGTGTGATCTGTATGATCTGTACGTTGAGGTATAAATCTGTAATCATATGATCGTTTTCGTGTTTGAACAAATTCCACTCTTGAAGATCATTTTTTGTTTATTTACAAGGATGCCTGTGTGGTGTTAGTACCAATGTTACCTTGTTAGAGCTTATCAAGGTTTACCATTGGGATGCTATTAAAAGTAAATATATCGGAGTTTTATAGTATGATGATGATAATAATATGGATATATTTGATTTATTTATTTTGTACCAAAGAGTTGCTCTAAACAAAAACGACTTCAGTGGGATCTTAGCTTCCTTTGTTCTTGTTTGGTTTAGTTGACAAATGTCCGCTTACCTGCTTGTCAGGGTATGGATGAAGACAAGGGTCCTCAAAGCAGGAAACTATATGTAGAGGTATTAGCTCTGACACCCTGAGCCTTTAATTTTTTTCTTTATTTTGTATGTACCATGTAGAGATATTGGCCCCGACCCTTCATTTTTAACCATATCTCAAAACCCGTCCTTGGGAAATTTTGTCACTGCTTATCAGTGTTTGTGAATTTTCTTCTAGTGCTTTCATTTGGGAAGAGCAAAGCCAATTTGCTGTTATATTTAGTGTCAAATAAATTCAGTTATGGCATCTCAAAATGACTAGAAACTTAGTTAAATATGTACTGCCCCTTCTGCTTGTTGTTTAAATTTGCATTGCGGCGTGGTATGGTCTTATATTAATCCAAATTTGTTGAATAATGCACGCAACTTCTTTTTAGAATAGGCAGTTTTCAGCTGTATGCACTATCAATATTTATGGAGGAAATTCCGTATTTGTCAGACCAGTAAAATGGCTTCCCTATTTGGCCCTCGAATTTCCATATTTGACACTGGGTCAAAAATTTCGTTCCTAATATGACAGTACTGTCTATTCTGTTTCACTCTATTGTTTAGATCCCCGGTTAGAATTGTCATTTGTACTAATTGATCTTTTATCCCCGGTTAAACTTGTAATTTTCCCCTGGAATATTTTAAAAAGAGCTAGGACGATGTGTTGGGATGGCCTGCCCACGCTGTCACATAACTCCACTATGACTGCGTGCCGGCCATACTCCATGGAACATCAAGATAGAGATGGGAAAGAGATGATGACTACACGAGAGAAGCACACATACGCAACAGCTTCAAGCAAGTGGATTGTCTGCGTTCATCGAAGTCACCCAGAGATCGTGGCTCGCCGGTGCCAGTTCGGACCGGTTCCAGCAAGCAGTCCAATAGTGATTGTGCTTTGTTCACTAATTTATTGCCGCGATAGTGTTCAGCCCGTCTTTTCCTCTATCTGCACATAGCAAAGGTACGAGCAGACGTGCCAGTGTGTAAAAAGTCAAAGAGTTGGGAAGAGGCAAATAGTTGTGGACTTGTGGGCACCACACACGTGAAAAGGAAACACAAATCGGATGGCTCAGACTTGTTTTTATTTATTTGGTCACATACTACACTAGGGACAAAAGCGTCTTTTCAAGTGTCATTTAACACATTTAGTACTCATATTAGGAACAAAATTTATACCAAGTGTCTAGGGAAGATTGTTTTTAAAGGCCAAATAGGAAGCCCATTTTACGTAGTGTCAAATAAGGAATTTCCTCATTATGTGGATTGGGGCAACGTGATTTGCTAAATGGACCTCCAACTATTATGGTGTGTTTTGAGTAACAGAGTGAGGTTGATGGCGCTATTATTGTGGGTGCCTGCTTTTTTGAAGCTTAATTAAATTTTTTTTTGAAGCTTGCCTGCTTTATCTCATGCATACCTGCATTTATTGTTAGTATGCTTATACGATGTCTTTTTTTTTTTGCATTAGCTTGCAGAGTTATGGCCACAAGGTTGCATGGATAAATTTGGAATCAAAGATGCCATATCTAGATCGAAGGAGCGAAAGAGAATATTATACAACCAGCAGAAGGTCATCATTGTACATGTTCCTTTTTCTGTATTTACTTTGGGTTTATATTATTTTATGAACTTTCTAGGTTATCAGTACTTTTAATATAAACATAGAATTTCATATAATGCTATCTATTAAATTTGATTCGTTGATAAGATTTGCTGGAATTATAAAGTACCCTTCGTACAATGAATTACTCCCTCCGTTCCTAAATGTAAGCCTTTTTAGCATTTTCTGACCCACATGCTCCTAGACATGTTTTAGTGCAAGATTCATGTAAGCCTTTTTAGCATTTTCTGACCCTTACAGTAGAGATGAGGTGTTTACTCCATCCTTTTTAGCCCATCAATATTTTTTTGCCAACCTATATTCTCGGTTTCTTTTATTCCCTACAGGCAAGGAAGTAAATTGTGCCAACTCAACCACGCGAGGGCACTTCTATTCGTACTATCTCTCCTCACTGTAGTCCCAGGAATTAGTTGTCACTCGACATGGTACATGATATGCGGTCGAATAACTGGCGCTTGCTTGTGGCACGGTGCTGATATATACATGCTGGAGATGAGATTTTTTTTACTTTCTTTTAGCAGCTATGTTATCAAGCGATCAATTTTCTTGGGTCTTGCTCAATGCTTGTGTATTTTCTTAACAAAATGCTTGTGTGAATTATGTTTCTAGAGAGCAGAGACAATAAATTATGTTATCGTATGTGAACTTTCAAACTATTTCCTCCATATCTAAAAACAGACCGTGAATTTTTTAATAAGGCAGTTTTGGACCCTTTTGTCCCTGGTAAATCTCACATTGAGGAGTTATTAGCACACCTACGAACGTCATTATTCTTGCGAGCCGTGCTGTGCATGTGCACCATGTGCACCATGTGCATGTGCACCATGTGCATGCATTAGCCATTCTGAGCAAGCATGACCAATCTGAGCAAATGTACCTCTACATGTCTTGGCATTGGCGATTACTGTCTCCATGCATGCATGCGGGAATAACGGCGAGAGGAGGTGAGCAGTTCAGTATGCTATTAAGGTAGCGCGTCATTTGAGGGGAGGGGGTTATATTCGGAAGATTAGAGGGGGAAACAGGGGTACCCCCTGCTTTATGTAGGAGAAGTTTCACGTCTTGTTTTTAGGAATGGAGGGAGTACTGTTTTACGAATGCCACACCCTCAAACTGGGTAAGCAATTGCTGGACCTATCCATGGTTTGCTGTTGGATCAAGTTTTACAGATTGACTTAGCACGAACAAATGAAACAAATGACTGAACCTATCTAGGATAAAAGACATCCATATTAACCTGCTAGCGATGACTGATCATCACTTGCAGGGTTATGCTTACCTGTTGATAAGTCATCAGTGAAGGTTGTAACTTTTGCCTTCTGTGATAAGCTTCACTGGCGGGCTAACCGTCAGAGATGATGGTTTTTACCCATCTTAGTCGACTTGATCCGTAGGAGTGATCGATCATGCATTGTTATGTCAGTCAGGCCGATCCTTGTGTTCAGACTATTGGGTTTTGACAAAGATGACATATGGGAATCATAGCCTTTCAGATTGTCGATTTAAGGCAAATAGAGAGATAATATATGGCATAGCATTTTTTTGTCAACCCCAAGCACATAGCACTTCAAGAGCTTTACCTGGTTCTATGATTTCAATTTGCGCCGATGGAACATTAATTTCTGAAAGCTTTGGAAATGCTCGCAAACGTTCCGTAGTAGTATTCAGAACATAATACTAACTGAATTGAGCCATGTCTGTGTGTTTGTAAGTCATCACATGAATTACTGCACGTTGCTTACGTATAGTTCCATCCTGATTTTTGAGCCTATTTCTTTTTATTTTGACATCCTTATTTAGCCTATTCCAGTGTGCTGCTTTCACTTGATGAATCTCCACCGTTGAGTTATTATAACTTTGATCTGTTAAATCTCCATCGTTTATTTTCTACTACTTCTATAATATAATGGATATACATGGTTAGAATTAAAAGCTAAAGGAGATGCAGCATAACGATGAGCGCTTATGTGTTTAAGATATACCATGATAGTACGAAACCTGCTATCTTGTAAGTTATCATATTACAATTATCAATTGATATGATATTTTGCTGGCAAACTCATTTTTTTAGGGTGCTGGCAAACTCATTTGTGTGATGTAGCGAGCCTACCTTTTTATTACTCTTCAAAATAAAGTAAAATACACACGATGTAGCCTGCTAATTTATGTTGCTGTTTTCAAATAAACTAGGTTCAGAATGATGAGACACTGAAGAGGAAAAGGCCAGCAGTGGCGTCAGATAGCTACCCTGTTGTAACACAAAGCGCAATGGCCCTGCAAGTCGCACACCCATCCATTACGAACCCTGTTACATCATACCAATTGACTGACTATGGACAGAACCAGGCATCGAGAAGTTTGGAAAGGGTTCGTGAAGCCAGCACAGGCATACTCCCTTATGATAACAGCACAAAGATTGCCGAGATGAAGAAGAAAAAAAGGAAGCCAGAAATAGATACACAAGCTAACCCATTGAAGGTTCCCTCGCAGCATGGTAGTGAGAAGCAAAAGGTTCCGAAGCATTCAGATGAGGCGAACACTATTACCATATCCACTGTGCTTGGTCTCCCATTCTATGACCAACAACAAAGCTGATTATCTCGATGTAATAGCAGACACATTTATTTGTCCTTATAGGCTCTTGTGGTGGGGTGGTGCAACAGTATATTCTTGTAGAGAGCGTGTCATTTTGTAATCGCTTATGGTTTACACTGTTCGTTTCCACCCCCTTTATATCGGTTGCAACCTGTAAAGTACATGTTTGTGTTTTGTCTGTTATCGTTCGGACTATACTCAGACCAGGAATGCGTTGTCTAGCACATCCCTATGGCAGGCAAAACTGGAGAGCTAATGTGAGCTGTTTCCTGTCATTGTTCAGCAGGAATTCCTAGAAACTGAATGGTGAAGGAGTGTGTAGCCAGGATGCTGAAGCAGTGGTTCCAGAGTGTCAAGCATGGGGAGATCATAACAGGTACCTTGGAGATTGTTGTTCGGTCTCTCAGTTATAGATTATTTTTGTAGATGCCGTCTATTTTTGCTTGCTGCTGAATCCTAAATTTATTTGTTGTAGAATGGTGGGATGCATCCTCCTTTGTCTCTAGTTTAGGTTTCTTCACGTTTCATGATACATTAATGAAAACCAATAGTGTTATGAAACTACTGTAACTGATCTTAATAAGGAGTTCGGGCCTAGTACTTAATAATATTTGCATGTATATGTTGTCAGTGGCTCGCTCTACCAATAGTGACAGTTCACAGAATTAGCGGAAGGGCTAAGGGGAACATAACATATATGCTTACTGTGAGGAGACAATACAAGTGTGCTATTGATCTTTGAAGAAAGAAAGCAAGAAATGCAGTTTCGGTTTAGAGTTTGTTTTAGGGCAGGAGCAGGTGTCCTTCAGAGTTTTCTTTGCATTGATCATACCACTATTGTTCAAATCCTTAAACCGTTTCAGAGGAGAATTAATCATGACTAATTGATGCATTTTCTTCTAACTTATTCTTGCATGCTGTTTTATTTTAAAAAGGTGGATGACAGTGTTTGAGTTCGCATGCTCCTTACAAAAATGTTTGAATGCCAGATGATGCACGAGCTGCCCTTAGTGTTGCCTCCTCTATGGATTTCTGCCTACTTTGCTGTGGTTCCAAGTTTCAACACATGGAATATTTTTCCTGTCAATCGCTAAACTTACAATACGATAGATTTTTTTTTAGTTTTTATTTCTTAGTATCATCAACAGCTACCCAATTTACGAGATATGGAGCACCATGGCATTAGTAAAGAAGCTACCAACTTAATGTAGCATTTTTTCATAAGTATTTATCTATGATTCCAACCAATTCCTTAACTAGAAATATACTCATATTTTGCCTTTTTAAAGGCCGAGCAAAATAATAAGCCGCTTTCCGCAATAAAATTTGCACTCTGGTATCAATACGCTAGCACCACGACCAAATAGACAAATCCAAATAGCAACAAAACATCAAAGGAAGTGCGAGCATCACCTATATCAGCATTCAAATATTTTCGAGTGAATCATCCAAATTTGAAACTGTGGCCATCATATTTTAAGAAGCGTAAACAAGCATCTTTTCTAAGGAAAATACATCTCCATATTTTGTGGTTCATAGAGGTTATAGAAGGAGGGTACTACCGTACTATACAGTGAACTCTCACCATTCATTGCTGGACTTTTGTGAGACTCGTCATATCAGCTCTGTATCCAACATACCAAACCAGCATAACATTTTCTGGCATCTATTTGCTTATTTTTCTCTATACATGTGTTGGTCCAGATACTGTCCACAGTCTCTCCTCCAGAGTTATCATCCCACATGCAAAGAAACATGTGAACTCGAAGAAACTATGGAGTGGAGATTTCGTGCTACCGAGCTATAGTGATTATGTACTGGACTGGTTTACGCCTATCGGATGCCCCTCAGGTCCAAAGACACGCGAGTCTGGAGATGGAGCCTTGTGGGATAGCTGGCAATCTGGGCCTCTGGCATACATGCCCGACACCAGTCTGACGCTCTTGGCCGCAGATGCATGATCCGCTAAAAGACTAGTCCGTGAAGAAATACCAACCGTCCAAGCCAACAGATCTGACCGTCAAGATTAATTAATACTTGTTGACTAATGGAGTAGTATTTTTCTACCAAAGGGCGAATTCGGTTTGCAAAAAAGAAAATAAGACATGCAGCACAAACGTCGGACCAGATCAGCGCGTAACGTGGGCAACACAGCCATCTATGCCTTCCATATCTCGACCTTCCTTATAATAGCTTTCTTAGCTTAATATTTCTCATAATTAGTTTCTTAGGGTCGATAGGTGCAGCTGCCCCAGCTGCGTCCCCATATTTAAAAAATAATATTCGCTCAAAATTATGCTTGAATGTCATTAAAATTTTAAGATATTTTACAATGAAATTGAAACTAAAAATTTAAAGACTAAATCTATTCTATCTCACTAGTGGAAAACGAGCCATCGGTTCGGCCCTTTAGTCCCGGTTCCATTACGAACCCGGACTAATGGGGGCACTAGTCCCGGTTCAAATGGATAGGAAGCCAGCCAGCTCCAGTCTCAGTTCGAACGGGACCTTTAGTCACGATTTTTAACTTAACCTTCAATTAATACTAAGAAAGGTCTAGACCTTGTATGGAGGCACTTCCTTAGTTCCATATATCGTGACCATGATCACGATGTATTTCCGCAATAAAAGATCAAATCTAATCTCTACCCTGATCTCAAAATTAAAGTAAACTAGAAATATTAAAATTTGTTACCCAGAATAGCCCCTGCAATCAACGGTGGATATGACACAATACTACTAGCTCATGGGACAAGTAAATTGTACCGTAAAACAGCCCTCCTTTTAATCTTACAAAGTTTTGTGCATTCTGGTTGTAGGATTCTATTGGTAGATAAGATGCACGGGCTCTTTACCTTCTACTCCCTCCGTTTTTTAATATAAGATATTTTAGGTGGTACACATATTGTCTATATGCATACTAAAATGAGTGAACATACACACAGAGCTTTTATCTCGTTAATGCATTTGCGTATGCCAAGTTCTTTTTTTGTCCTTGTTTTTTTATCTCAAAGAAATACAGAGCCTTATATAGTCTTGCGCCAATTTTTTATGATTCAAATATGTGGACTAAAAAAAGCTTACCCTGAATTCATTACCACGATCAAGGAAGAGCATGTACAGAACCAATAGAAAAAATATCTCATGTTCTATTTCTACACTTAGGATCCAACTCTTGGTTTTTTAGAATCTTCATTTACATTAAGGTAGAGAGGCACGGGACAGTAAATCAGAATGCACCTCCCACTTTCAGGTATGAGTACATGTGGGAGAGGGAGGAAAACCTGTCCGAAGCGATAGAAGATGCTTGGAACAACAGCCCTATGGGAAATTCTCTGTCGGACATCATGAACAAAATCAACACCACACGTGATCATCTCAAGGACTGGAGCAAGGAAAACTTTGGGAATGTGACCAGAGATATCAGAAGGAAGAGGGAAAGACTCAACAAGATTTGGTCTGGACCGAGGTCTCCCAACCTGGATGAAGAAGCCCGAAAAATCTGTATTGATCTTGATGAGCTGCTGCATCGTGAGGAAATGATGTGGAGACAAAGGTTCTAGAGTGTCGTGGCTCAAAGAAGGGGACAGAAATACAAAGTTCTTTCATAGAAAATTAAACTGGAGACGTACAAAAAAACAACATAGAAAGAATTAGAGGTCTGAATGGAAATTGGACCGATGATCCTGATGATATTAAGGAGCTTGCTGCTGAATACTTCAAAAACCTGTACAAGTGCGACAGTTCCGTGAACACTACTGATTTGATCAACCTCATTGACAGCAGAATCTCCACAAAAACAAATGAAAATATGTGCAGAATTTTTTCTGACGAAGAAATTAGTGATACCCTCTTTCAGATCGGGCCTCTGAAGGCCCCTGGACCGGATGGGATGCCGGGCCATTTTTTCAGCACAACTGGACTGTGATGAAACAGGAGGTGATCAAGGCAGTGTGAGACTTTTTCGACACTGGCCTCATCCCTGAGGGTCTAAATGACACCCTGATTGTGCTGATTCCTAAAGGGCAAAAACCAGAGACCATGGCTTATTTCAGACCAATTACTCTATGCAATGTAATCTACAAGATTATCTCCAAGTGCCTGGTTAACCGTCTTCGTCCGCTGCTGGATGATCTCGTCTCCGAAAACCAGAGCGCTTTTGTCCCGGCAGACAGATCACTGACAATGCAATCATCGCCTTCGAGTGCTTCCACAAAATTCATAAAAGCAAAAATCCCAGAGACAACCATTGTGCTTATAAGCTGGACCTTTCCAAGGCATACGATCGGGTTGACTGGGACTTCTTGGAAAAAACCCTTCTAAAGCTTGGATTCTGTTCCAAATGGACTGGATGGGTGATGAATTGTGTCCGCTTTGTTCGTTTTGCAGTCAAGATCAATGGGTTCACGCTTGATCCTTTTTCCCCTTCGAGAGGTCTCAGGCAGGGAGACCCTCTCAGTCCTTATCGGTTCCTCTTTGTGGGCGAGGCCCTGACTTGCATCCTTAAGAAGGCAATCACAAATGCAAGTATTACTCCTCTAAGGTCGCAAGAGGAGCCCCGGGGATTTCCAGTCTCATGTTTGTAGACGACAGCCTCCTCTTTTTCAAAGCCAAGGTAGAGGAGGCTAGGGCTACTGACAGCGCTCTGAAACTCTTCCAGAGGTGCACGGGTCAGTTGATCAGCCCTGGCAAGTGTTCTATTCTATTCAGCACTGTTTGTCCGTCTACAATTCAAGATGAGATCAAATCCATTCTGGGGGTCTCAGCGAGTACCTTTGAGGAAAAGTATCTTGGACTGCCCACCCCTGAAGGCAGGATGAAGAATGAGTGCTTTTAACCGGTTATGAAGAGATTCACTAAAAGGCTGACGGTTTGGGATGAAAGATTTATGTCGCATGGGGCAAAAGACACATTAATCAAATCAGTGGCCCAAGCCCTTCCTGGCTATATCATGGGTGTGTTCAAACTTTCCAATGGTTTTTGCGAGCAATATGAAAAATTGATTAGAGATTTTTGGTGGGGAGATAAAGAAAACCAAAGGAAAGTTCATTGGTCAGCCTGGGAAAATCTCACTAAACCTAAAGGGAAGGGTGGTTTAGGTTTCCGAGATATGCATCTGTTCAATCAAGCTTTGCTGTCTAGACAGGCTTGGCGTCTTCTCCATAATCCCTCGAGCCTTTGTGCTAGGGTGCTTAAAGCGAGAATGAAAATATCTTAGACACTGTCTTCTCTTCGGATCCTTCTCCTGTTTGGAAGGGTATTGAATTTGGGCTTGAGCTTCTGAAACATGGCATTATCAGCAGAATTGGGGATGGCAAGAGAACTCAAATTCTGAGATCAATGGCTTCCGAGACAGTCTGGTCTTAAAGTAACTGGCCTAAAAAAGAACACTCGTCGCCGTTGGGTCAACCAGTTGATCAGTATGGAATCCAATGATTGGAATGCACCGCTGATTAAGGAGCTCTTCTACGAGCATGACGCGCAGGAAATTCTCAGCATTCCCCTGCCTCCCCTCGGCGGCGAAGATCGCATCGCCTGGCAGGGCGAGAAAATGGTTTCTTTTCTGTTAGGAGTGCTTACCGCCTTGCTCTTTCCATTAAGCAACAGGCGAGGAACCCATGCAGTAGCAGCATATCTCCTAATGGGGATCGCTCTATCTGGAACAACATTTGGAAAGCGGACGGCCAGCCCAAAATTCGGGTCTTCGGTTGGAGAGCTGCCAATGATTCGCTGGCTACTAAAAATAACAAGTGCAGGAGGAAGCTGGAGTTTGATGCCCGTTGCTCCATTTCTGGCAATGGTGATGAGGACGCACACCATGCCATTGTTGTGTGTGTACCAAATCTGCTGCTCTCCGACATGAAGTGGAGTCTGCCCTGCGAACAGGCTTTCACCTACACGGGAAAGGATTGGCTGCAGGTTCTGCTATCCGGCCTTGATGCTCAGACCAAATCCAAAACCCTGATGCTGCTGTGGAGGGCGTGGCACCTTCGGAATGATATCATCCATCACGAAGGCAAAGAATCGATTGCTCGATCCGTCAACTTCTTGGAAACCTATGACTCGGCGAACCTGGAGACTATCTTTGCTCGGGAGGACAGGAAAGGGAAGGGCCCTTTGTTTCCTAGCTGCTCTGCTAATCCTGTCAAGCAACGACCTGTGGCGCCTTCTTGGTCTAAACCCCCACAGGGCTGGATTAAACTCAACACGGATGCCTCCTTTGTGGGTGTCGGCACACCAGGAGGGGCGGGCGCGATTGCCAGGGACGACCGAGGTAATTTGATCTTTGCGGCTTGCTGCCCCATCCCTACCTGCACTGACGCCGAGGAGGCAGAAGCTGCCGCTTCCCTGTTCGGTACCCGCACGCTGGCAGGTTTGGGACACGAGAAGATCATCCTGGAGCTTGACTGTGCTTCGGTGGTCGCAGCACTGAACGTTCCAGGTCAGGATAGATCGAAGCTCTGGGCTACCATTGATGAAACCAAAAAACTGCTGATGAGCTACAAGGAGACCCTTATCCTTCATACCAGAAGAGAGAGTAATGGAGCTACTGATGCACTCGCAAAACTTGCCAGGTCTGCTGGAAGCTGCATCTGGACGTCGAAGCCTCCGGATGCTGTGGTTGATTTTCTTATCCAGGACACCATGGCGAGTGTGACCAACACGATGTAATGCTCTCTTTTCCCCTAAAAAAAGTAAATCAGAATGTACAGAAAAGAAAGGCAAATGGCATTTATTTTGCACCTATTGATTTGTCAGGAAGATTATTCTGCACCTATGTAGAACTTTTTCTAGTCTTGTTTTAATGGTAGGAAACGATTGTTATCTACTATATATTTGAGTATTTACTGCATTAGCTGTTACAACCATCCTACCATTTATAAGAAATGATGCTTTCTCCCAACGAGTCATTTTGTAAGGGCCTTAAGTTATTATGGCCTTACCTTTTCGAATATATCTTACTTTTTGACCCAGGACTCTTCTGTACAATTACCTAAGACTTTCCAATTTTGCAGAATCCTCATGCTTTCTGGAAAATCAAGGATACAACTGGATGTGAGCACGGCATAATGGTCAACAATAACAGACAGCACTGGAAGTGCAAGTACTGTTCCATGGTTTGGCGCAGCGGTGGCGTATCAGGACTCAAGCGCCACCTTTGGTGGTAATAGAAAGGTAAAGAAGTGCTTAGCAGTTCCAGAAGATGTCTCTGCTCAGATAAAAAAATTGATGGACGATAGAAAAGAGAAGTGGCAGAAAAGAGCAGCACTAAAGAGGCTTAACAGTGTGAAAAGTAGGAGACGTTCTGTTGATCGCAGGGATACAAATGATCTTTTAACCCCTGGTTCAGATGTAAACACTCATGTTCCTGAAGAAGCAACTAACCAAACAAACGCTGAACTCCAGAAGACTGCCTACGAGGTATACAAACT
This sequence comes from Poa pratensis, assembly GCA_947311845.1. NCBI lineage: Eukaryota > Viridiplantae > Streptophyta > Magnoliopsida > Poales > Poaceae > Poa > Poa pratensis. The sequence continues at coordinate 67,309,153 of CAMZMU010000039.1, forward strand.
GTTCACTTGTTTCTTTGTTATTTAGTTCTGAGAGTTCTTTGATGTTGTCGCAGAAGACATATATGTTTACTCCATTCGAATAGATGTGTTGGGAACTCGAATAATCTTGATATATTATTTTAATCGCATCAATAATTATGTAAAATGCTAGAAAAAATTTAGTATAGTAATTATACTGTGACATTACTTTCACAGTAAATCTGATGGTAAACATGCCAGTATAAGAATAAATTTGTACATGCATAGCTTGCTTGCATTGGTTTGTAAACAGTGGGATCACTTTCACTGTTTCTTTTGTGGTTATTTACTATACATGCTGCAGAAGCTACCGAAGATCAATTATTCATCTCAAACAACCTGGACCTAGTGGAACTGTTCTAAGTATTAGAAACAAAGCAATCATCAAAGGACTATTTCTTAACACACTGCCAAAACGATCAGCTAGTTATCTAATACTATCTCATCCAATTCTTAAAAGGTGGTTGCTTTGTTGTTACCTGTGAGTATACTGCTTTGCAGTCAACTTGATGTATCCTGACTTATTGAATACTACGCAATTTTGCAGCCAGCTTTAATCACCGGCTCTGAACCCTGGGACTTGATACCCTCAACCTCACATGGACTAATCTCTGATGTACCCAAGGACTGCAGCGCCATATTAAGGGAATCAGCACAAGGTTCCATGGTCTTGGCCCATGTACCCGGGGTACATGTTATTGCTACTTCTGCACTCTGGAGAGAGCAAAGGAGAGGCCAGAGAACCAGGAAATGATGCTCAGATCATTACATAGAAAGATGGTGCGAGTCGTGGATACGATGCTTTCTGCTGCAGAGGAGCTGAGCGGGCAGGAGCATTCGCTAACCATGACAAAGTAGGGATTTGTAGTCACTTTTTTCATTGCTATCTTAACCTCAGATAGCTTATATTTTCAATGTAACTTCCGGGATGATTGATACTGAACTTCCCTCTTGGGTGTTTGGCCTGGCTTTGCTATATCGCGCTCTCAACAACATTAGCTCCTACGATCTCAACACCTCTATAGCAGAAAGCATATAGTCCACAAATCGCACCACCCCTTTCTACGACGCCCCAGCATCATTTCCCTCATACTCTGTCCCCTCCACTTCTCAATCTACGACTGTAGGAGTAGCCTTACCAGTCCACCTACGGTACTGAGATGCAGGAACCCGCCAAGTAGTATAGAACATAACACAAAAACCAGCACAAGATGATACGATCATTATACTTTCTAGGAAGGCTCGGGATAGACATGATGGCTGATAGCAACACAGCTTGTACTTGCTTCACATCTCTGGATTTGCTTAGGCTTCAATTACGTACCGGATATGCTAGTACTTGTAAACATATCTAGTGACCACAGTAAAAAACCTCCTACCACTCTTCAGGGTGTTAACATATCTAACAACACTCGGAGATGACCGTCTTTCTCATTTTGAGAACCTCGGTGGGCGGTGGCCTCCATAACTGAAAGGCACAATTTTTCTGGCGACAGACATGGTCAGCTACTCAGCTCGCTCGCCTTCCCCATTACCAAACCTAACTACACAGTGGTCAGTCACTTTTTAGCTTAAAAGTGGTCACTTTCAGACATACCACCGATTTCCGATTCTCGTCCGCTTACTGTGCCTCATCGATATAGATATATCTAACCGCCTATTTATATAATCCTTCCGTTGCTAAATATAAGGTATTTTAGGCATTTCAAATATGGTCTAGATACAGACAGAAATGGGTGAACACACACAAAAACGTGTCTAGCTACATTTGAATCTGGAAAAAGGTAAAACATCTTATATTTAGAAGTGGAGGGAGTACATCGAATCCGAAACCCGAAAGACAAAAATACATACATACAACTATAATTCTGGATGTGTCTGGGGAGGTTGCAGGTGAGACGGCCCGATCTCGACGCGCTGAGGTACATGAACATTTATCTAGGCACCAATGCAACCACGCTATGCATGTACATATTTATTCTTATAGTGGCATGTATATCATCAAATTTACTGTGAAAGCACGTTATCATTACTATACATAATTTTTCTACCATTTAACATAATTATTGATGCGATTAAAGTAATATATCAAGATTATTCTAGTTCTCAACACATCTATTCGAATGGAGTAAGCATATATATCTTATGCTACAACATCAGAGAAATCTTAGAACTAAATAACAAAGAAACAAGTGAACAGTTTGTATACCTCGTAGACAGTCTTCTGGAGTTGAGTTTTTTTTGGTTAGTTGCTTCTTCAGGAACATAAGTGTTTACTACCGCCGGTTCATCTGAACTAGGGGTTAAAAGATCATTCATAGTCCCGCTATCATTACAAGGGATCCTACTTTTCACATTGTTAAGCCCTTTAGTGCTGCTCGCTTCCGTTACTTTTCTTTTTTTACCGTTCATCAAACGTTTTATCTGAGCAGAGACATCCTCTGGAACTGCTAGGCACTTCTTTACCTTTATATGAGCACCAATAAGATGGCGCTTGAGTCCTGATACGCCACCGCTGCGCCCAACCATGGAACAATGCCTGCGCTTCCAGTGTTGTGTGCTATAGTTGACCATTATACCGTGCTCTCATCCAATTTTGTCCTTGATTTTCCAAAAAGCAAGAGGATTCTACAATTTAGAAAGTCTAATTAGGTAACTGTACATAAGCGACTGGCAATGAAAAGTAAGACATATTCGAAATTGCAAGGCCACAATAACTTAATGCCCTTAAAAAAAGACTCATTCAACGAACGGCATCATTTGTTATAAATGGTAGGAACGTTGTTATAAATACTAGTGCAGTAACGCAAATATCTAAATAACAATCGTTTCCTACCATTAAAATAAGACCAGATAAAGTTCTACATGGGTGCAAAATAAATCCTCCTGACAAAGACCCTCCTACCACAGTCTTCAGGGTGTTTACATATCTAGCAACACTCGGAGATGGCCGTCTTTCTTAGTTTGAGAACCTTGGTGGCCTCCATAACTAAAAGGCAATTTCTTTTCTGTGGACCATGTTTCTGACGTCCGGCGTGGTCATCTCGCTGGACTTCCCTGTTACCGGACCTAATTACGCCGTGGTCGGCCACTTTTTAGCGTACAAAGTGGTCACTGCTAGGCATACCATATCTCAGAAGTGACCGGCTCCAAATTCTCATCTGCTTACTGTGCCTGGTCTATATCGACATATCCAATCCCAAACCAAAGAATCGACACACCTGGCTAAGTATATACATGCAATCCTGAAACCTAGAAGAAGAAAAATACTTATATCCAAATATAATTCTCGATGTGGAAAAGAGACACAAAAAAGTTTATATCCGCTTGCAAAAAATTACGTCTGTGGAGGTTGCAGGTGAGCCGGCCCCATCTTGGCGCTGAGGTACATGAACATTTATTTTTGGCTATATGCATAATTATTGTGACACTCGCGCACATTATTTGTTTACAACACAACATGTGAACCAAGTTTAAAAAAACACAACATGTGAACATTTTTCGATTTATTGAATTTATGAATACAGTAAGTTAAAATAAATATAATTTTTGAGATTTATATTTAAAAAGTTATACATATTAATGGGGGCACACAAACGCGACCACGCGGTTATGCCACTAGACTTGGACTCAAACTATCTTTTTTTGAATTTTCAACCACAATATATTAGGTCAGCAAGCCGCCTCATTAAAAACCTTTCAGTCCCCTTAGTTATCCTGGAAGGAAAAGAGTGCGTCTGAAACTTGCCGCCTCAAACATCAACAATAGTTTTTTTTTTAGAAAAGGGTCACCCCAGCCTCTGCATCAAAATGATGCATACGGCCGCTTTATTAATTTTATTCAACATAGCTGGCAAAAGCCTTACAACGAACGAAAACAAGCTGAACCCACCAACGGTGAAACACCACAACTAGCACAAAATGACAGGGTGAACGGGGCCTAGTTCCCCGGCCACAACCATCGTCGGCTCCTTGGCTAACTCAGAGATAGCGCCTTGTGCACACGCTCCGGCAATCGCCTCCATCCTCTTCCTCGAACCCAACTTCAGCATGCCGATCGGAGCAAAGACTCTCGCCAGTCCTGCCGCCGATGCCACCATGACACCAGGCAACGCCCCCACCCTCAACAATAGTTACATCGTTTATAAATCTACTCATGACCAAGCTAGGGGGCTCATCGTCCCAATTACATTGAGATTTATCATTAAAACACATTCTAGCTATCTCATGTGCCACCTCATTTGCTTCTCTCGGAATATGTTTGAATTGGACAGCTCCAATATTGGTTGCCAAGTCAACAATGTCTGCATAAATAGCTGCCATCTCATTCCACCAAGTATCTGATCCAGTGCAAGCATCAATTGTTTCAATTGAATCTGACTCAGCTATGATTGAGTTGCACCCCATCCTGCAGGCTAACACAATTCCTTCTTTCATTGCTGCGGCTTCGGCCATAGCAGCCGAAGCAATGTTTGGGAGAAACTTGCAAGAAGCAGCAATGAATTGTCCCTGGTAGTCACAAAGTATTGCTCCGGTCGATCCTGACATTGTGTCCAAGTGGAATGAAGCATCCACATTGAGCTTCACCTGACGTGGTCCTGGTCTTGTCCACTTCGTTCCGCTGCTATTCACCGTTGCTCTTGTTGATTTTGCAGAGTTAGCAACCATAGACAGAATAGAGACTTTGCATCGAGGCATAGGGGGAACAGATTCTGGTGTGTGCGTCTCCTCCGTATCCACCAAAGATACCAACAAGTAGTAGAGATAGTTTCCTTCAGGCCAACATTTTCTAGACCCGGAATGGGGCACTGGACTCAAACTATCTATTTCCTCCCACTCGCAGTCATAGAGCACACCACACACTTCATGTGCACGAATCGCCTAGGTTTCAGCTCATACAGCTTCAACTATCTATTTCGTCCCTCTCGCCCTCACAGAGCCCACCACACATTTTAAGCCCACGTGAAGGCATGTCTGTAGGAATGGACTGATCTAAGTCTCAGCCTAGACCCGAAAAGCTGCTTTTTAATGTAAGATTTGTAGTGTTTTAAGCAAAAGCAAAAACAAAACAGTTGTTCGTACGCATATCGTCTCACCCAGCAATCATACACCCTAGGATATGAATATGTATTAGGAAGATTTTTAAGAAACATATGTGGATACGTGTAATGGTATCATATCCTATGAGGTGCATGATCTACCTTAATCATCTCTCCTCAACTCGTAGCAATCACCTTAGGAAGCTACATGAGAATCTTACTCCCTTTGTTTGTTCACAAAATCTGAGGTAACCACTTGACAAAGAAGACTTATCTATACTTATCTGACGTCAAGAATTATTTCACATGCTTGACTCATCTGATTTTGGCACCGTGCTCTAGCATCTGCTCCCTAGAGGATCTGACCCTACCAACAAGTGTGATAGATCAATAATTTTAGGTAATCAATTAGAGATCTAGATGGTCTCTTTGATTTTTCAGCCAAAGATTTCCCAAATGCGTCTAGGATATGCTAATTAGGTACTTGCTATGTGATGCTTGACCTCGTGGTTTTGAGGCTACCTAGTCAAGCATTACTAACCATATTCATCAAAAGATTTACACCGTGCAAATTCACAAAGGTGATCCCTAGATCTAGTGAGCATCGAGAGGATGTTTCCATCTATACATAAAAGGATATTTATATTCAAGTAAATGTTGCAAATGTTTTAGGATTATTATTTAGGTACCTCATTTGTCGTGCTTGATCTCGTGGGTTTGAGGCAATCGAGTCGAGTATTGTGGTCCATTAGGTTTACACCCTGAGGATTCATCGAGGCCCACCTGAGATCCGACGAGCGAGATGAGAAACGACGAGCACCAAGATGTTGTCATCTAAAGATCTGATAGCATGTGACCATCTCAGTATTACAACTATCAAATATTGATTTTCAAAGCATAATTTTGCAAACTCAATTGAGATCTACTAAGCATGTGCCTAATTTTTTGTGTGCTTGATCTCATGATTTTCTTAGCACGTACCTTGTTTGTAGGACTTCATCTCGTGGTTTTGAGATGACTTGGTGGTGGCATCATTATCCATCTTCACCTTTCATTTTTTTACCATAGGATTCACCGATGCCCAACCTAGATCTGGTGAGGGGTGATGGTATGACCGTTAATGGTGGGTGGCGCCAGTCGCCATAGGTTTTGATATCTATGGATTTGGTTGCTGGGGGCCACGTCTGGCTACAGGAATGGTGGCAAGGTGCCGGTGGAAATGAAGATGTAGAGGCCATAGGGAGAACCCGAGTATGTTGTATGGAGTTTCTTGAGGCAATGGAGAGATCTGATATAGGGTTGGCGGCGGGAGGGGAGGGGAGAATAGGTGTGGGAGCTTAGGTTTAGGTGGGCTTAAATACTAATTTAGTGGGATGCTTTTAGAAAAGGGCATGTGCATTTTGCTAAGACCCTTTCAACAATTTAAATTACCAAACATATATTTTCACTGGAAATGACATATTTCGAAATTACTAACAATTTATTTTTCTTTTCATTCTCGTGCATCCCAATTTTAAAACCCGTAAATATTACCAAAAGTTAAAACCACAAAGAACGCAGGAACACATTGTATTGCATCTATAACCCGACAATAACTTTTGCCATGATTATAACACTATTATACATTTAAAACAAACATCAAAGAATTTTGTGATATCGCATTACAAATATACACAAAATAATTGGTGAATATTAAGGATCAGTGATGCAATTGACACATAGGAATTAAATTAGGGTTTCCACATAAATGTAATTTTTTGTGACGACACTATATATAGACCGGAAATTTTTGCATGGTTGGATGGTTGACATTATCCTTAATCTTGAGAAGTAGTATATGATACTAACCTAATACAGACTCAATTGTAAACAAAATTACACCATAATATCTCCATTGCATCCAATGATGATGATAGTAAGAAACATATAAATTAACAATGATGTATAATCATGTTACAATTTAAAAAATATTATAATTAGTTACACTGTTATCTACACTCCCATTCCGGTTCCCACATTGCATTGTCAAGAAGTTTAGTCGTGCATCCTATTTTGCAACGCATTATAAAATACTATTGTCAAAACCATGATAAATATTTTAAAATAGATTCAAATTATGATATACTGTGAAATTACAACATAATTGGAAGTTCAGTTTTTTTGGCTCACAAAAGAGCATATTTGCTAAATATGTGGAGTAAAGTGGGTGGCTAGTATTTTCACAATGATCTTGAGATTCGGCTAAAACTAACCTCAGTCAATCACCGCTCTAGAATTGGACCACCTCTTACCTGGAAAGTAGCATATTTATTTCAGAAAGATTTACGTAGTTATTTTGGAGCATCTTAATAGCCTATTTTAATTCAAAGGATTTCAGTGCTATTTGTAGGACTTGAACCTTTAAATGTTTTCCTATGTGGGAGGATTTGTATGATTGCATTTACAAGTTTTTCCTAAGAATTGTTTCCCTATTTTACAGGAAATTAAAAATCACGGAATCAAAGATGTAGAAATTAGTTGTCATGGAATGTTGATTTCAATAGGATCCAGGGATATGTTAATAAGTAATGATATTTACCACAAAAGAAGCAATGGTACTAGTTTAGTGGCAAATAGGTAAGCACAGATTTTTTTGAAGGGTTATTTTTTACCTACCTCATGTATTTTTTTGGAATTGAATTTGAATTGGTCCATTGAAGGAGTTCATATTGTTTCCATGTACTCTGCAGCATCGACATACCGAGCTGAATTTTGATCTACAAGGTCCAACATAAAGAAGACAATTTAGAAAGTGTGGGGACCTCCCAAATGCAAGTTCTTTTTGCATGTTTAATTATTCAAACCAAGTTTGGTCCATGGACTCTGCAGCGCCGAGGATGGCCAAACTGCGGGCTTTCCCTCTTTGGAAGCAACATGAATTGTTGACCCCCACATTTGCAAATGTCGTTTCTCTCTTTGAATTTGGAACATGAAAAAATATTCGCTAGGTCTGCCAACTTATGGGGCAATGGAGGCAATTTCAACTACAAATTGGTGGATTCATATGACCATGTCCAACCTTACCTGAAAAAAAGCACCGGCTCGTCTCATGGAGCTCTAGATATAGTCATATAGAGAAGTGGTAGAGTCTTCAGAGTGATGTCCACTTTGCGTTCCATCATCTTGGGCAAGATCAATAACAAGGCAGCGACTTGGGGTCAAGGCTGATGCACAACATCTAGGGCACTTGTTGTCGGGAGATTAACATCTTTTGTAGTGTGCCATCCCCGCTCCAGGGTTGTAAATCTTAAGCTTAGTAACTTCCTTAATTAATGCATTGAGCAAAACTTTTGCCTCTGTTTAAAGAAATCTACAAATAAAAAAAGTTATAGAAAATACTCTAAATAATATATCCGCTAGAATTCCATTGGGATTCGTTTGAACCAAAGGGGCCCAACAAAAATGTCTTAAGAAAATTATTTTATTTTCCCCATGGTGCAATCGAGGTTCTCGATAAAACTCATATGTTGTTCATTTGTGTCTTTAGAATGCCACAAATAAACTCGAAGAAACGGTAAAATGTGCTCTGATAGGAATTGTGGAGCAGTTGTCAAGACAGCCGCCAAGACTATAGTGGGATTGAAGAAATGGAAGAGCTTCTCCGGGCGAGCGAGATTGCGGGTGGATGATCCCATGATAAAATCATGTGATCGTCACGGTGCATGAACATTGCTACTCTGGCTAATTATTCTGGCAGCGAAGCGAGAACATGCGGTCCATCGTCAACCTTTTGGTTGAAGTTTTAGATGCACGTATGGGACCTACTATTTCATTTTGAATGAAAATAGATTTGTGAGTACTATGGCCATTCCGCCTTTTTCACTGGACACGGAGAGGATAAACAAAGAATAGTTGGGAAAACACTAGGAAGAAACTTGGTGAAATATTGTCATCGAAAACTCCAAAACCACTGCGTTGCAACATATGATCCTAACTCTTCTAGTGGAGCCTCTCAGTGACGCTGGTGGTTGGAGATGGCCGGAAATTTCGACGTGCGCAATGACCCACAAGGGGTTTATTGCTCTCTCTTTTGTACGAGGATTCTTTCCGCAAAGTTTTCAGAACAGTTGTCTTCGCTCGTTGTCCTCAGTATCAAGTTTCGTAATCTCCGTTTTACCTTAACTAGTAATTGTGCACATGCAATGCACGTATTTTGTATGTCGAAAAATACATAAAATATTGTATTACATATTTCATATTAAATAAAATTCGTATATGATTTCAAACTAATGATGATATATAGGAGGCGGCGATTTGGGTAGCAGGTGTAGATGAACCTATTATGTAAAATATTTTTAATTTTTTATCAAAATGTCAAAAAATTCCATCTCAAGTTTGTTTTGACAGAAACAAACTTGAGACGGATATTATTGGACGGAGGGAGTACATTAGAACATTTTGTGTTAGCACAAAAAATGTCGTGAAGAAAAAACATTGTCTTTTTTGCACAGGTCACAAAAAATGTTTTTTTCTCACGTAACTTTTTGTGTTAACATAAAATGTCTTGAACTATATGCGAAAATATTATTTTGAATTTTTTGACATTTCAAATTTTGTTTTTTGGGTAGTGGGTGCATCTGCACCTGCTACCCGTTATGGATTTCCGTGATATATAGACATAATATCGCAGTGTTGCAAAACCAAGCAGTGCTTTCAATCTTTCATCGTTTGTATTCATGTTTACTACTTTGCAGGTGTTACCAATTTCAAAGTAAGTACAATGCTTTAAGGCATTCGAGAATATTGCGTACCAAAGACGTAAATCATCCAATCAACTGAAAGAACAGATTTACAAGCCCGGAGGTGGTTTGTCCATTGTAAACATCCAAATAACATACAAACTTGTTTGGTAACATAAAAAATAGTGTAATAATAGTAAATCTTCACTAAAATCCTCATATGGATATGATGAATGAAATGTCAAGATAAATTAAAATACAATATGACAATTTTACAGAAAATAATCTATCCTGATGCGGTTGACCAAATCTTGTACAAATTGTGCAATGTTTTCTTGACGTTCATTATCCTTGTACGTCAGCATGAGAATACTATTTTTCCACATGTCCGATAAAGGAATGTGATCAAGTAAGTTATAGTGATAGTTTTTTCCAGAAGGTTGAACGCAAAGAGTGAAGCGACCACACGTACGGTATGGCAACAAAATCTGCATCAACTGGGCTTTACAAATATTGTGTACGTAACCCAAACATGCAAAAATAAATAGTAATCTTACCAAAATAAGGATGAAACATGAAAGCACATCCTGGCTAGCAATCAAACAATTTTTCTATGATGTAGCGTTTAGTGTCAAAAGGTAACTGAAGCTTTGGGTCTCTCATGGAGTCGGTCACTATGTCCAGAGATAAGAGTAAAGATTATTAGATTCATGAAAAAATTATTATGTAGATAAACCGGCAAAACAGAAACACTGTATTTGAGTTGTATTTACGTTGGTATGTGTTAAAAAAATCTCTTCATCTTTAGCCTTGTTTTCACTTGTAGATCAGATCTTGGATCAAATCTTTTATCGCAGTTCATCAGAAATCAGGCTTTTTCACGTAACAGTGTTACGTAACACCAACCACCATTTGGTCAAAACATCCCTTTAGTCATCCATTGTTTCCTTCCATGGCCCTGCAGAAACGTCAGCAAATTGCCAAGATCAGATTCTTGGTTTCTGTAAAGTCAGTTCCGTGCATAAATCAGACCATTCTTGCTGAAGATAATGGTGGAAATTACCTGCATGTTTGATGCAACCATCTGAGCTCCATACCTCCATCCATTATAGAAGTAGAACTGCCAACATAGAAGTGGAACTGCCAACATCAAGTTCAAAAGAAGGAGTATCATCAAAACATGACATGGATGTTTGGCTGCTAGAGATTCAGAATTACAGCCCCAGCAATCACCAATAGTTATCAGGATAAATAGCAGGAATCTATTCAACAAACAAATTCGTTAATATGTCACATAGAAATTTAAGGTGACCTTGTTCAAAATTGACTGAAGGTTCAAACAGTAAACAATGAGTCTCTGTCGAACTTCAAATTCAGAGGCAGTAAAGGTCAATAAGATTATAGTACCTTGAACAACCGTGTGCATCCATGGCAACAAAGTAGAATAGCCAAAGTAACACTGGAGCGAACTCTGCTTCGTCCTCAGAATGGATTGAGGGCCGGGCACGGTTAGCCTGCAAGAAACATAACAACCCACGTGGTGTCAGAAAATCACACAGTATATTAGTGCAGACAAGAGCTACAGTTATATTTCAAGTCAAGAATTAAACGCTTCGTGAAAATAGATTATCACAGATATAACACAGCCAAGTGGACGTACTATATATCATCCAAACATCAGGGATGTTTTATGTTCCATAGTGGAGAAACTAAAGTTACAACTCTTGTAGAAACTAAACCAAAATTATGCACTGTGAACATAAGCAAGTTATATTTCATACTCAGTATTAGAGGTGCTGATTTTCAAAACTGAAACTGAATTCTGCACTCACCTATTATAATCTAATTAACCTCTAGATAATATATTTATGCTTTAGAACATCACAAGAGTTAATAGTTCAGCAATCATGAAGATAGTACACCGATTCAATTTCAGTTTCCAATTGTAAACAATTATATGTTAAATAAATGTATTAGTGTGGACTTAAATTTCTAGCAGTTCAGACCAAAGCCAATGTCATTCCTTTATATCTGATAGATATTGAGATCAAGATTCAACAGTAGCTATTTCTACGATGAAGGTAGATCCAAACTCACAAGATTGTTCAGCTTAAATTTTCAACCTACATGATACTAAATTAGGATGAATTTTCTGCAAGTTTTCCGGTCTTAAAGGCTAGATTTATAGAAATCTAAAGCTAAGGCTGCTAATCTGGTTGCGCAAAAGATCTCAGATTGAAAGCTAGGCATGTTCTTTCTGCTATATCTCATGTTTTATGATCGTTCATCAAAGTAATAATGATATGCTATCAAAGAATTGGCAGTAAGATAATTGATCTTTTGCCCCACTATCTCCATTTCAGTTCTGGAAGTCGTTTGGTACAAGAATTTTAAGTTCACCATCATTCTGTTTACTTAACCATGATTTCTTTTCTTCAAAACTTTCCTTTCTCCGAAACTTGATTGGGTCTCTGACTGAGCGCAAGAACATGAACGGATGTCTAGTTAGTTCGTATTGGTTTTATTCAGTGATGCACTATACATGGAACTATTCTGTTATGCAAAAAAAATCAAGATCAACAATTTGCATACGTTATGATTCATATGAGTTTCATCTACTAATCCACACATGAGCCAATTTTAGTCATAACGATTCATGTGTTTCATCTTTGCATGTAAGCAGGCACAACTGGAGCAAACATCAGAAGCCACCTCTTCTGAGAACTCATGTATTAGTGTTAAATCAATCTATGATACATCTTTATCCAAGAAATAACTTGATTGGTTAAAACAATGGAGAACGTTCGTACCAACCTGGAACAGTTCTCTGTTTTCTACCGCCGGCCCTGATGTCGCGATTTGCTCCGGAGCGGCTGCCGGGTGGAAGTCGCGGACAGAGCCGCGTGGAGGCCGGGCGGCCGGCGTGGAGGAGGGTCAGAAGAAGGTGCGCCGGTGAGCGCGCTGGTGTGCTGCAGGCTGCGGGCGAGGTCGGAGGCGAGGGCGGCGGCCGAGCTCGTAGACTGCTGGCGAGGTCGGAGGCGAGGGCGACGAACTCAGGGGCGGCGGCCGAGCTCGTAGGCTGCGAGCGAGGGTGGAGGCGAGGGCGACGAATTCAGGGGCGGCGGAAGGCTGCGGGCGAGATCGGAGGCGAGGGCGGCGAACTCAGGGGCGGCGGAAGGCTGCGGGCGAGATTGGAGGCGAGGGCAGCAAACTCAGGGGCGGCGGCCGAGGGCGTCGAACTGAGCGGCTGCCGAGATCGCAGGCGTCGTCCTCGGAGGCGACTGCGCGTCGCTGAGGGTCGTGAGAGCAGGAAACCGGAGGGCAGTTTTTTTTCCCGATGATGATGATTGATTTCCTTTAGCGCTAAACACGTTAAACATTGAAGCGTCATGGACCGTAGGATATTCGTGTTGTACGGTCCAGATCGTCCGAATCTTCGCCCTCTGGTTCTTTTAATATTAGTCTAGATGTAATAACACGGTACTGAAGAAAGACTTGAGGCTGCGGGCAGAGCCTATCAGGAGGCGAGTACGTGCATAGTAACAGGAGTCGTCATGAAAACATTCGTGCCCACAGCAAACAAACATCAATCGCCCGTCTTGTCAGCCTGGGCCGACCGCTCCCTGACGGTTCCGATCGAGCTATCGAATACCATGCTAGAACTAGGAGATGCCGGACAGATTAATGCAACTATAGTACGATCCACGTGCCGGAGATTGAGACCTTTTACGCAGAAAAGGATACCCGGGAGGAGCATATGGCTGGATATGGATCGGTGAGAGCGAGTACTAGATGGAATTCTTTCCCTGCCGCTGTCGCCACGGCCGTGGAGGTCGATCCACAAGCTGCAAACACAAGAGTTCTATTTGTACGGCAATATTTGTGGCCTAGCTCTAGCTAGTTGTTGCCCAGTCTTTCTTCCACAAATGCGATGTTTTCGTTTATATGGTGTCCGGTCATTGTTGGTTATTTGTCGTATTTTTTTAGTAACTGATAAAAATGATGCAATTTCATTAGAACCCATGTACACAAGCCGGGGGTTTTGCCTCCTTTTGGATGTAAAACGTGTAGAAAACCATCTGGCATACACTAGGGGTGGGCTTGCAGCATTCCGAGTTGTCGTGCCAAAGGCAATGGGTATATGGTGGTTACTCTATGCCTGGTAAAAGTCCTCCTCCTTTTCTTAACATTTTTATACAACAACTTTGGCGTCTATCGATCTAACCACAAAAATCTGATAATGGATTTACACCATGGAGAAAGTCCTATCAAAGTATATCAATCTAAAGACAATACCTCCAACCAGGAATTGTTTTTTCGATGCAAGGAGCCAAGCTCCCAATTTCATTTCTAAAATTGATATGACATACAAATCCTTTTCCAGGTTCCATATGTTAAACCGCAAACAGCACATAACAAGAAAATGGTGGTGGTATATTTTCTCCCTAAACTGCAAAGAGCAAATCCTCCTCTCCCTAAAATATTTTCTTCATTTTCCTTTTTTCTACATGGCAGTGGCGAACCCGTGTAGACGATGGTAAAATTCTGCAACACAAATAGATTTGAGGGTAGTATCAAGCTAAAGGACAGAGTGCAAAGAGAAGGAAGCCTGAGGGAGATCTGGGCCATTGCATCTTCATGTAATGATCAAAAGTTTCAGCAATGAAGTTCCGTAGAGCCCCAATTGACACTATACCTAGCATATCTCGAGCCGGGATAGGCTTTAGGTCGGGCCAAAAAAGCCCATTGATGAAAATCCATGTTCGAACCCGGTCCAAGACCCGAGCCCGGCCGGACCCCAAAAGCCCGACTTGGCCCGACTGGCCCGGCTCGACACCGGCGTAAACCACACATTTTGCAACCCTGAACCCGGCCCGGCCCAACTGTTGGGCTCAAATTCATACCGAGCCCGACCCCATGGCATGATCCGGCCCAACCTGGCCCGGGTTTTTGGGCCGGGCTGGCAATGGCCAGGTCTACTTGCCACTGACTGGCCAATGAGACATCGCGACGCCGGTTTCTCCCATCCAGGACGTGTGTACTGCCTACGCGCACCCCCGATCCAGCGACATGCGTGGGACATGGTTTGAGCTAGCCATCGTCGGGACTCTGTCGTTTTCGATGGCTCCGCTTGGCGCATGGCGCATACGTACGGTGGTGCCACATCCGACAGGCGCGCACCGCCGTGCGAGCTCAGTACACCCGGCGTCGTCGTCAGGGACAGGTCCGGAGCGATCGATGCGCATCCGGCAGCCACACGTGCCACTGCCTTCTAAAATCTAGACGACGATTTCATCAGGTTCTTATCAACAACCAGACATGCATTATTGCGAGTTAAAAATCTCTCTTCTTCTCCACCGTACCCCCTGGATCGATCGATCGATCGATCGGCGAATCATATATCAATGCTGCCAAGCGCGAATCCGGCCGGCCAGCCATCGTCGGCCCTGCACCTTCATATATTTGTACCGATCTTCGTCTAGACGCTTGTAAATAAAGGCATCAGGTTGTATAGTGCGTCCATGTTGTACGTACGTGCATTGGTTTTAGGTATGTACTCGAGCAATGGCCTGATCAGAGTCGACAAAAACCAGACACAACAAAAGGCGTTTTGTAATGTATGTCTACTTGTCTTCACCCTATGTACCAGCACAAGACTTTAGACCGTGGGTGTAACCGTTTGGAACAGTATGCTTGTTGGCCTAGTAGTAATAAAGTTTACATCACATATGTGGGCCCTTTATTTCTATTGTTCTGGTTGAGCTTTGTATCGTGTAAACTTTTGGATGATATTGACGTAACAAATTTTTTGTTGTGATAAATATGCAGCCGGCGAACCCAAGACACGGCGCAACAAACTTTTGATGTGTATTTCGGTGGAACCCCGAGTATAATTTAGCACGTAATTGGGTATACAAACAATAAATACCGTTTAACCGACATACAAATAGTTCAGCTTCAAACATCATACTAACAATTCCAAATATGCATGAAAGAAACTTACAATACTACCTCCTTTGACTTGTCTGGCGTATACTTCCTCAAGAACATGAAAGTATCGATTTTACCATTTTCATCCACTTCAAAATTATAATCGATTATACCCGGTGGTAGGTCGGCTGCTCTCATGGCTAGATTTCTTGACAAAGAATCACCGATTTATATCATCGATCTCATTCATCACAAACAGATCTTGATGGACCGAGCCCTAACCGATTCGTCGAGGCAATTGAATCACATGATCAACGCGATCGAACTATTTGCTGTTGGGACGTGCACAACTCCTTTTCTTACTGTTGTGCAAGGCTGGCCAAGGGTATGCCACGACCCACCTGTCATACCCTGTGGGTCCGCCCTTGTGTGCATCTATCGGTGTAGAGGTCAAGATACGCCTTTTCGGAAAAATTGTATGTCCATTTATTTTATATTTTTTGAAAGAAAGAGGCAAAAGATTTGCCTCATCTCTCATTAATTAAGAAGAAGTTTAGAGTTTGGTTACATCACAATAAGCGGAAGCCAAGGCCATAAAGAGGCGAGCAAGGCTTAGAAATGGCCGGAAACAAAAAACTACTCTAGCGGCATGATTGATCCCAAGTGTTTTGCCCCCACCATGCTACACAAAGCCGATTCGGTCTTGATTTGAGAAGCAATCACCGTTGGCATTGTGAAAACCTTGCGGAATACCCGCGTTTCGCTCATTCCAAATCTCCCATGTGACAAGCATCAAAAGCAACGCCAAAGATTTCCTTGCGGTGCCATTGGCAAAAATTCTTGAATCCCAACATTTCTTGACCGAGACGAAAGAGGCCCAACGCGAAGTGTCAATCGACGAAAGCCCAAGCCTAGAGATGATCCCGTTCCAAATCCTTAGAGTGTAGCGGCACTTGAAGAAGAGGTGTGCTCCGGATTTGGCCTCCCTATTATAAAGTTGGCAAAGACCACAATTTGGCCAACCCCGCCGCTGTAGGCGATCGGACGTCCAAATTCTATCTTGAAGAAGGAGTCATGCAAAGAGCTTGCATTTCGGAGGGGCCCAATGCTTCCAAACCGCCTCCGTCATGGATGAGAAAATCAAACCCTCGAATTATAATATATAGTATATGGTTATTCATATAGTGAGAATCTTTGAATTATAGTATATGGCTATTCATATAAAACAAATGGATCAATCTAAGAGAGATACAGATAGCACAGCAGCAGCAAAGTATGGGGCTCATCGAAGGAGCTTGCGATAAGCAGACACACCAGGAATTCCCGACTGCGATCGTCAGTTGTGGGCTTGTGGCCTAGCTAGCTGCCTTGACCCACCATGACACCATTGGCACTGCACTGATTGAATACCCCACAAATTTATCCACTGACGCACTCATGTTTAGTTAGATCTAATCGCGCGTTGATCTCACACAGAGATCTCTGAAAGCTGATGATGTGTGTGAAAAGTTGGTGGTGTACAGGGGCGAATCAGCCAATCAGGCTATGGCGAAAGATCTTTAGAGGCAAAATCGTCATTAACCGGCAACAAGGGCTACACCATGATGCCTGGGCCTCACTTGGGCAAGAACGGACACAAAACATGCACAGTTGATTGATGTCCGCCCGATTTGGACCCAGGCAAGGGCAAGAAATCTCAAAGGACCATGGCTTGACATGTTCACATAAATACGGAGGTGGTCGCTCTGTTCAGAAAAAAAAAATACTGGAACTCTCTTCCATATGACATGGCGGCAGTCTATCGTGTCAACTCCTATTCTGAAGTCTGCAACTTAATGATCTTCTTTTCACCTTAATAATGCGTACAACACAACAAGTGTCGAGGAGGAACACAAATTCTTGGAGTCAATAGCAGCTTGATATTTTTCTCTCTCTTTAGGCTACTACTCACTACAGGAATAACTCTATATGCCTACAGCCAAATGCCGTCGGCAAAGGCACAAATGCCGTCGGCATACAATATGCCGACGGCCAAATGTTTATGCCGACGGCCTTTGCCGTCGTCTTTTGCTCCCTTGGCATACAAAAGCCGTCGGCATATGCATCAATGCCGACGGTTTTCTTTGGCCGTCGGCATACAAAAACCGTCGGCATACAAACTAACGGACATGTCCGTTTGACGGTGTCAACATATTTGCCGACAGCCTGGCCATCGGCATATAGCCACCACGTGGCACCTCTTTGTTCACTTCCGTCTCCTCATATGCCGAGGGCAAAAGCCGTCGGCATACTTGATGACCAGAAACAAAACAAAAAAGACAAAAAAGGCTAGCAATTTACAGAAAATACTGGCAACCAATATATGAAATACAGAAAATAGCCTTGCCCAGCAGAGGCATTACCTCGATCATATTACATATGAGATGATTACAAAATACATACACAAGATTCAACAACCATGCATTTACAAACACGTTCGATGCTTCACATCAAAATCCAGATTCTTGTTAATACTCGGTATTAGTTGAGTCAATAGGATCGTTGTGTTGTTACCAATGTTAGATAGGTTGGACAAGCAAAAACATCCAGTGAAATACCTACCATGTTCCATAGCTAGAACCACAAACATTACCTACAAGTGAACATCAATTTTTTTTTATTTAGACAGTACAACTAGCTATAATTATCATGTACGTTGAACATCATCCCTCACAGACTAAGCAGTACTCACGAGCACCGAGGCGGAAAAGGCCATGGTTGGCAGCTAGGGTAGTCGAAGCAGCAATCATCAGTTCATCACCACCGAGCAGCAACCCATGTGCATCCCAAGTTCTTTCTCCTTGTCTGCACAAGCAGGAGCAAGATGAATAAAC
Source organism: Poa pratensis (assembly GCA_947311845.1). Lineage (NCBI taxonomy): Eukaryota > Viridiplantae > Streptophyta > Magnoliopsida > Poales > Poaceae > Poa > Poa pratensis. The sequence goes on from CAMZMU010000039.1 coordinate 67,327,732, forward strand.
ATGAAAGCTCGTTCAAAAATTCCAAAATGAACATGAATGCAGGAAAATAATATACCAAACAAAAGGCTTAAAAGAGGCACCACCCCATACAGAACAAATGATAAGACAGATCAATCACCAACAACTAAGGATATTGCTTTGGACACGATGCTTATGCATAACACGATGCTTTAGCAAAAAATTGATTGCATATACCAAACTAGCATACATCAGGTTCCCTCTTTTCTTAATCATGTCACTGCTCATATATACTAACCTATTTATTCATATCCTCTGACCATAAAGTTTGAGTATTTGTTTAGTTCGGCCTAGGCTGAAATATGCATGTTTTACAACGCAATAGGTATGACCGTATGAGACTGATGGTCTTCACCAGATAATGATTCGGCCCTGCAATTTTTAAAACACATCAGTAAACCGATCAGTATGTTTCACGCAAAGGGTGACCCATCTTGGAGATTTACACTTGACAATGGATATGTAAGAAACCGACTGGTCAAATTATAAGAAATTTTCTGATCAGCACTGAGTTATTATGGAAATAAATCTCAACATAAGCGGAACAATAGATCAGTTCATCAGCCAATCTATTTCGTAAATCCAACCAATAAAAGAACTTCACAGCAAACAATAAAAGAACTTCACATAAATGACTTTCCACCGACGTGTATAAATGTTGAATTATGGTGGGATAAAAAGAGAGATGACCCATGATCTGGGATGAATCTAGAAAAAGTAGAAGCTCCTAGCTGCCTTCTGCTCATTCCAGTACACTCTTCGTCACCACATCAGGGACGCTCAGCTCCGTGGCCACATTAAAAGTGCTCTGCAACCACCTCTCCTAAACACATGAATAAGTATCATTCGAGGGCTGAGGCCCAATTTGGTAGAAGTATTTTCTAAGTATTTAGAGATAATGTAGTTTTTAGAAATACTTCAATTTTAGATACTTTGAAGTGTTTGGTTTTAATACAAAAATTCAGTTTTACATTCTTTATTGTTGGCAAAACTGTGGTATTTTGACGTATCTGAAAAACAGTCTCCAAGCGATCCGTCGAGATGCATTGACGCAATCCATGTCTGTGGACATCAAGTTCTTCCTCATATCTCTCGCTTGTCAGCGGTTTTGTCCATAGAATTGTAAAACTAAATACTGCAGTTAGTACACATACTGCCAAACGCACTGGATTATTAACAAAACTGCAGTGAAACATGGTTTTCCAGATCTGTGTTATTTCATTGCTAGGCAGCTGATTACTGTGGTTTATGCATTCTATGGTCTTGGAAATGCCGAGCAGCCAAACAAAGCCAAGTTTAAAGTAATCATAAACTCTAGCCCAAAGCAACCCCAGCAATTTCAAGTATACAGAACGTACCTAACCCTCAACCTAATGACAAAAAATCAGAGAACAAAGAACGGAAGAGATAAAGAGAAAATCTTGAAAGAAGCTCACCTGCACCAAACTCTTCACGCTGCTCGTCCCGTCCGCGCTATTCGACCTCGTCGCGGAGAGGGCCGTGCACTGGGGCCGACGTCTCCCCGACGTGCGCTGGAGCGCAGCCTCAAGGTGACCCGAGCCGCCGTGGTCGCCGGCCACATCTCCGACTCGGCCGCCGGTGCATCGCCGTCTAGGTCATCCGCGCATCTTCGTCCCGGTGCCCGACGTGGAGCAAACCGGCCGTCGCGGGGACTGCGGTTGCTCCGGCGGAGGGGAGGCGGCGGCTGGCGAGACGAATGAGAGAGAGGGGATCGAGGGAGCTTGGCGGCGCGGAGGGGCTCGCCGGCCGCGGGAAAGCCGGCGCCGCTCTGAGGGGAGGCCGGGTTGACTGCCACGACGGCGGGGACGCGGGGGTAGGGGGGTCGCCGGCCGGGGGTGCTCCCGGGTGCGCCGTCGGCGCGTGCGTGTGGGCGGGGAGGGGGAGATGGGGAGTGCGTGCGTGCTGTGCATGTGTGGTGTGTGTGGCTGGGGATGAGGGTTAAAGAGAGGAAGGCTTAGGTGGGCCTAGATAGGGCTGTGTCAGCCCAGTTCGGCCGGCTGGCTGATCATCCATTTTTTCTGTTTTGTTATTTATTTTCTGAAAAATAAAAAAGGAATTTACCGAAGCAAGTAACACAAATATGGTGCAAAATGGCAATCATCAATTATTCACACAATCTAGTCCATATTTTATGGATGATCCACAAGTATTAGGAATTTTCTCGCTTTATACCTAATTTCGCCTATTTAAATAACTTTATGCCAATTTTTCAAAAGTAATTCTAATTTGAACTACAACTGTGTGATAGTTTGCTCTGATTTTTTTACAAAAATCATTTTAGGCTACACAAGTAGTGATTATATCACAGAACTATCGATAGTTTTGAAAAATTCGACCTCTTTCAATGAACATCAATGGTTGCCATTTTGACCATATTTTCAAAAAAAGAAGAGAAAGTGAAAATATAGTCAAAAAAAGAAATCCTTTGGCATGGAGTCCTTTTATGTGTTTTAGTTGATAGGATAAATGATAAATTTGAGTTTTGACAAAGTTTTCAAAAAACTTCTTCACAAAAAATCAATCATCTATAAACATGTATAAGTTTCGAATCAAATGACCTAGATATGATCATTCCCGTGGCATAGTTTTTGATAATTTGTCCATATTTGACACATAGCTGTATCTTGATATTACAAACAATGTTGCAGAACTGAGTTTTTTCAAATTACTTATATAAATATCATTTTCCTTTTTTTAAGTGTTAAAAATGACATTTTTTGTGAAGTAAGTACAAAAAATATGGTGCAAAATGGCACCCATCCAAATATCTCACAAAGTAGACCATATTTGATGGATAATCCAGAAATATTAGAAATTTTCTCTGTTTCTACCTAATTTTGCCTATTTAAACGACTTTATGCCTATTTTCCAAAAGTAATTCAAATTTGAACTACAAGTGTGTGATAGTTTGCTCTGAAAATTTGACAAAAATAATTTTAAGTTACACAAGTAGTGGTTGTATCATAGAACCGTCGATAGTTTTGAATAATTCGACCCCTTTCAATGAATAGACATGGCGGCCATTTTGACCATATTTTCAAAAAAATAAAAGAAAGTGAAAAATACTCAAAAAAAAGAAATCCTTTGGCATGGAGTCCTTTTATGTGTATTAGTTGATAGGATAAATGATAAACTTGAGTTTTGACAAAGTTTTCAAAAAACTTCTTCACAAAAAGATCAATCATCTATAAACATGTATAAGTTTCGAATCAAATGACCTAGGTATGATCATTCCCGTGGCATAGTTTTTGATAATGTGTCCATATTTGACACATAGCTGTATCATGATATTACAAACAATGTTGCAGAACTGAGTTTTTTCAAATTACTTATATAAATATCATTTTCCTTTTTTTAAGTGTCAAAAATGACATTTTTTGTGAAGCAAGTACAAAAAATATGGTTCAAAATGGCACCCATCCAAATATCTCACAAAGTAGACCATATTTGATGGATAATCCAGAAATATTAGGAATTTTCTCGGTTTCTACCTAATTTTGCCTATTTAAACGACTTTATGCCTATTTTCCAAATGTAATTCAAATTTGAACTAGAAGTGTGTGATAGTTTGCTCTGAAAATTTGACAAAAATAATTTTAAGTTACACAAGTAGTGGTTATATCACAGAACCGTCGATAGTTTTGAATAATTCGACATCTTTCAATGAATAGACATGGCGGCCATTTTGACCTTTTTTCAAAAAAAATAAAGAAAGTGAAAAAATACTCAAAAAAGAAATCCTTTGGCATGGAGTCCTTTTATGTGTATTAGTTGATAGGATAAATGATAAACTTGAGTTTTGACAAAGTTTTCAAAAAACTTCTTCACAAAAAGGCGTAGGCATACAAACTCACAGATTATTTATTTGGAAAAAAAAGTTGTATGCCGACGGCCTAAATAAGGTGGCCGTCGGCGTATAGGTGGCGCCGTCAGCTTGGTAACGGATGCAGACTTGTATGCCGACGGCTTTTCTAAAAAGCCGTAGGCATACAAAGTATATGCCGACGGCCAAACGTATGCCGACGGCTTTTATAAAGCCATAGGCATACAACCATATATGCCGACGGCCCCGACAAAATGCCGTCGGCATACATTTAGCCGTAGGCAACTATCCGTTTTCCTGTAGTGACTAACATATATCTCAATCCGTAAACAAAATTGGGCGGGGTGAAAGATCTTACTACATTATGGATTCATCTTGTGGTAAGGTTACAAGAAAACTAGATTTTTTTTCCATCATCGTTTGGTAGTGGTTCTAGCACCATAAGTGCAGATACAATGGTGCCGTCAGTCTTGTTTTAGGGAATGCGTGTAGCATAATGGTGAGCTGGGAAACAAATCGATAGAAAGTTTTGTCTTGCCTTAACTGTTTATCTAGCTCGTCCACTCCAAGCTTTTTGTCCATTGTACTAGCTGTTGACATTTCTTGGGCATACATGTCCTAACTGAAATCTAACCAAAAAAGAACTTTAGATTCACGGAAGTTTTAATTGCTAGACATATATACTTTTGGGTAACGCTAAGTGATAGCTCGATGTTAATCTGTCTCTGTTACCATCTCTAGATTTTTTCGGAAAGGGTAATCCCTTTGTCCTCTGCACACTATCGTGTTAATTTATTGCAAGTTTACAACCTTATAAGAGCATAACGAAAATGCTCAGAAGCTAAAGCAATCACAATTATATGGATCATAAGTCTTTCTGCTAGACCGTCATTTAAATTAGATGTACACAACCTGATCTACCATCTAAACTGACTGCACAAAGACCAGAGAATATCGCACGCTCACATGCTGCAGTTAATTAAGGGTCCAGTGAGTTGAATAATCTGCAGAAAATGTGAAACTTTACCGTGTAATACAATATCATTACTGTCATGTTTCATCTATTAGTCAACGCAATTAAAAGTCCGAACTGATAAAAATAGCTATGCAATTTACATATACATTTCAACACCCCGTCTCACATGTGACGCAAAACGTCAACACGTGAATAGAAGAAGACTGATCACACGTATGACAGAACATGCCTATACTTGGACAAAAAGGGTGGTAACAACAATTTTTGGATAAATTGCAAAAAATTGGACTCGAACTCGAAACAATGGGCTATGATACCATGTCATGTTTCGATCATGCACTACTCAATGCAGTAAAAACTCCGAACTAATGGAAAGGGCTAGTCAATTCAAATATAAACATCAACACCCCATCTCACGTGCGAGGTATGACTTAAGAGGCCTATACGTGGACAAAAGCGGCAACAACAATTTTTTTTGCATCAATTACGAAAGGAAGGACTCGAAGTCGAGACCATATGCTCTTATACCATGTCAAGCTTCATACAATAGCCAACACAATCAAAAGTCTAAACTAATTGAAAGTGATAGGCAATACACATATACATTTCAACAATTACAACAGTTCCGCATAACCAACATAAAGCATACACCCAAGATCTCAGTCTTGTATTGTCTACTTGCCGACAATAACCAATTACCGTATGTATTAATTCAAGACACTAGTTGGTGGGGTAGGATTGAAAACGTATGAAAAATGTTTAATTGTTTCTTCCTTGATTGTTGATGTTCCAACTACACTTTGTGCGGTTGTCTTGTTTTGTTATAGTTATCCTTGGACATATATAGGTACCAAACAAAGATCTTACCCGTTAGCAGAACTTCAAATATTGACGAAAAAGGCAGTCTGGCCTACTTTTCATTGAAATTAGAAGGAGTGTACAGGAGTACAAAGTGACCAAAAAAGAAAGGAAAAAAGAGCTACAGAGTCCTAGGAGCGCAGCAAATTGCGCTGCAGCCCGCAAAACGGGAGAGAGGGAGAAATCAGTCTGGCTTCCTTGGTCGTAGGATCAGGTCCGCAGCTCCTGATCGCCCTGCGTCACGCCAACATTTAGCCTCGTCAATGATCATTGCGTGCAATCTGGTTAGTGATTCTGCCTTGTTGTTGAAGATCCTTGAATTTCTTTCCTTCCAAACCGTCCACCAGGCAAGGTGCACGAGAGCACACCAGTTTTTCTTGAAGGTTGGTGGCAACTGCCGGCGAGTGTGCGTTAACCAAGAATCGAGGCTAGCATTTGTCTGTGTAGGTAATAGGGTATTACTGAGTCCAGCCGTGTGAATCAGTTTACCCCATAGCCTAATGATGAGCGGGCAGGTGGCGAGGAGATGCAGGGCAGACTCCTGCTCACTGAGACAGAAAACGCAAACCGCGTTGTGAGGCCACCCATTTTTCTGCAGGCAGCCGGCAGTGTGGCATTTGCCAAGAATTGCAAGCCAACCAAAGATGCGGCATTTGAGTGGCGCCCAAGAACTCCAGATAGTTTCTTGGAAGTTAAACCTGATGGATCCTTCGAACTGCATGTCATATGCTGAGGCGGCAGAGTATTGTCCATTATTAATACAATTTCGTTATCTCTAGATGACCTGAAAGAGCTAGAAGAATATAGCACATGAATTCCCAGCAGAAGATCAAATTCACGCGAGGACCATAGGGCGATCCTCATGCTATGTAGATAAGCCCCACATATTAGCCAATCAGCGGCCAGATGCAGTTCGAGCAGCAGCAAGCCCAAAGCTATAGCTAAGCTGGCCTCACCGGAGTGGACACGTATAGTGCCGATCTTAACACGAACGCACGTACGCGCGCGGTCATGCGTCATGCAACACAACTAGTTTGTTTGCATGGCGATCGAATCAAAGAGAGACGCCGATGGATTGATGGATGGATGGAGACCTCACATCACGTGGCATGCAGGGTGTGTGTGTTCCGTGTGTTTGCCCACTTGCATACGCTGAATAATAGCATCACTACGATCGACCAGTGACAGTTTAGGGTATATTGTGATATTTTGCTTTTCAACGGTGTATCTTTTTTTTCCTAAATGACTCTTAATCAAACTTTCAGCTAATAGTGGCAGCCACTGAAAACGCCATGGGTTTAGAACTTCTGAAAAATCCCATAGTCTCTGAATATCTCAGAAAACGCCATACACTCTACTTATCCTAGTCTATAAAGAGCAAAATTTCTAAGTCATTTTGAATAAGCCATTTAATATGACGTTTTTCAGTCACAGAGATTCTAAGAATCTCATAGTACCCTGTTTGAGAATCTCAGAGCCTCTGAGACTGAAAAACGCCGTATCAAATGGCTTATTTCAAATGACTTGGCTGTTTTTTCGTTTCTCGGACTCGGGAAAATCCAAAATGTATGGTGTTTTCTGAGATTTTCAGAACGCCTAATCCCATGACATTTTTGAAAAGGACCATATCAGAGTAAAAGTTATTTGAAAGGCCGCTATTTTTTTCGAAATGGGGGAGCCCAGCCTCTGCGTCAAAGCGATGCATATTTGAAGAGGCCGCTATTAGCTGAAAGTTTGTTTAATGGCAATTTAGGACAAAAGATACTCCAAAATGGTATATTAGTTGCGGTTTTGGGAGTGATTGATGTCACCAGCGTGCCACCAGCGCGTCTTGGGAAGCTGAACGGCTGCTCTTGACTTTTCTTCCGACCTTCATCTTCTCCGATGTGAGGAACGGATAAGACCGGGGATAGCGAGCTGAGTTCACCATATCCACATCGTCTCATGATCCGTCGTGGAGTAAGCATAAACCTGAATTTTGGACCCTATATATGAGCTAGAGTAGACATTTTCGTTGGAATACTTTATTATCTAGTCGGCCGGAGTGTGAACGAACTCTTCTGCGAGCCACGTCTGATCCTGCAAAGTTTTGGACCATTGTAACGAACTAATATAAGAACATGACCGCAACTAGCTGGTATACACGAGTATGAAACCTGTGTATACGAGAAATGATTTTTTTGTGGGCCAAACTATCATTTCTACACATCAATATAGACCAAAAAACGACACCAATTTGCAAGGTGCGCCACACTGCGAATATAGCAGTGCTATGGAATGTTTGAAAACCTCTCAGTGCTAAGGTTTTCCGAGACGACTTGGATGCCTGCGTCTAGTCATGAGAACTGATGATGATTTGCTCAGTCCACTCAATTGGTCCAACACATGTGGAAATGTCGTACGAAGACAGCTTTGTTTGATTGGGTGTTATGCTTTCCCATATCGAATTATGAACTGAAATTTTTTTTTCCTCCGAGTCTCACGTTGATATTACACTTTATTAACAAACGAAGTTTTTTTTTTTTGAATAAAACTTTATTCAGTCTGGTTTTCTACCTGTCACAGTTCCCTGAAAAAAAAGGCAGCCGTGAGGACCAAAATTAGTGAATCTATGTACATCACACACCGGTCTTACGTGACAACTAATGTATGCCTATTCACACTTTTACATTACAAATTTTCAATAAATAAGAAAGCACAAAATGCCAAAAAAATCTATGTACATCACACACCAGTCTTACGTGACAACTAATGTATGCCTATTCACACTTTTACATTACAAATTTTCAATAAATAAGAAAGCACAAAATGCCAAAAACAATTATGGAAGAAAAGAAGATAATAATACATCTAACCATGAATAGAATGGCATGATACGATGAACTACTAGAAGGTTACTAACGTAAGAAAAGTCACTCTGCTAGGGGACAGAAGTAGATCAGAATGACTGAGAGCCACTTTGGCAGGGAATTTGCACCGAAAGATCCATAAGTTTTGCTGGATGTAGCAAAGGTGCGTCTCTTTTTTAAAAAAATACTCCAAATTGTAAAGGCTCCACTCTTTGAGATCAGCTGCACGATGTACTTCCACTGAGTAAATACTATAGATGAACCAGACAAAGACAAAACAAGGAAGAAAACAGAAGTACATATGCAGTGGCACGTATGGTGACAGAGCGCAGGTAAATATTTCGGTGGAAGCTTGGGATGTAGCAAGCAAGCAACTCACTGCAAACGTCCAACTCAGTGCAAGGAGTATCAATAGTGATATCTTGGGCGCCCAAGATGCTCTCATCTCTTCTAAGCCATTGGCATGCTCCATGACAGCTTGGGGCAATTTGATTGGACTGGCTTAGTGGAGCACATCATCTATATGATGTGCACCTCTGCCTTCACCTCTCCTCAGTGGTTGGGTTTAAGGTGAATGGATAGTTTCTGTAGCGCCATTTCAATGTAAAATCTTTGGGTGTCTGCAAATCATTTTAATCCATGGAATGCAAGTTTGAGGTCTTGATCGCCACAATTCAAATCTGTTGTGAAGAGTCCATCTGCGTATCACCGTTCTGCTCCTTTTGTGTATCAAGTCTTGTTTATTGTTCTAAGGGAGTTTCGTCTAAAGGTGATCACCGATGTTATCGGAGAGCGAGAATCTCAAACAATGGCTACTCACCGTTGTTGAATGAGTAGGCGATATGAAGCTGAGTCTGACAATTGATCATCCTCGTGATGTGGCGGCTCTATAAGACTTAGGAGAGTGCATCACTATCGGAATAAGAGTTGTTGCCTAGTGGCCGCCAGTTTACCGAGTGCAATTTATCAAGCACTCGACAACATCACATGTAACCCAAAGGTCAAATAGTTACAATCGGTGAAGAGCCGACACTTGGCAAATAAGTTCATTTGCCGAGTGATTCATAGGTGCGAGAATCACATGAAAAAACACTCGACAAACGTCAAGGTTAATGAGTGCAGAACCCGGAAAAAGAACGACGCTAAAAAAAAGGAGGTGTCACGTGGCCTACTGGCCGGAGACTTTTATGTTATTTAAAACACACACAAAATCCTTTCCCCCTTTTCTCCCATGCTCAATCTATTTCCAGCGGAAAATATTTGGCAGGAAAATTTGATGGAAAATATTTTTGGGACAAACAATTGGTGAAGCGCAAGGATAAAAAGGCCGGGCAGACCAAAAATCTATACACCATTTCTCATTTCAGTTACCCTCTTTCTCTCGCTGAGTCCTCTCCCTCTTAGCATGGAAAGTCGGAAAGCATTTCCGAAGAAGATGTTCAGATGTGATGAGCCTGAACTCCATCCCAAGCAAGACCATGGCATGTCGACCTGTAATCCCGGCTTGGTCAGGCTGGATGAGAAGTGGCGTCGGTGTGCACTGGTGGCTACGGTGGAAGGTAGGCGGCCATTGGTGTCTCTGCAGGACGTAATGGTATAGGTGGTTGCGAATTACAGTGTGAATATATCTATGTTCCATGAAGTTGGAGGCTTGAGCGCATCCATTCCACTTATTCGTGCACTTTCGTTTGAGCTAGAACTGCATTTGTGTCATCCATACCTCTCACATTATAGTCGCAAATGGTGAGAGGCTCACAATGAGCCACTAAAGGTCACCATCGAAGCCGTTGTGCTTGACCAATGTGATCTTTGACCGGTGCCCGTGGGAGCCGTGGTAGACCGACGCGGTGAGCCAGATCATTGATGACCCACAAGTATAGGGGATCGCAACAGTCTTCGAGGGAAGTAAAACCCAAATTTATTGATTCGACACAAGGGGAGCCAAAGAATATTTATAAGCCTTGACAGATGATTTGTCAGTTCAGCTGCACCTGGAAGTAGACTTGCTCGACACAGTTTATCAGTAGCAACAGTTTTATGACAGTAGCAGTAGTGAAATAATAGCAGCAGTAAAATAAAGACAGCAGTAATAATTGCAGTAGACAGCAGGATTAAAATACTGTAGGCATAGGGATGGATGAACGGGCGTTGCATGGATAAGATAATTCATGAAATAGTCATACATAGGGCAATTGCAGATAAATAATAAGGTATCCAAGTAATAATCAATCATAGGCATGTGTTCCGTATTTAGTCGTACGTGCTCGCAATGAGAAACTTGCACAACATCTTTTGTCCTACCAGCCCGTTTGCAGCGGGGCCTCAAGGGAAACTACTGGTAATTAAGGTGCTCCTTTTAATAAAGCACCGGAGCAAAGCATTAACACTCCGTGAACACATGTGATCCTCACGTCGCAACCATCCCCTCCGGTTATCCCAATTTCTGTCACTTTGGGGCCTCGGGTTCCGGACAGTGACGTGTGTATACAACTTATAGATATGATCCAAAACAATAATTATCATCATGATTCAATAACATGTTCAGATCTGAGATCATGGCACTCGGGCCCTAAGTGACAAGCATTAAGCATAATAAGTTGCAACAATGACATAAGTACTACCGATGGATACTAGGCACCATGCCCTAACAAATCTCACAACTATTACATGAATGATCTCATCCAATCCCTACCATCCCCTCAGCCTACAGCGGGGAATTACTCACACATGGATGGGGGAGTCATGGATGGTCGATGGAGAGGTGGCGGTGATGATGATGGCGATGATCTCCTCCAATTCCCCGTCCCGGCAGGGTGCCAGAACGGAGTTTCTGATCCCCGAAATAGGGTTTTCGATGGCGGCGGAGCTCTGGAAGTTTTCTGGAAAAAGCGTCGATCCCCCGAAGTTTTTAGGTCAGAGGCTTTAAGTAGTCCAAAGGGGAGCGTCGGGGGCCACACAGGGTGGCCACACCACCCCTGGGCGCGGCAAGGGCCCACCCGCGCCCTGGGTGCGTGTGGTGCCCCTGTGCACCCTCTCGCTTCGTCTTCTGGCTCCGTGGGTCTTCTGGAAAAATAGAATTTCTGGAATTTTTCTGGAATTTTCCTAAAACTTTGACTTTCTGCACAAAAACGAGACACCAAGGCAATTCTGCTGAAAACAGCGTTAGTCCGTGTTAGTTGCATTCAAATCACACAAATTAGAGGAAAAACAATAGCAAAAGTGTTCGGAAAAGTAGATACGTTTTGGACGTATCAACTCCCCCAAGCTTAGCTTATTGCTTGTCCTCAAGCAATTCAGTTAACAACTGAGTGCGATAAAAGAAACTTTTACGAACACATTTGCTTCATATGATGTATACATACCTACTATATGATCAATTACTTAGGCAATTCATAATAGGAACCATGCAAATAATGACACCTAGTAGTTATGCAAATCATGAAAAGATACCAAAGTACTAAGAATGAATAACATAGCATACATCTATCCACAAGAATTGCAATGTTCGTAAAAAGATATGACAAAGTGGTATCTCGCTTGCCTTTGTTTGAAGGGCAAAACATAAATGCCAAGGCACCTCTGAAGTTCAAGTGAAGACTAGATATAAAGATATCAAAGATAAGAGTATCATAGTTATGCCTCAATTAATCGTATCCTGGGACAAGCACATTACACTAAGAACGACAGTTATGCTCTCGAAGAGTGCTCAAAGAAAGGATGGTGACTCAACATAAAAATAAAAGATTGGCCCTTCGCAGAGGGAAGCAGGGATTAACACGTGCTAGAGCTTTTTATTTTAAAAACAGAGGTAAAAATGTTTTGAGAGGTGTTTGTTAATTGTCAACGAATGGTAGCGGGTGAGAACAGTATTCTACCTGTCAAACGGACTTTTAAGAGCGGCTCCCATGAAGGACGTTATTTCTACCAGCAAGGCAGATCATCCCTCTTTCTCTTTGGTTTACACACATCAGGTATTTCACTGTTTGTCATTGCTTACTGATGAATCAGGGCAAAAGTGTGAAGAGAATTAAGGTTAAAGTTGTAATTAATTGGGACTGGGCACCCCGTTGCCAGCTCTTTTTGCAAAATTATTGGATAAGCGGATGTATATGCCGCTAGTCCAGGTGTAAAAGTCCATTTGACAAATAGAATAAAGAATAACCACACTAATTCCTCATGAGCTAGTAAACATTGACACAAAAAGGGAAATATTTTGAAGTTTTAAAGGTAGCACATGCAAATTTACTTGGAATGGCTTGAAATACCATGCATAGGAATTTTTGGTGGACTCTTTGGGATAACTTGGTTTAAAGGATTTGGATGCACGAGCAGCATTCCCGCTCAGTACAAGTGAAGGCTAGCAATAGACTGGGAAGCGACAACCACGAGAGCGATAACGGTCATAATCATGCTTGCGACAAAATAAAATTAACGGAGGCATAAAGATGATACTAAAACTCTGAGGCAAAATAGATCATCAAGGCTTAATTGACTTTTATTTTTCAGTCATAACATGTGTGAGCATGTGCCAAGTCGAATCAAGTGAATTATTCAGAGGAGGATACCATCCTGCCATACCGTTTTACGAATAGAACAATGCATGTAAATATCTATATGACATGTTATTCGCTATTAGCAATTTGGTACTGGTCATAAGAAGACATGAACTACTAAGTAATCATTAAATAACATAACCACTACCATGATAGCTAAGCATGTTCACATGAGTAGGTATATTTACAAAAATGAAAAACAAATAGAGTTCATACCAGCCTTTTACCACATCCGAATTGTCGTAGATCGTCATTATTGCTTTTCACTTGTGTGGCTTGAATGATGTGAAATGATAACCAAGCCCAAGTGGAACCACGGAAATTTTAACTCTGAAACAACTATACAAAACGGCAGAAGAACAACAAATATTTTTGGGTTTTCGAATTAAAGCAAGCATAGAAAGAAACAAGCAAACAAAGCAAAATCTTTTTGGATTTTTGAATAACAAACCGAAATGAAAAATAAAGTAAACTAGCACTACAAATTCAAAAGCAAGAGAAATAAAGGAAATATTTTTGGTCTTTTGGTGTTTTGCGAAAATGAAATGGATACAAGAAACAAAAGCAAAAGAAAAGAAACAAACTAAAACATGGATATACAAAGTACCGACATGATATGAATATGATAAAATGAGTGAACTTGTCGGCATACCTCCCCCCAAGCTTAGGCTTTTGGCCTAAGTGGGAGACAATCATCCATTGGCCCAGAACTCCATCCAGGCGGATCATACCTAGCGTGATCATAATCAGGATCCTGTGAAGAAGAAGGGCCTGAAGCTCCATAATCAGGATACTGGTATGAAGAGCTCGTAGTGTCGAAGGGCTGAATGAAGTCCTCCTCAGGACCTCTTCCCTCACTATCCGCATGAAGGCCATGCTCCTCCATATATGCATCAAGGTCTCCCTCCGAGAATGACCATCCTTGCCTGACATCAAGGTTAAACAAAAGAGGCGCAGGCAAACAGACTATGCGTTCATAGATTTTAGTTCTCCACCTGTCTTCTTAACAAAAACCAATTCATAGGATAGATTATCAATGGTGGACCAGCGGAAACAAATTGGTGGCTAATCATAGAGTTAAGATCAAGTCTTTCAATGGGAAGCTGAATATCAAAATGATGTGGTCCTACACCATGCATGGCTAATAAACGAGAAGCAATGAGACCACCACAAACCCCTCCTTTTTCACGGTTAGTGGAGAGACGAAATGCAATCATAGCTCCCAAGTTATAAGTTCTATCACATCTTAAGGCAGCAGAAAGAAATGCCAAATCATAAACAGATAATTTACTTGCATTCTTCCTAGCTAGAACACATTTGCTAATGTAGTAGGCAAAATATCGAATAGATGGGAGTTGGATGTTTCGAATTTTACCATCCTCGGCTGTAAAACCTCTCCCTTGGCAAATCTCTGAGTAGAGGTCTTGTAAATACTTTGGTTGACCTCTAATCCTCTCATGAGATCCCCAATGTGGTACCTTAATAGCTGCACAAAAATCATGAAGAGACAAATCTACAGCTTTATTGTAGATATTATAATGAACCATGGGAGTAGGCAAATTCCAACTAAATCTAAAACTTTGAACCACCGACATAGTCAGCTTTACATATTGATGTGGTTCATCAGCAACAAAGTATTCCAACCCTGCATTAGAGATTAGAGTGTTGAAATCTTGCAAGATCCTGCAGCATTCATAAACTCATGGCATGGATAAATAGAGGGAAACACAGAGTCTTCACGGTTGACTCCCATGACCTCTGATACTTCCAATTCTTCATAATTAAGTTGGTTTCCATCCATCTTCCTTTTCTGAAATTTTAAACAAACCTCATAAAAAATGATTTTGAGTGATTAATTCAAGGGAAACACTAGGAGACTTGCTAGAGGACTAAACATGCATCAAAACTAGTTAATCTAAACAAGAACAAGCATGCAAGCTCTAATAACATGTCACCTACAGTACCAAAATGCCAAAGATATAAGCAACTAAACAAAATTCTATTTGGATAATCGGAGGAGTCACATACCGGAGAGCAATTGATCCAAATTTCAGCAGCAAAGATGGGCTGAGCAAGTAGATCGAAAAATCTCGAGCAAGAGCAGCAAGAACACGAGTTTGAGCAATGGTGGTGTGTTTGGTCGGAGAGAGAAAGGAGTGGGAGAGAGATGAGTGAGTGGAGGGCCAGGTGGACCCCACACCAGGGCAGGGCGCGGCCTGCCCTCCACCGCGCCGTGGGGCGTGTGGTGGCCTGGTGGGTCCCCCTGGTCATCCTCTGGTACTCCCACGTTCCTCTTTAAAAACTAGGACTTGTAGAATTTTTTCAGAATTTTTTGAAAACTTTTATTTCTGACATTTTCTGGGTGCTTTAAACAATGAAAACTAGACAAAATGAATTTATGTAAAGACCAAGCATTACTTAACTTTGCAAATTACAGTAGCAAAACAGTAGGTAAAAACAAAGGTGAGAAAGAAAAATGTTGTTTAGCAATTTTATGCATGTAAAACATATTTGTTAACAAGGTTGATCAAGTCTTGCCACCAAATACATTTTATATGACATAAAAGAATTAAACCACATTGAACAATCATGTTACCTTAAAGCTATAGATCCAATCATAAGATATTGAAGTTCTTCATGAGGTTCATATATAGGGCAATCAATACTTCCCACTTTGATACTTTTAATATTGGTAATTGTATTAACTCCAAATATCTTGTCCAGCTTCTTGGGAAAATAAACAGTATGCTCTTTGTCATTAACATGGAAAGTTACTTTTCCTTTGTTGCAATCAATAACAGCCCCTGCAGTGTTAAGAAAAGGTCTTCCAAGAATAATAGACATATTATCATCTTCAGGCATTTCAAGCACAACAAAATCAGTTAATATCAAGCAATTATTAGCCACTTGAACAGGAACATCTTCACATATACCAACAGGAACAGCAGTAGATTTATCAGCCATTTGCAAAGATATATCAGTTGGTATCAATTTTTCCAAGTAAAGTCTCTTGTAAAGAGAAAAAGGCATAACACTCACCCCTGCACCTAAATCACATAAGGCAGTTCTAACATAGTTATTTTTGATTGAGCAAGGAATAGTTGGTATACCTGGATCTCCAAGCTTCTTTGGAACCTTACCATTGAAAGAATAATTAGCAAGCATGGTAGAAATCTCTTCATTAGGAATCTTTCTCTTGTTAGAGACAATATCTTTCATGTACTTTGAATAGGGAGGTAACTTAATAGCATCAGTCAAAGGAATTTGCAAAAACAAAGGTTTCATCCATTCACAAAATTTGTTATAATGTTCTTCTTCCTTAGATTTGAGTTTCTTAGGAAAAGGCATTTGTTTTTGCACCCAAGGTTCTCTTTCATTACCATGTTTCTTAGCAAGAAAATCTTCTTTAGTGTACTTTTTGTTTTTAGAATGCTTTTCAGGTTCCTCTTCACTTTCCTCTTTATCAGAAGCATCATTCTTATCTTTATCATTAGCATGTTCATTACCACTCTCAGTTTCAGCATCAGAGATAGATATACTATTTGGATTATTAACATGCTCATTGTCTTTAATAGGTTCAGGAGATTCCTCAACATGTTTATGTTTCTTCTTCTTCTTTTTCTTAGAAGGAGTAGTAGTTTCATTAACTAGTTGAGAATTGATACGTCTCCAACGTATCCATAATTTCTGCTGTTCCATGCTTATATTATACCATTTGCTACATGTTTTATATACACTTCATATCACTTTTATGCATTTTCTGGGACTAACCTATTAACAAGATGCCACAGTGCCAGTTCCCTGTTTTCTGCTGTTTTTGGTTTCAGAAAGTTACTTCTGGAAATATTCTCGGAATTGCACGAAACAAAAGGCCAAGTCCCTATTTTTCCAACACGTACACGGAGTCCGAAGGAGAGACGAAGGAGAGCCACGAGGTGGCCAAACCACAGGCGGCGCGGCAGTGGGCCCAGCCGCGCCACCTGGTGGTTTGGGCCCCTCGGGGGTCCGCCGACATCGCCCCTTCGCCTATTTATTCCCCGAGACGTGAAAACCCTAAAACACCGAGCCTTTCATCCAGAACATATTCGCTGCCGCCGCCGTCGTCAACCCTAACTCGGGGGGTTCTGAAGCTCTTCCCGGCACCCTGCCGGAGAGGGAATCATCACCGGAGGGCTCTACATCGCCATGCCCGCCTCCGGAGTGATGCGTGAGTAGTTCATCCTTGGACTATGGGTCCATAGCAGTAGCTAGATGGTTGTCTTCTCCACTTGTGCCATCATGTTTAGATCTTGTGAGCTGCCTATCATGATCAAGATCATCTTATTGTAATGCTACATGTTGTGTTTGCTGGGATCTGACTTATATTGATACCTATGTGGAGCTGAATATTATAATCATGTCTATGTCATTTGTGATCTTGCATGCTCTCCGTTACTTGTTGAAGCCTTGGCCAAGTGAATACTTGTAACTCCAAGAGGGGGTATTTATGCATGATAGTTGGGTTCAACCTCTATTTAACCTGGGATAGTGACAGCAAGTTCTAAGGTTGTAGATGTGTTGTTGCCACTAGGGGTAAAACAGCAATGCTTTATTCAAGGATGAATGTATTGTTTACATTACGCACATTACTTAATGCAATTGTCTGTTGCTTGCAACTTAATACTGGAAGGGGTACGGATGTTAACCGGAAAGTGGACTATTTAGGCATAGATGCATGCTGGATAGCGGTCTATGTACTTTGTCGTAATGCCCAAATGAATCTCATAGTAGACACCACAGCTCACACATGCATGTTATATGCACTTATCAATTGTCAATTGCCCAGCTGTAATTTGTTTACCCAGCATGTTAGTTATCTTATTGGAGAGACACCACTAGTGAACTGTGGACCCCGGTCCATTCTTTTACATCTGAAATACAATCTACTGCAATCATTGTTCTCTACTGTTTTATGCAAACAAACATCATTTCCATTCGATACGTTTAACCCTTTGTTTTCAGCAAGCCGGTGAGATTGACAACCTCACTGTTAAGTTGGGGCAAAGTAATTTGATTGTGTTGTGCAGGTTCCACGTTGGCACCGGAATCCCTGGTGTTGCGCCGCACTACACTCCTTCACCAACACCTTCGAAGCAAACCTCGTTTTCCTACTGGTTCGATTAAACCTTGGTTTCATACTGAGGGAAAACTTGCTGCTGCACTCATCATACCTTCCTCTTGGGGTTCCCAACTGACGTGTGACGTACAAGCATTGTTTCTGGCACTGTTGCCGGGAATATTCCCTCGTCAACTAGAGCACAACACGTTTTCTGGCGCCGTTGCCGGGGAAAACCGAATTGCTTCTGCAAGGGGAGTCTCTCACACCCAATCTCTTTACTTTGTTATTTGTCTTGCTTAGTTTATTTTTATTTAGTCTTGTTTGCTCTCTTTATCAAAAACACAAAAAAATTAGTTACTTGTTTAATTCAGTTTGATTTTGTTTTTCAAAATGAGTACTCCTGAGAACACTAAGTTGTGTGACTTCACTAGCACAAACAACAATGATTTCATATGCACTCCTATTGCTCCACCTGCTTCTACAGCAGAATTTTATGAAATTAAACCTGCTCTATTAAATCTTGTTATGAAAGAGCAATTTTCTGGTGTTAGTACTGATGATGCTGCTGCCCATCTTAATAACTTTGTTGAACTTTGTGAAATGCAAAAGTATAAGGATATGGATGGGGATATTATAAAACTGAAACTTTTTCCTTTCTCCTTGAGAGGAAGAGCTAAAGAATGGTTGCTTTCTTTGCCTAGAAATAGTATTATTCTTGGACAAAATGCAAAGATGCTTTCATAGGGAAATATTATCCTCCTGCTAAGATTATATCCTTGAGAAGTAGCATTATGAATTTTAAACAACTTGATAATGAACATGTTGCTCAAGCTTGGGAAAGAATGAAATCTTTGGTGAAGAATTGTCCCACTCATGGACTGACTACTTGGATGATCATCCAAACCTTTTATGCAGGATTAAATTTTTCCTCAAGGAACTTATTGGATTCAGCCTCTGGAGGAACCTTTATGTCCATCAAAGCTACTTGATGATATGATGATCAACTATTCCGAATGGCACACCGAAAGAGCTCCTCAAGGTAAGAAGGTAAATTCTGTTGAAGAAACCTCCTCTTTGAGTGATAAGATTGATGCTATTATGTCTATGCTTGTGAATGGTAGATCTCATGTTGATCCTAATAATGTTCCTTTAGCTTCATTGGTTGCTCAAGAAGAGCATGTTGATGTAAACTTCATTAAAAACAACAACTTCAACAACAATGCTTATAGGAATAATTTTGGTAGCAACAATATAAGCCTTATCCTTCAAATGGTTATGGCAATTCTTATGGTAATTCCTACAGCAACAATAGAAGTGTGTCCTCTGATCTTGAAGCTATGCTTAAAGAATTTATTAGCACACAAAAAGCTTTCAATAAAACTGTTGAGGAAAAGTTTGAAAAAATTGATGATCTTGTTCTAAAGTTGATAGTCTTGCTCATGATGTTGAAATTCTAAAACTGAAAGTTATGCCTAATGAAGTTAAAGATATAAGTCATTTGCTACAGCAAATGCCATCCAAGTTCGAATTGATAATAATATTAGGATGTTGGCTGAATTGCATGCTAGGTGGGAAAAAGAGGAAGAACTAAAAAGTAAGATAGAGTTTGTACTATCACCACCACTAGTAATGCTAATGTTTTACATGCTAGTAAGCCTCCTACTATTGATGTAATGTTATTGGTGTTGGTAATGTCTCTACTACTTCTGCAAAGCGTTTGAAATTGCCTAAAACTGCTGAAACTTTTTCTGATAAAAGTGCTGAAATTTTTCAAACTATTGGAGACAATGGTTCCACCACCATTGACAATAATGATTTTGATTTTGATGATTGTAACATCTCTGAAGTTATTATGTTCTTGCAAAAATTAGCTAGAAGTCCCAATGCTAGCACTATTAATTTGGCTTTTACAAAAGCATATTACAAATGCTCTTTTGCAAGCTAGGGAGGAGAAGTTGAAACTTAAAGCTTCTATTCCTAGGAAATTAGAAGATGGTTGGGAACCCATCATTAAGGTAAAGGTGAATGATTTTTATTGCAATGC
Organism: Poa pratensis; assembly: GCA_947311845.1. Classification (NCBI taxonomy): domain Eukaryota; kingdom Viridiplantae; phylum Streptophyta; class Magnoliopsida; order Poales; family Poaceae; genus Poa; species Poa pratensis. The sequence goes on from CAMZMU010000039.1 coordinate 67,347,972, forward strand.
CTTGTGTGATCTTGGTGCAAGTATTTCGTTTTGCCCAAGAAGCTTTATGATATTCTTGATTTGCCACCTTTGGAACATTGTTATTTGGATGTTTTTCTCGCTGATAATGCTATGAAGAAACCTTTGGGGCGAGTTAATGATGTTTTTATTACAGTAAACAATAACCTTGTCCCCGTTGATTTTATTGTTATGGATATTGAATGCAATGCATCTTGTCCTATTGTTTTGGGAAGACCTTTTCTTCGAACTGTTGGTGCCATCATTGATATGAAAGAAGGTAATATAAGGTACCAATTTCCTCTCAAGAAAGGTATGGAACACTTCCCTAGGAAGAGAATGAAGTTACCTTTTGACTCTATTGTTAGAGCAAGTTATGATGTTGATGCTTCTTCTCTTGACAACACTTGATTTTCACTTTCTGCGCCTAGCTGAAAGGCGTTAAAGAAAAGCGCTTATGGGAGACAACCCATCGTTTTTATTTGCTGTTATTTTTGTTTTCTTTGAGTCAAGGAGTTTTGTTACTTCTGTAGCAACTCCTTTGTATCTTTATTTTATCGCAATGTTGTGCCAAGTAAAGTTCTATATTGAAAGTTGATGCAAGATTTGGATTTCTGCGCAGTGACAGATTTTTAGCTGTCACGGATTTGAGCTTATCTCCCTGTAGAAAATTCAAAAAATTCTGAAAAATCACGCATATTCCTGAGATATGTACGCAACTTTCATTATTTTAGGCCAGATCCATCTGAGCAACTTAAGTGCCTCGAAAAAATTCGTCATTCCAGACTGTTCTGTTTTTGACAGATTCTGCCTTTTGTTTTGCATTCGCTCTTTTACTGTGTTTGTGTGGATTTCTTTGCTCCACAAAGCATTGGTGGCTGTAGCTAATGTCCAGAAGCTTTGGGATTGATTGTATCATTACAGAATATGAGAATTTTTGATTATGCACTAACCCTCTAATGAGAACTGTCTTGAGTTTGGTGTGAAGGAAGTTTTCAAGGATCAAGCGAGAAGGGTGATATTATGTGATCAAGAAGAGTGAAAAGCCTAAGCTTGGGGATGCCCCCGTGGTTCATCCCAACCATATTCAGAGAGACTCAAGCGTCTAAGCTTGGGGATGCCCAAGGCATCCCCTTCTTCATCAACAAACTTATCAGGTCATCTCTAGTGAAACTATATTTTAATTCTTTCACATCTTATGCGCTTTACTTGGAGCGTCTGTGTGTTTTTATTTTTGTTTTTGTTTGAATAAATTCGGATCCTAGCAATCCTTGTGTGGGAGAGAGACACGCTCCGCTTTTTCATGTGAATACTCATGTTCTTCACTTATATTTGTTGAGTATTCTTAACTAGCTACTGCAGTGCTTTTAGCTCCTGTTTTTCATGCATCTCTTCGAGCTGTTAGCACTTGTTTATAAATACTCTCTTGCTGCATTATATTATCATTTGGAGAGTTTATGTTTAAAAAATTGATTGGTGTTTGTTTGGAAGAAAGAAAATGCTACATGTAGTAGTTGGTATTGGAAAAGACATATGCATTCTTGTAGATCATTGTCTTGTTTCGATTTGATGCTTTGCAATTGTTTTGAGCTCTCAAGTAGATCATGTTTAAGCTCTTGCATCATGTAGTTAAAGCCTAGTAGTGGAGAACTACCGTAGAGCTTGTTGAGACTTGGGATGCATATTTGTTCTCTCTAAGGTCTAGATATTTTCTGGTAAAATGTTTGAGCAACAAGGAAGACAGTGTAGAGTCTTATAATACTTGCAATATGTTTTTATGTGATTCTTGCTGTACCGGTTTATACTTGTGTTTGCTTCAAACAACCTTGCTAGCCTAAACTCTGTACTGAGAGGGAATGCTTCTCGTGCATCCAAAACTTGAGCCAAAACCCATGCCATTTGTGTCCACCATACCTACCTACTATGTGGTATTTCCTGCCATTCCAAGTAAATATTTCATGTGCTACCTTTAAACTATTCAAAACTTTATTACTCCTTATTTGTGTCAATGTTTTATAGCTCATGAGGAAGTATGTGGTGTTTTATCTTTCAATCTTGTCATTTACTTCTGACAGACTTTCACCAATGGACTAGTGGCATATACATCCGCTTATCCAATAATTTGCAAAAAGAGCTGGCAACGGGGTGCCCAGCCCCAATTAATTACAACTTTCATTAATAATTCCTTCA
>CAMZMU010000039.1:67350171-67668569 GCA_947311845.1 Poa pratensis
AACGGAGGAGTCACATACGGAGAGCATTGATCCAAATTTCAGCAGCAAAGATGGGCTGAGCAAGTAGATCGAAAAATCTCGAGCAAGAGCAGCAAGAACACGAGTTTGTGCAATGGTGCTGTGTTTGGTCGGTGAGAGGAAGGAGTGGGAGAGAGATGATGAGTGGACCAGGTGGGTCCCACACCAGGGCAGGGCGCGGCCTGCCCTCCACCGCGCCGTGGGGGCGTGTGGTGGCCTGGTGGGTCCCCCTGGTCATCCTCTGGTACTCCCACTTCCATTTTAAAAACTAGGACATTGTAGAAATGTTTTCAGAATTTTTCTGAAAACTTTTATTCTGACATTTTCTGGGTGCTTTAAACAATGAAAACTAGACAAAATGAATTTATGTAAAGACCAAGCATTACTTAACTTGCAAATTACAGTAGCAAAACAGTAGGTAAAAACAAAGTGAGAAGAAAATATGTTGTTAGCAATTTTATTCATGTAAAACATTATTGTTAACAGGTTGAATCAAGTCTGCCACCAAATACATTTTAGATGACATAAAAGAATTAAACCACATTGAACAATATGTTACCTTATATATCTATAGATCCAACCATAAGATATTGAAGGTTTCTTCATGAGGTTCATATATAGGCAATCAATACTTCCACTTGGTGATACTTTTAAAATTGGTAATTGTAATTACTCCAAATATCTTGTCCAGCTTCTTGGGAAAATAAACAGTATCTCTTTGTCATTAACATGGTAGTTACTTTTCCTTTGTTGCAATCAATAACAGCCCCTGCAGTGTTAAGAAAAGGTCTTCCAAGAATAATAGACATAATTATCATCTTCAGGCATTTCAAGCACAAACAAAATACAGTTAATATCAAGCAATTATTAGCCACTTGAACAGGAACATCTTCACATATACAACAGGAACAGCAGTAGATTTTCACCATTTGCAAAGATATATCAGTTGGTATCAATTTTTCCATGTAAAGTCTCTTGTAGAGAGAAAAAGGCATGACACTCACCCCTGACCTAAATCACATAAGGCAGTTCTAACATAGTTATTTTTGATTGAGCAAGGATAGTTGGTATACCAGGATCTCCAGCTTCTTTGGAACCTTACCATTGAAAGAATATTACCAGCATGGTAGAAATTTCTTCATTAGGAATCTTTCTCTTGTTAGAGACAATATTCTTCATGTACTTTGAATAGGGAGGTAACTTAATTGCATTAGTCAAAGGAAATTTGCAAAAACAAAGGTTTCATCCATTCACAAAATTTGTTATAATGTTCTTCTTCCTTAGATTTGAGTTTCTTATTTGGAAAAGGCATTTGTTTTTGCACCCACGGTTCTCTTTCATTACCATGTTTCTTAGCAAGAAAATCTCTTTAGTGTACTTTTTGTTTTTAGAATGCTTTTCAGGTTCCTCTTCACTTTCCTCTTTATCAGAAGCATCATTCTTATTTTATCATTAGCATGTTCATTACCACTCTCAGTTTCAGCATCAGAGATAGATATACTATTGGATTATTAACTGCTCATTGTCTTTAATAGGTTCAGGAGATTCCTCAACATGTTTATGTTCTTCTTCTTCTTTTTCTTAGAAGGAGTAGTAGTTTTCATTAACTAGTGAGAATTGATACGTCTCCAACGTATCCATAATTTCTGCTGTTCCATGCTTATATTATACCATTTGCTACATGTTTTATATACACTTCATATCACTTTTATGCATTTTCTGGGACTAACCTATTAACAAGATGCCACAGTGCCAGTTCCCTGTTTTCTGCTGTTTTTGGTTTCAGAAAGTTACTTCTGGAAATATTCTCGGAATTGCACGAAACAAAAGGCCAAGTCCCTATTTTTCCACACGTACACGGAGTCCGAAGGAGAGACGAAGGAGCCACGAGGTGGCCAAACCATGGCGGCGCGGCAGTGGGCCCAGCCGCGCCTGGTGGTTTGGGCCCCTCGGGGGTCCGCCGACATCGCCCCTTCGCCTATTTATTCCCCGAGACGTGAAAACCCTAAAACACCGAGCCTTTCATCCAGAACATATTCGCTGCCGCCGCCGTCGTCAACCCTAACTCGGGGGGTTCTGAAGCTCTTCCCGGCACCCTGCCGGAGAGGGGAATCATCACCGGAGGGCTCTACATCGCCATGCCCGCCTCCGGAGTGATGCGTGAGTAGTTCATCCTTGGACTATGGGTCCATAGCAGTAGCTAGATGGTTGTCTTCTCCACTTGTGCCATCATGTTTAGATCTTGTGAGCTGCCTATCATGATCAAGATCATCTTATTGTAATGCTACATGTTGTGTTTGCTGGGATCTGACTTATATTGATACCTATGTGGAGCTGAATATTATATTATCATGTCTATGTCATTTGTGATCTTGCATGCTCTCCGTTACTTGTTGAAGCCTTGGCCAAGTGAATACTTGTAACTCCAAGAGGGGGTATTTATGCATGATAGTTGGGTTCAACCTCTATTTAACCTGGGATAGTGACAGCAAGTTCTAAGGTTGTAGATGTGTTGTTGCCACTAGGGGTAAAACAGCAATGCTTTATTCAAGGATGAATGTATTGTTTACATTACGCACATTACTTAATGCAATTGTCTGTTGCTTGCAACTTAATACTGGAAGGGGTACGGATGTTAACCGGAAAGTGGACTATTTAGGCATAGATGCATGCTGGATAGCGGTCTATGTACTTTGTCGTAATGCCCAAATGAATCTCATAGTAGACACCACAGCTCACACATGCATGTTATATGCACTTATCAATTGTCAATTGCCCAGCTGTAATTTGTTTACCCAGCATGTTAGTTATCTTATTGGAGAGACACCACTAGTGAACTGTGGACCCCGGTCCATTCTTTTACATCTGAAATACAATCTACTGCAATCATTGTTCTCTACTGTTTTATGCAAACAAACATCATTTCCATTCGATACGTTTAACCCTTTGTTTTCAGCAAGCCGGTGAGATTGACAACCTCACTGTTAAGTTGGGGCAAAGTAATTTGATTGTGTTGTGCAGGTTCCACGTTGGCACCGGAATCCCTGGTGTTGCGCCGCACTACACTCCTTCACCAACACCTTCGAAGCAAACCTCGTTTTCCTACTGGTTCGATTAAACCTTGGTTTCATACTGAGGGAAAACTTGCTGCACTCATCATACCTTCCTCTTGGGGTTCCCAACTGACGTGTGACGTACAAGCATTGTTTCTGGCACTGTTGCCGGGAGATATTCCCTCGTCAACTAGAGCACCAACACGTTTTCTGGCGCCGTTGCCGGGGAAAACGAATTGCTTCTGCAAGGGGAGTCTCTCACACCCAATCTCTTTACTTTGTTATTTGTCTTGCTTAGTTTATTTTTATTTAGTCTTGTTTGCTCTCTTTATCAAAAACACAAAAAAATTAGTTACTTGTTTAATTCAGTTTGATTTTGTTTTTCAAAATGAGTACTCCTGAGAACACTAAGTTGTGTGACTTCACTAGCACAAACAACAATGATTTCATATGCACTCCTATTGCTCCACCTGCTTCTACAGCAGAATTTTATGAAATTAAACCTGCTCTATTAAATCTTGTTATGAAAGAGCAATTTTCTGGTGTTAGTACTGATGATGCTGCTGCCCATCTTAATAACTTTGTTGAACTTTGTGAAATGCAAAAGTATAAGGATATGGATGGGGATATTATAAAACTGAAACTTTTTCCTTTCTCCTTGAGAGGAAGAGCTAAAGAATGGTTGCTTTCTTTGCCTAGAAATAGTATTAATTCTTGGACAAAATGCAAAGATGCTTTCATAGGGAAATATTATCCTCCTGCTAAGATTATATCCTTGAGAAGTAGCATTATGAATTTTAAACAACTTGATAATGAACATGTTGCTCAAGCTTGGGAAAGAATGAAATCTTTGGTGAAGAATTGTCCCACTCATGGACTGACTACTTGGATGATCATCCAAACCTTTTATGCAGGATTAAATTTTTCCTCAAGGAACTTATTGGATTCAGCCTCTGGAGGAACCTTTATGTCCATCAACAAAGCTACTTGATGATATGATGATCAACTATTCCGAATGGCACACCGAAAGAGCTCCTCAAGGTAAGAAGGTAAATTCTGTTGAAGAAACCTCCTCTTTGAGTGATAAGATTGATGCTATTATGTCTATGCTTGTGAATGGTAGATCTCATGTTGATCCTAATAATGTTCCTTTAGCTTCATTGGTTGCTCAAGAAGAGCATGTTGATGTAAACTTCATTAAAAACAACAACTTCAACAACAATGCTTATAGGAATAATTTTGGTAGCAACAATTATAAGCCTTATCCTTCAAATGGTTATGGCAATTCTTATGGTAATTCCTACAGCAACAATAGAAGTGTGTCCTCTGATCTTGAAGCTATGCTTAAAGAATTTATTAGCACACAAAAAGCTTTCAATAAAACTGTTGAGGAAAAGTTTGAAAAAATTGATGATCTTGTTCTAAAGTTGATAGTCTTGCTCATGATGTTGAAATTCTAAAACTGAAAGTTATGCCTAATGAAGTTAAAGATATAAGTCATTTGCTACAGCAAATGCCATCCAAGTTCGAATTGATAATAATATTAGGATGTTGGCTGAATTGCATGCTAGGTGGGAAAAAAGGAAGAATAGTATAGTTAGAGTTTGTACTATCACCACCACTAGTAATGCTAATGTTTACATGCTAGTAACCTCCTACTATTGATGGTAATGTTATTGGTGTTGGTAATGTCTCTACTACTTCTGCAAAGCGTTTGAAATTGCCTAAAACTGCTGAAACTTTTTCTGATAAAAGTGCTGAAATTTTTCAAACTATTGGAGACAATGGTTCCACCACCATTGACAATAATGATTTTGATTTTGATGATTGTAACATCTCTGAAGTTATTATGTTCTTGCAAAAATTAGCTAGAAGTCCCAATGCTAGCACTATTAATTTGGCTTTTACAAAGCATATTACAAATGCTCTTTTGCAAGCTAGGGAGGAGAAGTTGAAACTTAAAGCTTCTATTCCTAGGAAATTAGAAGATGGTTGGGAACCCATCATTAAGGTAAAGGTGAATGATTTTATTGCAATGCCTTGTGTGATCTTGGTGCAAGTTTTCGGTTTTGCCCAAGAAGCTTTATGATATTCTTGATTTGCCACCTTTGGAACATTGTTATTTGGATGTTTTTCTCGCTGATAATGCTATGAAGAAACCTTTGGGGCGAGTTAATGATGTTTTTATTACAGTAAACAATAACCTTGTCCCGTTGATTTTATTGTTATGGATATTGAATGCAATGCATCTTGTCCTATTGTTTTGGGAAGACCTTTTCTTCGAACTGTTGGTGCCATCATTGATATGAAAGAAGGTAATATAAGGTACCAATTTCCTCTCAAGAAAGGTATGGAACACTTCCCTAGGAAGAGAATGAAGTTACCTTTTGACTCTATTGTTAGAGCAAGTTATGATGTTGATGCTTCTTCTCTTGACAACACTTGATTTTCACTTTCTGCGCCTAGCTGAAAGGCGTTAAAGAAAAGCGCTTATGGGAGACAACCCATCGTTTTTATTTGCTGTTATTTTTGTTTTCTTTGAGTCAAGGAGTTTTGTTACTTCTGTAGCAACTCCTTTGTATCTTTATTTTATCGCAATGTTGTGCCAAGTAAAGTTCTATATTGAAAGTTGATGCAAGATTTGGATTTCTGCGCAGTGACAGATTTTTAGCTGTCACGGATTTGAGCTTATCTCCCTGTAGAAAATTCAAAAAATTCTGAAAAAATCACGCATATTCCTGAGATATGTACGCAACTTTCATTATTTTAGGCCAGATCCATCTGAGCAACTTAAGTGCCTCGAAAAAATTCGTCATTCCAGACTGTTCTGTTTTTGACAGATTCTGCCTTTTGTTTTGCATTCGCTCTTTTACTGTGTTTGTGTGGATTTCTTTGCTCCACAAAGCATTGGTGGCTGTAGCTAATGTCCAGAAGCTTTGGGATTGATTGTATCATTACAGAATATGAGAATTTTTGATTATGCACTAACCCTCTAATGAGAACTGTCTTGAGTTTGGTGTGAAGGAAGTTTTCAAGGATCAAGCGAGAAGGGTGATATTATGTGATCAAGAAGAGTGAAAAGCCTAAGCTTGGGGATGCCCCCGTGGTTCATCCCAACCATATTCAGAGAGACTCAAGCGTCTAAGCTTGGGGATGCCCAAGGCATCCCCTTCTTCATCAACAAACTTATCAGGTCATCTCTAGTGAAACTATATTTTAATTCTTTCACATCTTATGCGCTTTACTTGGAGCGTCTGTGTGTTTTTATTTTTGTTTTTGTTTGAATAAATTCGGATCCTAGCAATCCTTGTGTGGGAGAGAGACACGCTCCGCTTTTTCATGTGAATACTCATGTTCTTCACTTATATTTGTTGAGTATTCTTAACTAGCTACTGCAGTGCTTTTAGCTCCTGTTTTTCATGCATCTCTTCGAGCTGTTAGCACTTGTTTATAAATACTCTCTTGCTGCATTATATTATCATTTGGAGAGTTTATGTTTAAATAAATTATTGGTGTTTGTTTGGAAGAAAGAAAATGCTACATGTAGTAGTTGGTATTGGAAAAGACATATGCATTCTTGTAGATCATTGTCTTGTTTGATTTGATGCTTTGCAATTGTTTTGAGCTCTCAAGTAGATCATGTTTAAGCTCTTGCATCATGTAGTTAAAGCCTAGTAGTGGAGAACTACCGTAGAGCTTGTTGAGACTTGGGATGCATATTTGTTCTCTCTAAGGTCTAGATATTTTCTGGTAAAATGTTTGAGCAACAAGGAAGACAGTGTAGAGTCTTATAATACTTGCAATATGTTTTTATGTGATTCTTGCTGTACCGGTTTATACTTGTGTTTGCTTCAAACAACCTTGCTAGCCTAAACTCTGTACTGAGAGGGAATGCTTCTCGTGCATCCAAAACTTGAGCCAAAACCCATGCCATTTGTGTCCACCATACCTACCTACTATGTGGTATTTCCTGCCATTCCAAGTAAATATTTCATGTGCTACCTTTAAACTATTCAAAACTTTATTACTCCTTATTTGTGTCAATGTTTTATAGCTCATGAGGAAGTATGTGGTGTTTTATCTTTCAATCTTGTCATTTACTTCTGACAGACTTTCACCAATGGACTAGTGGCATATACATCCGCTTATCCAATAATTTGCAAAAAGAGCTGGCAACGGGGTGCCCAGCCCCAATTAATTACAACTTTCATTAATAATTCTCTTCACATGTTTTGCCCTGATTTATCAGTAAGCAACTTAATTTGCAATAGACACTCCTCCATGGTATGTGAATGTTGGAAGGCACCCGAGGATTCGGTTAGCCATGGCTTGTGTAAGCAAAAGGTTGGGAGGAGTGTCATCTATAAAGAAACTAAAATACATGTGTAAACAAAAGAGAAGAGGGATGATCTACCTTGCTGGTAGAGATAACGTCCTTCATGGGAGCCGCTCTTGAAAGTCTGGTTGACAAGGGGGTTAGAGTGCCCACTACCATTCGTTGACAACAACAAACACCTCTCAAATACTTATTTTGTGCTCTCTATATGCTTTCGAAAACTTAAAAAGCTCTAGCACATGATTTAATCCCTGCTTCCCTCTGCGAAGGGCCTATCTTTTACTTTATGTTGAGTCAGTTTACCTACTCCTTTCTATCTTAGAAGCAAACACTTGTGTCAACTTTGTGTGCATTGATTCTTACATTTTACTTATTGCACTTGTTATATTGCTTTATGTTGACAACTATCCATGAGATATACATGTTACAAGTTGAAAGCAAATGCTGAAACTTAATCATCCTTTGTGTTGCTTCAATGCCTTTTACTTTGAATCTATTGCTTTATGAGTTACCTCTTATGCAAAACTTTTTGATGCTTGTCTTGAAAGTACTATTCATGAAAAGTTTTTGCTTATATGATTCATTGTTTACTCTTTATCTATTTGTTAGCAAACTATAGATCATTGCTTTGAGTCACTTCATTCATGACATGAGCCTTGCAATATATTGATCAAGATTGTGTGAAAGCATGTCTCCTCAGAAATTATTTGTTGTTATCGTTTTACCTACTCGAGGACGAGTAGAACTAAGCTTGGGGATGCTTGATACGTCTCCAACGTATCCATAATTTCTGCTGTTCCATGCTTATATTATACCATTTGCTACATGTTTTATATACACTTCGTATCACTTTTATGCATTTTCTGGGACTAACCTATTAACAAGATGCCACAGTGCCAGTTCCCTGTTTTCTGCTGTTTTTGGTTTCAGAAAGTTACTTCTGGAAATATTCTCGGAATTGCACGAAACAAAAGGCCAGTCCCTATTTTTCCAGCACGTACACGGAGTCCGAAGGAGAGACGAAGAGAGAGCCACGAGGTGGCCAAACCAAGGCGGCGCGGCAGTGGGCCCAGCCGCGCCCCTGGTGGTTTGGGCCCCTCGGGGGTCCGCCGACATCGCCCCTTCGCCTATTTATTCCCCGAGACGCGAAAACCCTAAAACACCGAGCCTTTCATCCAGAACATATTCGCTGCCGCCGCCGTCGTCAACCCTAACTCGGGGGGTTCTGAAGCTCTTCCCGGCACCCTGCCGGAGAGGGGAATCATCACCGGAGGGCTCTACATCGCCATGCCCGCCTCCGGAGTGATGCGTGAGTAGTTCATCCTTGGACTATGGGTCCATAGCAGTAGCTAGATGGTTGTCTTCTCCACTTGTGCCATCATGTTTAGATCTTGTGAGCTGCCTATCATGATCAAGATCATCTTATTGTAATGCTACATGTTGTGTTTGCTGGGATCTGACTTATATTGATACCTATGTGGAGCTGAATATTATATTATCATGTCTATGTCATTTGTGATCTTGCATGCTCTCCGTTACTTGTTGAAGCCTTGGCCAGTGAATACTTGTAACTCCAAGAGGGGGTATTTATGCATGATAGTTGGGTTCAACCTCTATTTAACCTGGGATAGTGACAGCAAGTTCTAAGGTTGTAGATGTGTTGTTGCCACTAGGGGTAAAACAGCAATGCTTTATTCAAGGATGAATGTATTGTTTACATTACGCACATTACTTAATGCAATTGTCTGTTGCTTGCAACTTAATACTGGAAGGGGTACGGATGTTAACCGGAAAGTGGACTATTTAGGCATAGATGCATGCTGGATAGCGGTCTATGTACTTTGTCGTAATGCCCAAATGAATCTCATAGTAGACACCACAGCTCACACATGCATGTTATATGCACTTATCAATTGTCAATTGCCCAGCTGTAATTTGTTTACCCAGCATGTTAGTTATCTTATTGGAGAGACACCACTAGTGAACTGTGGACCCCGGTCCATTCTTTTACATCTGAAATACAATCTACTGCAATCATTGTTCTCTACTGTTTTATGCAAACAAACATCATTTCCATTCGATACGTTTAACCCTTTGTTTTCAGCAAGCCGGTGAGATTGACAACCTCACTGTTAAGTTGGGGCAAAGTAATTTGATTGTGTTGTGCAGGTTCCACGTTGGCACCGGAATCCCTGGTGTTGCGCCGCACTACACTCCTTCACCAACACCTTCGAAGCAAACCTCGTTTTCCTACTGGTTCGATTAAACCTTGGTTTCATACTGAGGGAAAACTTGCTGCTGCACTCATCATACCTTCCTCTTGGGGTTCCCAACTGACGTGTGACGTACAAGCATTGTTTCTGGCACTGTTGCCAGGGAATATTCCCTCGTCAACTTAGAGCAAGCAAGAATCTTGGTCAATTCTTTTAGGATGTCCCTCAGGATACAAAGGATCCTGAGTGGAAGCACCACCTCTAGTTGCTATACCAAAAGCATGTTTATCATTTTCTCTAGAAGCATTATCTCACAAATCTTTTTGCACTTTAGTCAATTGCTCAATTTGAGTTTGAACCATACGAAAATGTTTAATGAGTATTTTAACATCATTAGAAGTTCTTTCCAAAACATCATGCAAATGATTAATGACATGAGAATTCTTTATGAAGCTATTTTCTATTCTCCTATTGAAATTGTTTTGCTTAACAATGAAATTATCAAACTCATCTAAGCATTGATCAGGAGGTTTAGAATAAGGGATATCTCTATCATCAAAGCGTTGGAGAGAGTGTACCTCAACTGTAGATGAGTGAGGAATTGGCTTACGCAATTCTTCTATAGGCGGAAGATTTTTCACATTTTCAGATTTAATACCTTTCTCCTTAAGAGATTTCTTGGCTTCTCTCATTTCTTCATCATTCAATTCAATTACTCCTCTTTTCCTCGGCGTAGGTACCGGAGTCGGTTCAGGCAGGGTCCAATCATCATGATTTTGGCTTATCTTAGCCAATAATTCCTCGGCTTCATCTGGAGTTCTTTTCCTGAAAACACAACCAGCACAACTATCCAGGTATGTCCTAGATTCAACAGTTAGTCCATTATAAAATATATCAAGAAGTTCATTTTTAGCTAGTTGATGTCCAGGCCGAGCTCTAAGCAAAGAACAAAACCTTGCCCAAGATTCAGGCATTTTCTCTCCCTCATTTTGCTTAAAGTTAAAGATTTTCTGTAAAGCAGCATGTTGAGCACTAGCAGGAAAATATTTCTGAAAGAAAGCATTGACTAAACCCATCGGGCTCTCAATAGATCTAGGAGATAAATCATTAAACCAAGTTTTAGCTTCATCTTTCAATGAGAAAGGGAAAATTTTAGTAACAAATAACTGCGTTTCTTAATATCATCAGAAAACAAACTACTCAGAGTAGAGAGAGTGTTCATATGTTCTACATCACTTTCATTTTCAGTTCCTCGAAAAGGTTCTTTCTCACAATAGTTATAAAAGACAAGTCCACAGAGAAATCATAATCTTTATCTTTTATATTTATGGGAGATGTAGCGAATTTAGCATCAGGAGAAAGTTTATAGTTGACAGCACGTCTTTGAAGAAGATTTTTAATAGCATTAACATCTTTAGAGGTATCACAATTCATGCATTCATCAATAAAGTCATCATCAAGTTCAACATAAGTTTCCTCAAGATCATCACTAGTAGTCTCTCTCGTTTCAGGTGAATAAGCAGGTGTAACAGGAGTTTCATTAGGTGTTTCAGTATTTTCAAGTTGTTTAGATTTAGCAATTGTAGCATCTAGAAAAGGACCTAGTGAACCTCTTTCATCAAGCACAGTAGAAGCATCATCAAATTCATCAGAAACATTATCAGATTCAGCAGAAGTAGCAGCACGTGAAGCATGTGCATGTGGTGGTGTGACAAGTTGACTTATAACAGACGGTGAATCAAGAGCAGCAGAAGTGTTCAGAGTTGTACCTCTCCTTGTAGTGGATGGCAATATGCGAACCTTATCATCACGAGGTTTACCCATGACGAATGAATTGCAGCGAACAGTATGACTCCCTGGTGAGCTTATAAATAGAGCTATGCTCCCCGGCAACGGCGCCAGAAAATAGTCTTGATGACCCACAAGTATAGGGGATCGCAACAGTCTTCGAGGGAAGTAAAACCCAAATTTATTGATTCGACACAAGGGGAGCCAAAGAATATTTATAAGCCTTGACAGATGATTTGTCAGTTCAGCTGCACCTGGAAGTAGACTTGCTCGACACAGTTTATCAGTAGCAACAGTTTTATGACAGTAGCAGTAGTGAAATAATAGCAGCAGTAAAATAAAGACAGCAGTAATAATTGCAGTAGACAGCAGGATTAAAATACTGTAGGCATAGGGATGGATGAACGGGCGTTGCATGGATAAGATAATTCATGAAATAGTTATACATAGGGCAATTGCAGATAAATAATAAGGTATCCAAGTAATAATCAATCATAGGCATGTGTTCCGTATTTAGTCGTACGTGCTCGCAATGAGAAACTTGCACAACATCTTTTGTCCTACCAGCCCGTTTGCAGCGGGGCCTCAAGGGAAACTACTGGTAATTAAGGTGCTCCTTTTAATAAAGCACCGGAGCAAAGCATTAACACTCCGTGAACACATGTGATCCTCACGTCGCAATCATCCCCTTCGGTTATCCCAATTTCTGTCACTTTGGGGCCTCGGGTTCCGGACAGTGACGTGTGTATACAACTTATAGATATGATCCAAAACAATAATTATCATCATGATTCAATAACATGTTCAGATCTGAGATCATGGCACTCGGGCCCTAAGTGACAAGCATTAAGCATAATAAGTTGCAACAATGACAATAAGCACTACCGATGGATACTAGGCACCATGCCCTAACAAATCTCACAACTATTACATGAATGATCTCATCCAATCCCTACCATCCCCTCAGTCTACAGCGGGGAATTACTCACACATGGATGGGGGAGTCATGGATGGTTGATGGAGAGATGGCGGTGATGATGATGGCGATGATCTCCTCCAATTCCCCGTCCCGACAGGGTGCCAGAACGGAGTTTCTGATCCCCGAAATAGGGTTTTCGATGGCGGCGGAGCTCTGGAAGTTTTCTGGAAAAAGCGTCGATCCCCCGAAGTTTTTAGGTCAGAGGCTTTAAGTAGTCCAAAGGGGAGCGTCGGGGGCCACACAGGGTGGCCACACCACCCCTGGGCACGGCAAGGGCCCACCCGCGCCCTGGGTGCGTGTGGTGCCCCTGTGCACCCTCCTCGCTTCGTCTTCTGGCTCCGTGGGTCTTCTGGAAAAATAGAATTTCTGGAATTTTCCTAAATCTTTGACTTTCTGCACAAAAACGAGACACCAAGGCAATTCTGCTGAAAACAGCGTTAGTCCGTGTTAGTTGCATTCAAATCACACAAATTAGAGGAAAAACAATAGCAAAAGTGTTCGGAAAAGTAGATACGTTTTGGACGTATCAATCATCAACCAGAGAGTTCGGAAGCTCGTGAAGATGCTCACGACATGGATAGCTAGTACCTGAAGGTGATGGCCTGAATGAACAACCCATCCAAAGTCCCAAAAGTCTTTGATTTAGAGGTGTTAGAGCCAGATTTAGTGGTGCTAAAATACACTAGACATTGTTCATAATTAATTGCACTTAATTAGATTAAAGTCTTCAACCAAAAGTGCACTCCCACCAAAACCAACATTCCTCATACTTGGTGTTTATTGATTCCAAATCCAAATCTAAAATGTTCGCTATGGATGTGGCATACAAATGATGAGAATTTAGACAGGTAGCCCAACTTGCCAATCACATCCAATGTGGCTCATGTTCATCTTTCGATGCATATGTTCCGACCTCATGATGATCATGTCTGAACGTCAAGAGAAGCAAGTGATCTTGTTGTGCGACGGTTTGCACCTGTATCATGCACGACAAATCTGCCGTACCCATGTGACATGGCGTACCTCGAAACATTTGTGCATTCCAGACGATGCTATACTTGGGAGAACACTAACTACTTGTTATTTTTGTGATGAATCACCCTAATAAATACGACTACGGTGCATCAAAAAGGTTGCATCTAAAGGGATTAAAATTACATGCAATTCATAATATTTGTGATTTGGTATAATTCTTTGGTCATCGAAGAAGACCGGATTATCATCGAAAAACTCCTTCACTTGATCCTGTCATGGTAGAAAAACGGGGCAAATACCTACCGCGATAGAACTTTTCTGCCATGACAGAGAATCTGCCAAAATCCCCGTTGTGGCCGAACTTTGCGGCCGCAGCAGAATTGTCTGTCGTGGTGCCTGCCAAGGAAGCCCTCTTCTTCCTCCTTGGCGTATTACACCTTGTTCGTGCACATCATGTCATCGAGGTCCATCGATGTATGCTTTTCATCTCCCTGTCCACCACAAGTAAAACTATTGTATCTCCATAGCTAATAAATTAAATGCATTACATGAATTTTGGCTCGCCTGTCGAATACATAACAATCATTGGCTCCAGCCATCATGTTGCACCTGACACGCAAGTCACACGAAATAATATTTACGCAGTATGGCATCTCATACAACAACTTGTAATGACAACGACTATACCACATCATATGCTTGCTCTGATACCACTATAGGGATACGTGCATGGGAAAAAAACCGTCCTACACGATCCACCAAGATCTATCTATGAAGGTACAAGCAAAGATACTACCTAAGTCTACACATTAGGGTTTCGCCTGAATTCGGGCAATTAACAGTTGAAAAGCCTCTCCAACTTACATGTGGTCCTAGTATTAAAAAAGGGTAAATGAGTGTGGTGTTCTTGATTAATAGCAATACCCAACTTTGAGGTGGCACTTGCTTCACAACAGGGACCATCCCGCAGATTTTGTAGTGCGAAACCCCACTCCGAGAACACCGACCCAACTCTTGTGATAAATTTGGCTCCTATCAAGTTGTAATACATATTGACCATCTAACAAAAAACAATCATGTGTGCTAGCCTTTTTGAAGTATTGCTAGTGGGTAGACGATGGGGGGCCATGGAACGGTTTTGCCTGAAACCGCGCGAGGAAGTGCCGGAAACCCTCCCCCACTTGCGTGGGTTCCTAATATGGTTATAAGACTGTTGTGCTTTATTAAGAGCTAATACCTAACTGTGGGGTGATACGTCTATTTTTTATTGTTTCATGCTACTTTTATATCATTGCGACATAATATATCATGATTTAATATCATTTTGTGGCATTTTCATGAACTAACCTATTATCAAGATGTCCATTGTCATTTCCTGTTTTCTGCTATTTTTGTATTTCAGAAAAGCTAGTAAGAAAATATTCTCGGAATTGGACCATACTTTACGAAGATATTTTATCAGAGGAAACACATGAGGAGACGAATGGGCGACGTGAGGGCTCCACGCGGGTGCCAGGTGTGGGCCAGGAGGCAGTCACCCGACTAGGTGCCTTGGGCACCGCCTCTCGACCATCCTTCTCCTATAAAATCCCTCCTGGCCTAATTTGACGAACCCGTGGAGCATCTTTCCAGAAACGAAACAGAGTGCCGCCACCGTCCGAAACCCTATTTCGGGGTTTTTAGGGTCCAGTTCCGGCACCCTTCCGGGACGGGGATCCACCTTCGGAGCCATTTTCATCGACCTTCCACCTCCTAATAGCGACGCGGGAGTAGTCCCTCCTCAGGGCTGAGGGCTTGTACTAGTAGCTATGCGGTTAACTCTCTCTCCCATGATGTGAACTTGATTGTGATCGTGAGTTTTGTTAATATAGTTGAATCATATGATGTTCCGCCCTCTAATTACTTTATGTAATGGATATGATGTTGCTCACTTGATGATATCTAGTATAATTTCTGGAGCCCATGGTGACATTGGGGACTCTATTGATAATAGATTATAGTGATATTTATCATGAGTTTGTTCTTATTTCTTAAATTGAATAATGGAATCATGAGTTTTCTTGATGCTTTTGTTTAGTACAATTTCCTTATAGTATGAGAGTAACAATATGATTACCGTTCGAATATATTGGAAAGACACTATTCAAGAGATGTCTGTGGTGTTTGTTAGTACGATCTTTGGATTTTCATAGTGACAAGGTGGGGTTATCCATAGATGAGGAAGGCAAACTTTAAGGTGTGTTTTTGTAGCCCTATTCAAGTCTCATCCTATTTTTATCCATAGTTGAGGGAACTCGGAGTAACAATTACCATGCATGCTATCGGAGGGCTTTATCATGTGTTTAATTATGTTAACTATGTTGAGAGTAGTCACTACTGGAAGTATGATCCCTACGCCTTCCAAGCATTGAAACACCATTTTGAGTCACTTTTTTTACTTGTTACCTTGCTGCCATTTTTATTCCAGATTACAAAAACCACCTTTTATCATCGTTGTTGGAGTTAGGTAAGCAATACTTACACCCTGGCAATGAAGCTCTTTTCTAGCACCATTATTACCATTATTTTATCATCTCTCTTCGCTGAACTAGTGCACCTATACAACTGACAATTGTATTGAGTGTGTTGGGGACACAAGACACTTCTTGTATGTTAATTGAAAGATTCTTTGAGTGGGATACTTTTCAACCTACACCTCCCTTTGGTCATTCACTTAAGGGAAATTTGTTGCTCTACTACAAACATTTGCGCTTGGAGGCCCAACATAGTCTACAAGAATAGAAGCGTGTAGTAGACATCATGGGGTACACTTCCTTCACAAACAGGACTATTCCGCACGAAGATTCTACACATGTAGGGAACTTGGCCTCTTTTTGGGGTGTTCAAGTCCTATGGCCTATCCTAACAAAAATAAGGAGAAAAGTCTAATGGGATAACTATTTTCGAAGAATTTCTAGGTGGTAGACAATGTGCGTGCTACATATTAGGATCAAAAACTCTCCCCGACTTGTATGGGGTTCTAATACCGGTATATGAGGGTGTTGTGTTTTAATAATAGCCAATACCCAAAGTTGAGGTGGCACTTCCTTCACAAGAAGGACCATCATGTAGTAAGGTTCTCGACTTATAGTGCGAAAACCCCACTCCGAGGCCACTGACCTAACTAATTGTTATAACTTGGCCTCTTTTTTTGGTTCTTCAAGTCACTATGGTCTATCCTAATACAAATAAGGAGAAGAATCACATACGCTAGGGCATGTCGTCGATGGGGCCCTACTTGGTTGTTGGGGCAACCCTCGATGATGCCCGTCTCTAGATATTGACCATGCTGATATGGTTGGTCGTTTTCCCCTCCATACAAACACCTAGGCCAGTGAAGTGTCCTCTTTGTTTTTTTTTCTTTTGTTTTTTGTTAGGGTCATCGTCCGTGATTGATAACTATTACTCACGCCTTCTTTGATATTCTTCTCTTAGTACACAAGGACACACATGTAGGTGTGTGCTCCAGAAAAAGATGATGCACATGCTTGTGTATTGGCTTTCAAAACATGTTACTTTTTTTAATAGCAACTAGGCATATATTTTCTTTTATGAAGAAGACATAGTAATATTTACATAGGGGAAGCATGTTTTTATAAGTGAAAACATTCCAAGAAAATCTCACTAAGATCTAGGATTTGCACTACTCGTCTGTGCCAGACACCTCACTGTTACGCGTCAAAAGCCATGACCTATTGTTCTATACAGTAGTTCGTAAGATGAGTCACCTTGCTATTGTGTGAGACGGGTGTCTTTGAAGATTATTATGATTCACTCCTTCCCCCACATTTCACATCATATATAGTAGGTGTCCAATGCGCTTTTGTTTGAAGGACTTATCCGCACTTGCCACGATAGCCTTCCACCAAGAGCGATGGAGGGGTGGTCCTAGGGCACAAGTCCGGAACACACACCACATTACCAAGCCTCGACCAACTTCCATACCTGCATATAGTATCGGAGTTTAGCTCCATGGGTACCTACTGGCTAGAATTTATACTAGAGGGGCGCATGTGCGGATATTTGACGGGTTAGAACACGAGTGACACGAAATTTAGAAAGGTACGCCCCCAGAAAACATCACCCGGTAAGTAACCTACTCGTATTTCTGGCTATATCTATCTTGTACGCTCATGGTGGTGTATGATGCATTGACCACCGTCTGAGGCGAGTAGATGTCTTCTGAATCTCCCTGCTCCTAATCAAATACAAAGTAGTCTTAACATTTTTTGTACTGCAAGATGGCATCTTGGCTTGTAATGTACTGCAAGTCAGTGAGGTATTCTGGCCTCCCATGTACATTGAGTCCTCGTGCTGGGTCGCCCTAGGCCTGATTGGCTTCTTCCTATCTCCATGACGGTACCCCGTCCCATGACCTCGACACGTACGAATAATGCAATGTTTAGAAAGGTCGACAGAACTTTCCAATGCACCCAAACAAAGCTGCAAGTCGGATGATGAGGCCAACCTGTCGATCCTAGCCTATCAGCGGTGAGCATCCTTTCATGAAGGACGAGCCAGGAGAACATCATGCATTTGTAATAGATTTGCGCACGCCAAATCTTACATGGAGAACTTTGGGAAGGATCCATCGAGTTGAGCCATATATGTTGGATGCTCCAAGTAGACCTTGCTTGCCTTCTAGAGCCAGGAGATGTAATCTTGGCGGGAGATATCAAAAAAAGGCGGTGATGAGCACAATAACGTTGTAAGTAAAATTTCAGAAGATCCAGAGCATTTTTGTTACGTGAGACCAAAGATATCAACTTGTTTAATTTGTCGAGATCCTTGTAAACGGTTAGGTTTTTGATGCAGCTACAACCGCCCGTTGGAAACTCCAAGAGGAAGGTATGAAGCAGCACAGTAGCAGTTTTCCCTTGATTGCAAAACAATGGTTATCGAACCAGTAGGAGTTGGAAGAGCTGCAACATGGTGTCAACAACAGCGCCGTTGAGATGTTGTTGACGTGGACCTGCGCACACACAATCAAAATACTTTGTCCCAACGTAACAGGAAGGTTGTCAATCTCCCTCGCTTGCTGAATACAAAGGGTTAAACGTATGGTGTGGAGAATAAAAGTAAATGCAAAAATAAACAGCGAGGAAATGAGTGTAGGCAACAGTGGAAACGGTGTTTCTATCAGTGTAAAATAAAGGACCGGGGTCCACAGTTCACTAGTGTTGTCTCTTCATATAACAGATAAACTAAATGCTGGATAAACAAATTACAGTTGGGCAATTGACAAAGTGCAAAGGGCATGACAATGCATATTATGACAAGAACGTTCACTATGAGATCTATTGGGCATTACAACAAGATACATAGACCGCTTGCTAGCTGTATCTATGACTAATAATCCACCTGCGGAATAACATCTGTGTCTCCCACAAGTATTAAGTTCCAAGCAACAGATAATTGCAATAAGCAAAGTGTGTAATGTAAACAATGCAAATGACATATAGACATAGCAAAGTTGTTTCTCCCTAGTGGCAACAGCACATCCAACGCCTTAGTCGTTTCTGTCATCTCGAGCCCAGGCATTGGAGACATGAACCCACTATCTAACATAAATACCCCCTCTTGGAGTCACTAGCATCTACTTGGCCGAAGCATTACTAGCAACGGAGAGCATGCAAGAACATAGATATAGATAGATAGATAGATAGATAGATAGATAGATAGATAGATAGATAGATGAACAAACTTGATCATAACTTCACAATTCATCGGATCCCAGCAAACACAACATATAGCATTACATAAAGATGATCTTGATCATGTAGGCAGCTCACAAGATCTAAACATGATAGCACAAGAGTGGAGAGACAACCATCTAGCTACTGCTATGGACCCGTAGTCCCGTGGGGAACTACTCACGCATCACTCCGGAGGCAGGCATGGCGATGTAGAGCCCCCGGTGATGATCTCCCCTCTGGCAGGGTGCCGGGAAGAGATTCAGAACCCTCCCAATCTAGGGTTGACGACGACGGCGGCGATGGAACTTTTCGTGGAATTTTGATCGGGTACTTAGGGTTTTCGGGAGACGGAGATTATATAGGCAAAGGGGCAACTCGAGGGGCCACCGGAGGGCGCCAGACGACCCCCCGGCGCAGCCCACCTTCTGCCGTGCCGGGGTGGTGTCTGGGCCCCCTGGTGCGCCACCTCGGCTGCCCTTTGGACTTTGTCTTCGTGTCGGTGAAAAACTGGGCTCCGTCAATTTTCGTCCAATTCCGAGAATATTTTCCGACTAGCTTTTCTGAAACAAAAAGACAGCAGAAAATAGGAACTGACACTGTGGCATCTTGTTAATAGGTTAGTCCCAGAAAATACATAAAAATGATATATAATGCAAATAAAACATGTAGCATTTGTTATAAAACAAGTAAGAACATAAAAAATTATATATATGTTTGAGACGTATCAGTTTTCCTAGTGGAAACTCTAGATAACTTACGGATGTAGTCTCATCTAATTGTCGTGCAAAAAAATGCCTTATCCCCATCACCATATTGATCAATGTTGACGCATGGAAGAGAGCCATGTCAACGATGTCACATATCAATTTAGACCGCACCAATGACCTCCTTGGATATGTCCGTTGGAACGAAGGTCAATGCAGACCAATAGAACAGCCTAAGCGATCAACATCAACAATTTCTAGGTCTCAATTGAACTTAGGCCAACCAAAGGGTCTCCAGTTGATCAACAAGTGACCCATGCTGAGAGCTTAGTGTCGTCACCTTTCTAGAGAAATCCCCAAGGGATCTTGTGACAACTAACAAAGGGCCCATTTTGAGATGGGGGGAAAACCTTCACGATGTATGTGGCCGTTACAGACAGAACAAATTTAGCTAAGGTCACCAAGACCACCCGCACCAGGTTTTTCCCCTTCCATTGAGCGAGCTTGCATGTGCGACAAATCCACCTTCCCGGACGTCTGCAAACTAAGGTAATGTCAAGGGAATCCAATGAACCCGCCGACAAGTCCGAACAAAATATGTTGAAGGTCAACAACATCGCATATCATGGAAAATACCTCGGTCTTGGTCTTGTTCGTGATCAATCATGTAGCCTTACCCAACTACTAGAGAGCTCATCCTCGTGTAGTTTTGCGAAGATGTAAGTTTTTTAAAATAATAAGAAACCAGATCTGTGTCCGTGAAGAGTGAACCTAGGTGGCTGGTTTGTACATCTACTTCTCTAACCAAGGGGTGGTTGTATTGCTGAAAGAATTTCGGCGATCTACTATTTTAGATTGTACTGCACGGCTACAACCGCCGTGGAGTACAATATCTAGTAGTGGAATTGTCTCTCTTGGTAGTGTGGGAATTCAGGGAGCATTGCCTTAGATTGGAGGGAAAACCAAAGATTCATAATTGGGATGAGGAAAGTGGGAAAAACGATGAAGACAACATGAGAAATGAGATATGGGTCGAAAGTGATTTTGTTGTTGGGGGAAAGAGAGAGGGAGAGAGGGATATAAGATGAGTTCGATAACGATTCGTTGGTGCACTGGGGCATGGGGAACATGGGGCATGGCCGACGGTTAGGGTTATGCGCGAGGTGGGGGGAACGTGGTGCATGGCCCACAGTGACGGTGACAAAGTGGCCCACCGATCAGCAAAAGGTAAGAAGAAATAAGGTTGGCCGTGATATTTAAAGTGACCTAGACCTAGATGGGCTATGGGCATATTTCTAACTTGAGTCGCTCGGGTGGTCTAACCTATCTGTTTTTTCCTTTTTTTTCTTTTTTCCTTGCTAAGTTTTCAATAAGCCTCAAAATGGCTCAAAATATTTCAAATAAAAAAAAAATTTGAAAAAGAAAATCAAAATATCCCTTTTAACCAATACTAAGTTTGCAAATTCAAAACTAAGTTTGAAAATTCAAAATGTGTATTTTGGACAATAGGACCCTCTTATGCAATTTTAGAGGAAGTTTAGGGCTTAGGAAATATTACAAATCAATTCAAATAAATTTAGGGAAGTAACAAAAATAAAATAAAAAATCAATGTAGAACATAGTAAATCCATTTTATCCTCAAGGTAACTTCTAGAAGTTCATTTCATTCAAAGATGTATATGAGCATTTAAATTTCTTAAAAAAGTTTAGAGTTTATATATTACCCAAATTGATTGTTTTATTTACAATACTTAAAGAATTGAAATAGATGATTATTTAAACATTTGTAAAACCAAAACTTCGCGAAATATCATATTATCTTTTGTCTTTTGACTTTCTTTGAATTTTGCAAAATACTTTTAAATGATACTCAAAGTTTTTGCTCCTTCTAAAATGTGAACGAAGTCAACATAATCAATCAATTTATTTTATTAATTTGACATCACAAAATTTAGAAAATTTTGGGATGTTACACCGACCAAGTCCTCCAGCTGATCAATAAGTGCCCCTGCTGACAGCTTAGTGGCATGGCCTTTCCGGAAAAAAAAACCCAAGTGATCTTGTGATACGAACGAAGGGCTCATTTTTGGACGGGGAGAACCTTCACGTGGTATGTACTAGCCTCTACGCGAGGTTTTTCCCGATCCATCGAGGGAGGTTGCATGGGCGACGGATCCGTCTGAACGGACGTCTGTAATGTAGCTGCGAACTGAGGTAACACCGAAGAATCAAATGATCCTAGCGGGGAAGCTGGACAAAATACGTTCAAGGTCAACAACATCATCTGATGGAAAACACCTCGGTCTTGCTCAAGTTCATGATCAATCATGTAGCCTTGCTGAGAAAACCCATGATTGGCCAACTACTGGAGAGCTCATCCTTGTGTAGGTTTCCGGAGATGCATGTTGCCTGTATTGCCGAAAAATATCGGTGATCTACTATTTTAGATTGTTGGAGCCGTGGAGTACAATCTGAGCCAGGCCGCGGAGTAAGATTGGCGGGCAAACCCAAGGTTCATGATTGGGATAAGGAATGTGGGAAAAAAGATGAAGACAAAATGAGAAATTAGACATATGGATAGAAAGTGATCTGAGGCGAGCAAGGACAAGGAAACCGAACGGGACATGAGGATATGCGTGTGGCTTCCCTCAAAGCACCAGCCACCAACCTAGCTACTATGCACAGTACAAAGCAGGCAAGAAATCTAGATACACCAGAGGTAAAGTTAGAGCAAATGCATGCATCTCGGCTCAATTCTAGAACTATAGCTCCAACCTGAACGGCCAACCAATTGATACCTAGAGCGCTAGTAGCTAGCGGGGAAGGAAGATTCCCAGCTCTATGTTCTTCGACCTCTCCAATGCTCGGACGTTGTTTCAACGATGTGTCTCTCTTTCACCCGGCCTAAAAAGAGAGAAAAATACTAGGGTTAGTTATGCTGTTTTAGACTCAAGCAGGTGTTGTTACGTGAGGAGAGCACGCGGACGCAACGAAAACCCTGGGAAACAGTCCGTGCTCGACCACGGAACGGTACGGTTGTACTACCTGTCGTCCAATGGTGCCACCCAAGAGTTTCCAGTGCCATGGCCGGGGCTGCACAGACGGCTACCCCGACCCTGTGCTCTTCCATGCATGGCCGGCCCGAAATGGATTTTCTCCAACTCATATGGCGCACAACCCATATCTCGGACCATCCGTTTCTGTGATTAAACGGCTGAAATTTGTTGTTGAATGCGTTGAATGTTCAACTCGTTCTACGCATATAGGTTAGAGAAGCTCGTTTCCGTGCCGGGGCTACCGCTCAATAGGTACACATGAGTCGATAACAAGCCCATGACCACACACGATTGTACCTCGGCGCAGTGTTTTCTAGTGGACACGAGTGTCGGCCGGGCTCGCGGTGACGATCAGCTCCAAATCCTGCACACGTACGCATGCCCTTGCTTGAATCAGGGCCCTGGCGCCTGACATGTATGTAAGTGGCGCGTGCTAGAAGCCAACGAAATGACCGTCCAGCTCCAGCGTCGCATGCATGCAACAAAGACCCCATCAAGGAGGCATTGACACCCCATTCAAATCCAAATCCAAATCCATGCGCCAGTCCCACTTGAAAAGCTCGAGTGCTGAACTGCTGCTGAGCGTACTACAGTTGACCACATGATCGAATGCGTGGTACGTCGGCCAACTTCCGTTTCCTGTTGGCGGGTAGTAATTTTTGGAATTGCTCTGGAAAGGCTGGCATTGTATGATGTGCTTGAAGATTTGAAACGGTGATAACATGGATCGATCATGCCCCCACGGCAAAATCTTCTTGGCGCAATGAACACGAGTTCTAGGAGACCGACCTTGATGGGTGGTCATTATGCTGCAAGCGAATGGTACTGCTCTTGTTGGTGATATGTGCAATAAGGTACTTCCACTAGCTATAGTTCACCTCTATATATGCTCTCCACATCATTGTAATGTAGCAACATATGAGTATATATTACATGTGGTTGGAGGATGTATCTTAGTGTAGAATTTCTTTGTGGTGGCACCCCACTCACGATAAGAAAAATGCATTTTCAACCAAAAAATGTTAAAATAAACAGAAATAATTGAGAAATCATGTACTCCCATAGTTCCGGAACAGCGGGTTTATGTGTCAAGAAAAACTAACGTCATTTGAAACTTATTTCAAATATACAAATCAGAATATATAAATTATATATAATATTATAATGTGTTGTTGGATTAATTCTTGGTCAAAGTTAAATTTTGAAACGCATGTGTCACTAAAAGAAAAGGCCTTGTTGCCGACGACTTTCTATGTGCCGACGGATTTTTATAAAGGCCGTCGTCATATATGTCCATATGCCGCTTCATTAAAAAGTCGTAGACATTTACAACAGCGTCGACATATACAAATATATGCCGAGGGTGGCCGTCGGCATATTCGTAGATATGCCGAGAGTGGTCGTCCGCATATACCACTGCCATGTGGCACCAGCGTCAGCCGTTTAACGGGAGCCTGAAAGTGATTGCTCGTATGCCGACGGCCACGTCACAAGCCGTCGAAAACACATTTTTTAAATCTTTTTAAATTTTTGCATGCCACTTTTATTTCATGGGCTTAGGTCAGTTTTCTTTTGATTTCTGTTTTTCATGGTATGTTAATTTCCTACAACTAGGTCAAATAAAATGACATTGTGAGGAGTTTTTCCAACATGTTTGCAAACTAAAAAAAACATTTTTCATTTTCTAATTACGTAAAACGGGTTTTTTGTGAAGCAACTACCAAGAATAATGTGCAAAATGGCATCACTCCAGTTTTCACTCAAATAAGACCACATTCTATGGATGATTACCAAGTGGTATGACATTTTGAACTTTCTAGCTATTTACGGTAGTTTGAATGAATATTGTCAATTTAGGAGGAAGCGTGTCAAATTTAAACTATATGTGCTACATAGTTTGCTCAATTGTTTTTAAAAAAATCATTTTTAGGTACACAAGTATTAATTTCATCAGAGATCGACCGAGAAATTTGCAAGATTCCACCCCTATCTACGAACGTTCATGTCGTCAAATTTGACCAAATTTTAGAAACACCATAAGAAATTCTAAAAGAAATAAAAACATGTAAAACCATCACATTGTCATAATATGTGACATAGTTCTAGTAAAAATAAAAACTTTAAATAGGGCAATTATTTCAAAAAAATGTTCTCAGAAAAAACTACCAATATACGAAGCTCCATTACTTTCAAGCCAAATGACCGAGGTCATTTCTATGGATGGAAATGGGTACCATTGCCGCGTACCCGGGTAAAACCCTATTAGGATAAGGGTTTGGGGAGAAAAAATACCCATGGGTATGTAAATGGGGAAATCTCGTACCCATCGGGCAGAGAGGGTACGGGTATGGGTTTGTATAACCCATACCCGCGTCCCCTTGTACCCTTCTAAATCTCTGAGATCTCCTAATGATAACCTAATGTACCTACTAATTTTTGTAACTATGTGCTGCTATTTATCATTAAAATGTGTTGTTGTTTATGCACAAGAGTGATGTTGTTTGCATGTGTCGCTTATGTGCAAGGGTTGCTATTTATAAGTATATGTGTTGTTGTTTACAATATGTTGTTGTTGACAATGTGTTGCTATTCATAAGTATGTGCCATATGATATTGGCATAGTTTGTGATAATGTTCCCATATTTTGCACATTTGTGCATCTTCGGATGGCAAACAATGTTGTCGAAGCGAGATCCCTTATTCATTTTCTAAATACGTAAAAACATGGTATTTTGTGAAGAAACTACCAAGAATAATGTGCAATATGGAACCAATTCATTTTTACTCAAACTAGACCTCATTTTATGGATGATTCCGGACCGGTATGACTTTCTGTGCTTTCTAGCTATTTTTTTGGCAATTTAAATGGATTTCTGCCGATTTTACCAGGAAGCGGGCCAACTTTGAACTACAAATGCTACATACTTTCCTCATTTTCCTTAAAAAACATTTTTAGGTACACAAGCATTCATTCATCATATATGCATCGATAGTTTTTCCAGATTCCACCCCTAGCTACGAACGGTCATGTCGAAAATTTTGACCACATTTTGAAAACACCATAAGAAATTAAAAAACAATGTTAAACCTTCGCGGTGTGTTATTATGTGACCCAGTGTCCAAGAAAATAAAAAACTTGAAATACGGCAATTAGTTCAAAAAAGTGTTCTAAAAAAGAGCTAGCATGTACAAAGATTAATGACTTTACCAAGGTCATGATCCTAACCATGGAATAGTTTGTGATGATGTTCACATACTGTGCACATGTGTGCATCTTGGAATGGAAAAAAATGTTGCTAGCCGGAGATTCCAAGATGTTTGCGAAAAATCCATTTTTCATTTTCGAAGTGTGAAAAACGATTTTTTAAGCAACTACAGGAATATAGTGAAAAATGGCACCACTCCGTTTTTTCACTCAAATAAGACCACATTTATGGATGATTTCCAACTGGTATGACTTTCCAAAGTTTCTAGCTATTTACGTTAATATAAACGAATTTCAGCCGATTTAGTAGGAAGAGGCTCAAATTTGAACCACATGTGGTACAAAATTTGCTCACTATTTTCAAAAAACGTTTTTAGGTACACAAGTATTCATTTCATCAGAGATCCACCGAGAGTTTTCTAATGTTCCTCCCCTTGCTAGGAACGGTCATGTCGGCAATTCTGACCACATTTTGGAAACAACCTGATAAATTCCAAAATCTCAACAGTATGTAAAACCTTTGCATTGAGTCATAATATGTAACCTGGTTGTCAGGAAAAATAAAAATTGTAATTTGGCAATTATTTCACAAAAAGTATTCTCAGAAAATAGCTACCATTTACGAAAACCCATGACTTTCAAGCCAAATGATTAATGTCATGACCATAACCATGGCATCGTTTTTGATATTGTTCTCGTATTTTGCACATGTGTGCAATGGAAAACTATGTTGCCAAAGGGAGATTCTAATATGTTTGCAAAAAAATCAATTATTCATTATCTAAGTGCAGGAAGCGTGGTTTGTTGTGAAGCAACTACCAAGAATATTGTGCAAAATCGCACCACTTCATTTTCACTCAAATTATACCTCATTTTATGAATGATTCCCAACCGGTATTTTCGGCAATTTAAACGGATTTTTGTCGATTTAACTGGAAGCGGGTCAAATTAGAACTACAAGTGCTACATAGTTTTCTAGTTTTTTCTCAAATACAATTTGTAGGTATACAAGTATTCACTCAATCAGAGATCCATCGACAGTTTTGCAAGATTTCACCCATAGCTATGAACGATCATGTCGGCAGTTTTGACCACATTTTGAAAACACCATAAGAAATTCAAAACAAATCAAAAAAAATTAAAACCTTCGCAGCGTGTCATTATATGTGACCTAGTTAGCGGGAAAAGTAAAAAACTTGAAATACGGCAATTATTTCAGAAAAAATGTTCTTAGAAAAGAGTTACCATGTACGAAGATACATGACTTTCAAGCGAAATGGCCAAGGTCATGACCATAACCATGGCATAGTTTGTGATAACCAAACGGCAAAGGCCGACACCCCAACACCTCAACGCGACGGAGCGGAGCCGAGATAGGAGCCACCGCTCCGACATCCACGCCGGCTTCAGGGCCACTCACCAACAAGCCTAAAATGAGGAGAGAAAGCATCGCCACCCACGAACAGAAAACTCGCCAAGGGTGGTAAATGGGCTCCACGGCGATGCCTCCAAGAGGGGAATGACAACAGAGAGCTTCGGCTTTGGCCCAGGCCGATGCAGCACCCGGAGGCCAGAGCTCACCAAGCCCGAAGACCTGACTATTTGTATGACGTAGGTTGCCATGTAGCTCGTCGCGGGTGACTCCCTCCACGGGTCCCTCCGACCGGCAAAAACATCCAAGACGTCCCACGAAGAACGCGACACAAAGTGTCGCCCTCACCCGGTCCACGAAGGATCTCGGGTTTCCTTCCGAAAGTTCCCGGGTAGGGGAGAGAGAGCACCGCCACGATGACGCCTTCAAGAAGGATGCGGCGCCCAAGGGCGTCACTGTCGCCTCTCCTAGTTCGTGACCAGGGCAAGGCTTTCACCGGCGGAAAGTTTCGAATCGCACACCCACCCCAGGAGGACAGACCAGACCACCTTCACAGTCCCGCACGCAGTTACTGTGAGCCCCGTGCGCCCGACGGTATATGGCCACCAATCAGAGATATGCGTCGGGGCCTAGGTCCGCCTCCACTGAACCACCTCCCACCTCAACTCGACGCCTCCACCAAGACCAGGGTCGCCGTCTCGGCATCCAAGTGCTGCAGGACAGCTCCACTCCAAGCCACACTCGCGCGCTGCTCCTCCCGAAGCCGACACAACGTGCCAACAAAGGGAGGCCGGCTGGGACGCCTCCACCTCCCGTCGACCGCGCTGCTGCCCCTGCATGCCCAACCGCACGGCAGCCGGACACCACCGCGCACCCCACTAGATAGTGCAGCGCGTGGGAACCACATCGCACAACCTCAGCCCGCTTGGCCCATTCGGGGGCCAAATTGGGCCCAAGCCGTGCTGCTGCTGCGAGCAGCCGAGCCAAGGGAGGGCAGCCGTCATCACCGCACCACACATCTCGTCCCCGCTGCATCCCGCCGCCCATCACGCGGTGCCGCTGCCGCCTCGCCCCCACGCGAGCCAGAGAGAAGTGGGACGCCAACCTTCTTAGGGTCCACCGCGCGCATCTCCCCCATCCACCTTTTGCAGTGGGAGCCACCGCCACCGCGGCGAGGCCAGCGGCAGCGGCGGAGGAGAGGAGGTGCCGGGAGCCTTGCGGCTGCGTGGCCTAGGGTTTCGCCGAGTCGCCCGTAGCGGGCGACGCGAGGGAGAGGGGGAGGGGGGAAGACTCTCATCATGAATCTCAAAGCAGGATCGGACGGTGATGGACATACTCATTCTAGGGGGTCAGACTGGAAATGTTTTTATCCCATTCTCAACACCTCGCCGTGGTATGGTATCCGTATGCCCCTTCTTGTCCTATTCCCGTGGGCCCGGTAATCGCCTCCCTCCAAATATATTCTCGCTCCATTGTCTTCTCGTGCTTACAAATACCCCACCATCCTACACAGCTCTCCCGCACACTCACTCGCAGCAGCTAGCTCACACATCTCTCATCTCATGGTGCTCCAGCCCGCTCACCAACTACTATCCCTGCCGCACCCGCCTCACTGCAGCATCGCCACAGAGCGCTCGTCTGAGGCCATGGACACCAGCCCCGCGCCTCCCCTGCTCCTCCGCCCTCCCGCTCCCAGCATTGACGTCTCCTCCGCGGCCAAGGCCGTCGCCAGCAAGGCGGCAGCCGCAGTGTACGACTTGCGACGGGAGCCGAAGATCCCGGCCCCGTTCGTGTGGCCGCGCGCCGAGGCGCGCCCGACCACGGCCGAGGAGCTGGATGTGCCGGTAATCGACGTGAGCGTGCTGCGCAATGGCGACGTCGCGGGGCTTCGCCGCGCCGTGGCGCAGGTGTCAGCGGCGTGCGCCACGCACGGGTTCTTCCAGGTCTCCGGGCACGGCGTGGACGAGGCCCTGGCGCGCGCGGCGCTGGACGGCGCGAGCGGCTTCTTCCGGCTGCCGCTGTCCGAGAAGCAGCGCGCGCGGCGCGTCCCCGGAACCGTGTCCGGGTACACGAGCGCGCACGCCGACCGGTTCGCCTCCAAGCTCCCCTGGAAGGAGACCCTCTCCTTCGGCTTCCACGACCGCGCCGATGCCGATGCCGCGGCGGCGCCCGTGGTGGTGGACTACTTCACCAGCACCCTCGGCCCGGACTTCGAGCCAATGGGGTAACGAACAATATATCCACTCACCCACTCTATCCAGCTAGGAATCAATCTCCGCCGTTCGATCCGTGCCCACGTACGTACATACAGCGTACTGAACACGTAGGTGTGATCGATTGTGTACGTAGGAGGGTGTACCAGGAGTACTGCGAGAAGATGAAGGAGCTGTCGCTGACGATCATGGAGCTTCTGGAGCTGAGCCTTGGCGTGGAGAAGCGCGGGTACTACGTGAGTTCTTCGCGGACAGCAGCTCCATCATGCGGTGCAACTACTACCCGCCGTGCCCGGAGCCGGAGCGCACGCTGGGCACAGGCCCGCACTGCGACCCCACGGCGCTCACCATCCTCCTCCAGGACGACGTCGGCGGCCTGGAGGTCCTCGTCGACGGCGACTGGCGCCCCGTCCGGCCCGTCCCGGGGGCCATGGTCATCAACATCGGCGACACCTTCATGGTAGTTCCATCACCTACTTTCTAATTACCCACTTAATAGCACTAACAGTCGTCACAGTGGTTAGCTTAATTAGTCGTCACAGTGGTGAACTACCTATGCTCTGTTCCGCTGTGCTCCTCTGCTTCCTAACGAGTGAGCCGGCCCATAAAAACTGCCCCGCTGTTCTGGAACCAAAACGAAGCGGGTCGATCGTGGGAGCCTACAGAGTGACACGACGCTTGATTGCTGTGTTTCCTAACAAGAGAACCACCGGTAGGACTATCGACGGAAAGCAGCTGACATGACATGATCTATTTATTTTCTCTGCTCCATGAACGGTTTACTATTAGACTGAAATTACATGCAGTAGTTAGCAGGGTCCCATACTGACGTAGCGACATTAGTAGAAGTGATGATCATTCCTGGGACGATGCCTGAAACAACCTAGCTGGGTCCAACTTAACGTCGACCCTATTGGCTTAATCGCCGTCGTTTCGACTGATGAAGACGGCTTCCATTTCTAGTGGCCTCTAATCCCACTGAATCCAAAAAGGGTGCGATGCCAACGCTGGCCAATGAGAGGGGCAGAAAAGATAGGGGATAGGGAGCCATGAGAGAGTATCTTGTTGGTTGCGGCGAGTTTGGAGCGATGTGGGAAGGGGGGTTAGTTAGCGCCGGTGAGGTTGAAGGTGAGAATGCGGATGCGGATGGTGGCGCTTTCGGTGGCGGTGCAACCCAGGTGCATGCGCGCGGATGCGGATGCGGATGCGGATGCGTGGCGCTTTCGTTTTCTTCTTTCCCGTCGGTCATCTCCTCTCCTTGGCGCCATCTATCTATACCATACACAGGGGTGCTACTCCTAGATGGAGTTGTCACTCCCTTTCTCTTCGATCTCGCTCGGGTCCGATCAATCAGGCCGATTCGATCGTGCGTGCGCACTGTGCGAGGTTCCCACGTCACTGTGTCGTCCCGCCAGTCGCCATTGGTTGGCTGGCGAACCTGTTGCTCGTTCGCCTCGCCCACTGCATCTATCTGTCGCTGTTTCCTCCGCGGCGAGGGCGACGAGCGACCATGCACGGGGTCGCCGTCGTGGGTCGGCCGTCACGTGGGCGCTGCCGCCGTCGCGTACGTGGTTCCACACGTACGGCCGTCCTCCGGAACGATGCATCAGTTCGATTTTATTTACCTACGGGTTTTTTATACGGCATTCTGTCCTGGTTTTTTTACATGGTTGAGCGGTCTAACTAACCAATACGTCGTCGGCTTTCGTGGATGCAGGCGCTGTCGAACGGGCGGTACAAGAGCTGCCTGCACCGGGCGGTGGTGAACCGGCGCCAGGAGCGGCGCTCGCTGGCCTTCTTCCTCTGCCCGCGCGCCGACCGCGTCGTGCGCCCGCCGCCGGCCACCGCCACGCGCCAGTACCCGGACTTCACATGGGCCGACCTGATGCGCTTCACCCAGCGCCACTACCGCGCCGACACGCGCACCCTCGACGCCTTCACCCAGTGGCTCTGCCCGCCGACGCAACCTCGGCCCAGGAGGCGTCGGCCCGATGAGCTTCACCCGATCCTCATGGATTCGCTCGACGGCGACACGCCTTTTTGTCGGGACCGGCCACGTGCGCTCCCAGGTGCGGCGGGAGTGGCGCCCACGTGCTTCGCTGGACCCACACCACCTTCCATTTTTGGACGCTGCCTCGCGCTCTACTAGTCTTTCTTCCTTGTCACCACTCGTCCTAGTGTACATACCATGGAAATTATGAAATATAATATATAAACGCATTTCCACGTATAAGTAACACAAGAGGTATACGGACAAATACCAGGGTCCAGGGGTCGTGAATATGCTCCTGAAATTTCCATTCTGGACGGATGCGAACCTGACATCAAGAAACTTCTCTCTTGTTTTCATTCAAAGATACGGCTTCGTCTCAGGGTTTGAGAATCGGCAGCTTGCGCCACGCGGAGGCCACGCAGCATACACGTATGAAACCACGGCGTTGTTCGCTTCCGAACGCGATCACATCCGTTCTTTCGGCCGCTTCAAACGACGCCACTGATCCTGAATGTGTTTGTTTGTTTGTTTGTATCTCACCACGCAGTGTTTTATTCAGGTTTGTTTGTTCGTTCTTACAGGAGCTGATAGCTTCGACAGGCCTCAGAAATGTGTTCCACCAAGTGCTCTTTCAGGTTTGTTTGTTCCTTCTTTTTTTTTCGATAAAGGGATCTTTATTACTTAAAGAGTTTTAAGCATTACACCCGGCCTCTGCATAATTAGGATGCACACAGCCCTAACAAGTTCACAAATCTCGAAACAACAAAAGATAAAAGGCGAATTACATATCAAATTGAGAAATTGTAAAGACGCCTAAGACGGAGGTGGTGGAGGTCCAATCCGGAGATTATGCTGCCACCCATGCTGGGAAAAGAACTCCCTCGCCGCAGCCTTCAATCGAGAGGACACCTCCAAAAACAGGTCTCGGTGCTCCACACGCTGTAGGGATGACCATGATCGTAGCGTAGCCGTGCACCGGTAGATAACCTGCATCACAGAAGTATTTTTATCATTAAAAACCTTGTCATTTCTACTTAGCCATAGCGACCAAATAACGGCAATCGCTCCCACCCTAATAAGAAGTTTAAACCTTCTATCCACTCTGTTTAGCCAATTGCCGAAAATATCCGCAACGCTACGTGGGGGGAATAAGGTAGAACCTATCAGGATGGCTGACCATATAGACCTAGCAAATTCGCACTGCAAGAATAGATGCTTAATTGTCTCATCATGATGACAAAAGACACACTTTTTACGTCCGTGCCAATTGCGTTTGGCAAGGTTATCTTTAGTAAGAATTACCTCTCGACGAAGATACCATGCAAACACTTTAGTTTTTAGCGGGATCTTCATCTTCCAAATTTTCTTATTATTATCAACTGGGACATCAGGATGGATTAACGCCTTGTACATAGAATCAACCGAGAATATACCATTCTTGTTGAGATTCCATTTAAATTTATCCGGACCTTGTGTCAGCTGGACCGAGTCCAACCTTAATAGCAGAGCATTCCAAGATGCTTGCCTAGGACCAAATAAACTTCTTCTGAACGAAACATTCGGTGGGGAAGTTCCCATCACCTTAGCGAGCGTGTCGCCTTTGTTTCGCACAATATTGTACAAGGCCGGATATTGTTCTCGGAGCGTGGTTTGGCCTAGCCAAATATCCTCCCAGAACCTAATTTGAACCATCCTTAATAGAGAAAAATCCATGCGGGAAGAAGAACTTCTTCGTGGCCATGAGACCAGCCCAGAAGTGGGAATCACCAGGTTTCCAAATAACCTGAGATAACGCTTGAGATCCCACATACTTTCTCCTAAGGAGGGTTTGCCATACTCCATTTTCAACAAGAAGCTTGAAGATCCATTTGCCAAGCAGGGCTCTGTTCTTGACCTCAAGGTCATGAACACCGAGTCCTCCTTGGTCCTTGGGACAGCAAACCACACTCCACTTAGTCAGTCGATATTTTCGTTTCTCACTATCACCTTGCCAAAAGAATCTTGATCGGAAGTAATCCAATCGTTTTAAGACTCCTTTCGGAAGTTGGAAGAAAGAAATCATATAAAGTACCATGTTAGTTAGTACTGAATTTATGAGAACTAATCTTCCTCCCAAGGATAATAGTTTGCCTTTCCAGCTATTTAAACGGATTTGAAGTCTCTCCTCTACCAATTTCCATTCAGCATTTGTTAGCCTCCGATAATGGATCGGAATACCCAAATAGTTGATAGGAAACTGGCCTTGCCCGCAGCCGAATAAATCAGCATACAACGAGGCATTTTCTTGGGCCTCACCGAAACAAAACAATTCACTTTTATGGAAGTTTATTTTTAGACCTGATAATTGCTCGAACGCGGACAAAATTAACTTAAGATTTCGAGCTTTCTCAATGTCATGTTCCATAAACAGAATTGTATCATCGGCGTATTGAAGAATGGATAAACCACCATCAACGAGATGCGGTATCACTCCTTCAATTTGGCCGTCAGACTTTGCACGTTCAATCATAATTGCCAGCATATCAGCCACTATATTAAATAGCATTGGCGATAGCGGGTCACCATGTCTCAACCCCTTTTTGGTCTGAAAGTATTTACCAACGTCATCATTGACTTAGATTGCTACACTTCCTCCCGAAACAAAGTTATGAATTAACGCACGCCACTCTTCAGAAAAACCTTTCATTCTGAGTGTCTGCTGAAGGAAAGACCATTTAACTTTATCATAGGCTTTTTCAAAATCAATTTTCAGGATTACCCCATTCAACTTCTTCCTATGTAGTTCGTGAACTGTTTCATGTAGGATCGCCACCCCATCGAGGATGTTCCGTCCTTGCATGAAAGCAGTTTTAGAAGGACGAACCACATGGTCTGCCACACTGTTCAACCGAATCGTAGCGACTTTAGTGAATATTTTAAAACTAACGTTAAGAAGGCAGATAGGTCTATACTGTTGAATCCTCTCTGCCTCATTAACCTTAGGAAGTAAAATTATTTCACCAAAATTCAGCCGGAACAATTCTAATTGTCCAACATGAAGGCAGCTGAACAACTGAAGGAGATCAGCCTTGATAACATCCCAGAAGTTCTGGTAGAATTCAGCCGGAAAACCATCAGGCCCAGGGGCTTTGTTGTGTTCCATTTGGAAAACCGCCTTTCTCACTTCATCCTCTGAATAGAGAGCAGTGAGTAGGATATTTTCCTCCTGAGAAACCTGGGGTATATCATCTGTTCTAGACTCATCCAGGGAGAAGGATCCTTCCTCGGGTGCTCCGAACAGCTTTTTGTAGTAATTAGTAATGTACGACTTTAGCTGCTCATGTCCCTCAATCGTTCCCTCATCATGTACCAGGGAATGAATACGTTTCTTCCTATGTCTGCCATTGGCAATACTGTGGAAGTATCTAGTATTCGCGTCCCCTTCCAGTATGAATTGGGATTTAGAACGTTGATACCACTTAAGCTCCTCCTCACGCAAAAGTTTCACTATCTGCGCATTCGATTGACTCTTAAGCTCAATTTCATGCGCGGATAACAAACGAACTTCTGCTAATGCCTCAAGAGCATCAATAATTGAGGAGAGTCGCACTTTTTCTTTTTTAAGTAAACCTGTTGTATGACGTGCCCAGCCAACAAGGTGTGTGCGTACTGCACGAATTTTGTTATTCCACCTCTGGATAGGAGTACTTCTTACGGGAGCTGATAGCTTCTGACAGGCCCTCAGCTAGCCTAGATTCAGTGACCGTGCAGCAACTTGTCAAGATGCTGGGCGTAACTATTGACCATAAGCAAGATAATTGTCAACGTTGATTGCTGGATAACGACGCATGGAGGAATGCAAGGATATACATGTAGGGGATGAAACAAATAACTGCAAAGAGAATGGACACGCCGTTTTGGCTCATAGTAGTGGATGCTCTCCCATTGAGAAAAACACATCTTGAACGCAAGGCGGGCCAAGCTATCTATCAGCTTCTTCCAGGTCAACGGGACACACTTTCCAGATATCAATTCCACATAAAGATGGTCAGACTAATGCCGAACTGTTAAGATCTCAACTGTCAAGTATGAAGGGTAAAAATTTCTCCAAGCTGACATGGATTCAAAAAAAATCTTTTCCTTCGGAAATCATACGAATTCAAGAATATTAACTGGACTGTGACAGAACACCCGTAGTGAGGTTTTCCTGAAGAACTGATACTACCTTCTGTGGGCTGTGGCTCTATCTATTGACTTCCAGTACAGCCTTACATTTTACAACAATATGCTGCAAGCCCAGAAAGAATGAAAAGTGCAATTGTTCAGCGAAAAACACATACTTTATGATTCTACAGCTGCACAAAGCTTTTGCCTTTTTTTAGCATGGACAAGAATCATAGTGCAGTCTAATGTACCACCACTAACCAGTAGTAACAGTTTAACTTCAACCTATGCTTCACATGCTTGCTTCGATCTCCTTGGGTCGCCACATGGTCTTCTGGACGCAGAGCAACCCTTCGTCGCCCTTGGTGTAGGTCATGCGTACCTCCCACTGTAGGGACTTGGCCATGCCTTCAAGTTCGCTTATTGTCTCCGCGTTATCCCGCACGATCAGTTTGCCTTCTGGCCTCAGTATCCGGTCGACCTCGGCAAACACTCCCAACAATTTGCATCTGCAAATAAAGAATATAATTGCTTGAGAAGATTCAAAACACAACGAGTATAACATGCACAAACGTGATGTCAACATCTATAAAGAACTTTGTAGTAGTCAAATACTTATGGCCATTTAAAATGCATGAATTGTGAAACCCAGGAACACTACAAACATAGGGATTGGCTGGCATGTGCAGTGGACTCCTAAAGGCATTAAAATGTGGGAAATGCTCAAAGAGAGTGCGGACAAATGGAGTTCAGGCTCAAAAGGAGCCGTTTATTTGAAAAAACAATAGAAAACAGACTTTCAAAGTTTCAACAAAAACTGAGAAAAAATCTCAACTCGAAACATCTTGTATTTTTTGCTGCACAAAAATGACAAAGTCCGACAGATTTTTTGATATTTGCATTGTTCGCTACTTCAAATGTAAGATTTTGTCAATTTTGTGTAGCCTAGAATATGACTTTCGAGTTGAGATTTGGCACATTGGTAGAATGCATCATTGTCTAAATGTAGGAATTTTCTTCTAACTTTTTTGAAACTTGGAAATGTTGATTTCAAATTTTCAAAAAACCGAGCTCCATGGAGCTCGGGCTCCACTTGCACTTTCGGCGTTTGGATGAACTTTAGCAATAGTTCAAGAAAAATGTTTCTTTAAGGGCTTCTTTGATTTGGAGGAAATCTGGAGGAAATGTACAGGGTTAGGAATATTTCCCAAGATAGCACTGTTCACTCCTTTGAATCATAGGAATGGTGCAAGGGAAAACTAAAGGAAACTTTCCTTCAGATCTCACTTCAAGGCAAAACGTAGAGGAAAAATAAAATCTAGTCTGACCTCATTCTTTGAATCCTATGCACAAGGACCGATGAAAGGTTTGCATATGCCATCCTTTCCTTTTCCTATCCCATTCCAATTCCTTTGAATTTCCTATCCTATGATTCAAAGAGGCCCTAGTTCTCAAAGGAATTTTATCATGAGGTTTCAGTTGATGTTTGGCACCTTTCAAAAAGTGGAGGAAAGGGGAAGTTTGCCGTATAGCATTTTAGGAGTCATTCATGCAACTGAAAGCGCATCATAGTGAAAATTCCTATAGGATATAAATGAGACCTATTTTTAGCTCAACTATTCGCAACAGTCAATTTGGCTTCAGTACATTCCCCAACAGCAGAAGAATATACTAATAAACAGTCGTTAGACGTAAAGTATTCAAATAGATATATTAAATGCTAGTCAACATCAAACAAATAAGTCATACATTGTCCTTTTCAAAAAAAAATGCTAGTCCAACATCAAGCAAGTAAGTCCTTCATTGTCCTTTTCCAGAAAAAAGGACTTTGTTTCTTAATTACACCAAAGCTACTGGCAAATAGTATAGACAAACTGCGATCACTGAGACAATTTAATACTGACCTCTTTTTCAGTTTTGAGAACAGATGGTCTGCGTGTAGGAGGTCATATGTTCTCGGGTAAGTGCTGAAAGATTCGCACCAGTCATGATACATTCCAAACAAACCACGCTCATAAACAATGGGCAGTGTGTCAGCTGAATCAATTGGTACGATATTCATAACCCAGACTTGTGGTTGGTCCCTCAGAGCTGCAGCAAAACTGCAATGCAATCATGTAAGACATTAGCTAAGAAAAGAAATAGTCATAATGAGTGGCCTTGAAAGAAACATTGTGAAATGAGTGGATTCCGATATATCCAAATGGATCATCAAGAGATGGAAAAATGTTTTACATCTTCCAAGACTTAAAAATGAAAATAGAATAATGATAAGTGGCATGGATACAAGTTGCCCTAGGACAGTACGAAGAAAAAAAAAGTATTCTAATGCATTTTAATTTTTTGATTTATTATGACATTTTTTGCAACTCAAAACAGACTTCGGTTTTTATTCACTGTCAAATTACTCATTCTGAAATTACTCGGCTAAACCTTGGCAACAGAATTTGCATGCTATACTTGCAATATTTGTTCAAGATCGAAATCAAACCATATACTTACCCTCCATAAACAGCTCTCATGTCCATGACATTTCTCACTTTAGACCAGTCGATTCCCATGCCATTCACGTACGATTTACTTACAACACGTTTCCAGTGTGCATAATCTGCTTCAAAGTCTTCATTCCCTGGTTTTCCGTAAACTCCAACATGAGAACCATCAATCCAGAAGGGGGTCTTCTCAAGCCTTTGAGGCCATGTCTCAGGCCATTTCGATCCTCTTACTGATGGACCAACAGGCAATTTGTGTATGCACGCTTGTAAAGGTACATTCCTGCATAACATAAGATTCTTTAATAAACAAAGTACTTCACATATGTAAACATAACCAACTGAAAGCGCTTTGACCATACCAAGCAGCATCTGCATCATCAGTTTCCTTGCATAAAGGCGGGCTGTCTTCTGATCTTTTCTCATAGCAATTGTTGTCCATTGGTTTCTGATATATGGCCATGCCAACTTGATTTAATGTATCCTTTGTTTTCTTAACCATTTTCCAGCAAATGGATTTTGTCAGAGAAGACATAGCTGAAAAGAATAAGCAACTGTGTTAGATCTGGTTCACCTGGATGCAGGACGATTCACAGTGGGTTCATAGCATATTTTTTCTGTTTATGGTAAAAATAAGCCTAGTCGATTTTCATGAAGTTGGGCACGTCTAGTGCTTAGTAATAGTTCAATCTATCTGTAACACTAAACCGCAGCCGATATAGGTAAACAGAACAGTTAAAGAGAATTTACAACATTTCAACTTCTTTTATCAGTAACAACATCATTTAATCTAATATATAGATTGCACTGCAGTGTCGGAAAGAAAATCCGTCGTAACAACTCAACAGAGGCAGTAAGATGTTTTGTTCTGAATGTACCAAAGCAAGTGAACAGCTACTTTACTAATGAACTTAAACTGTTCTAAAAACTGATGAAAACAAAACATCTCTGTTTTGTAACATGGTCATTTATATTGCAACAACGTTCACATTGAGTGGATTTGAAAGAGGTGTTCTGTACAGTACCATTCCAAATCTCAACATCTTCAGGTAGCTTTTGGTAAACAGGAGTAGCAGACCAGACGAAGTAGCCACCAGGACGCAATAGTCGGTTCAATTCCAGCAAAAGCTTGCCACCTGAAAGTGTCACGAGCAGTGTTCATATTAAAAGCGTATTAAAACATTTTTTTTTTAAAACCAGGTTTCCCCCACTTTAATTACTTTTTAAAATGGAAACAGTACACTGTAGTCAGCAGGAGATAAAGGGAAAAAATGCCACCAGCAAGACAAACCTTCAATGTGCCAAGGGACTCTGCAGCGAGCACAGTGAATGGCATCAAAAACCCTGCTGGGATATGGAAGTCTCTTGGTGCCCATTACAGCTGATATTGCTGGAATTCCTCTCTCCAGCGCAAACTGTACTTGAGCTTCATGCTCATCCTTTGGAGCAAATGACATGGTGAGCACATCTCTATCAAACATGTAGCCACCAAAGCTGGCAACTCCACAACCAACATCTAGAATCACACGGCTTCGTTTACCCCACGCAATGTCAGGTAATGCCTGCACAAAGAAGATGCATAGACTATGAGCAAGCTTAACATGATGATAGCGGCACTTGCCTCGATAGTTGTGGAATAACATTAATCAATCATTGATGTGTAGAAGTATGAAACATAGTTAATGCAATGATAATAGACCTGCTGAATAGTGTCAATATAGTGGAGCGCGCCGTTCTTGAACTGGGTCCCGCCCCCAGGAAACAGAAGATGATCCCCAGAAACTTTAACCCAGTTTTGATGGCCCTTGTACTCTGCAAGCTTGGTGTGAGGGACGTTGCTGTACCATACCTGCAAAAGTAGTGCCACTTGTAATAAGCAAAAGGAGACCTTGATCTGCTAAGGATTACTTAGTGTTGTGGAAACATCCTGAAAAGACAGAAGTACCTTGTCCCTGCTTTGGGGCCATTCGATGGGACGCTTATATCCTTCTGGAAGTGGAACAAGGCAAGTCGGAGGCTCTTCAGGGCAATGCCTCTCACGGTGTTCATAATGTTTGGTAGAGTGAAGTTTCTTGATAGCCTTCTCATTGTCGAGGCAAGGTATGAAATCTGTCACGGCAATGCTGTTACATAATTTCCAGCTATACGTGACTGCATCAGCTGAAGATTTTGATGATGCTTGAGCTTCCTTCTCATTCTTTGACTCTGCAGCTTGTGTAGGGAATGATCCATTCTCTGCATTCGACTCCTTGAGAAGTTCAGATTGAGCCCCATCAGGAAATACTTCATCGGCTTTCGCAGTCTGTTCCTTCTCTCCACTTTCTTCCACTTTCTCCTCGATTTGAGGCTGTGAATCATCCTCAGACTTTGCTTCTTGATCTTCCTTCTTCTCTCCATCTTCATTATCTTTCCTCTCCTCGCTATTCTCCTCCTCGGCACCGGACTGACCGGCCTCCCCACCCTCCTTGGCATTTTGCTTTTCTGACTTTCCATTTGCATCATCAAACGAATCATCTTTCTCTTTTGTTGGTTCCTTTTCTTCAGTCATCTCCACAGGCTTCTCCATTGCGTTCTCGGAGAACTTCTCTTCCTCAGGAGCATCCCTGTTAGTATGAGACTCGTCTGGAACATTATCATTGTTGTCGGTATCCTCGAATTTCTCCGAACCTTCCACAGCATTGCCGGATGCTGTCTCCCTGGTTGCACCAAAGTCGACTGCTGCACGCTGATCTTTCACCTCCAACTTCTCGTTTGATGGAACCTCTAGCGACTCCGACTTCTTATTCGACGGAGCCTCCAGCGGGAAGACGGTGGACGATGTCATCATCCAGGCGCCGACGAGGCAGAGCGCCACAAACACGACGACGGTGGTCGTCGTGCAGAAGGACGAGGACGGCGACGAGGGCCGCCTGCCGTCCATCTTTGCACCTCGGCCAAATGCCATCGGTACCACTCTCGCATGTACAGGGTCTTCCCCACTGCACGCGGCTCGTTTACTTCAACTCGATCGACCGAACAACGAACGCCGCGGCTGGAGCTGTGCTGCTTTCGGCCACAACAGCGCGTACCTAGAGCAAGCTACACATCGTCAGAACTCAAAGCCCTGGAGATTTATATGATATGAATCGCTAGATCTAAACTGTAAAGAAGGAAACCGTGAAATCTGCATATGTACCAACTCAACAACGCCCCCAGAAAACGATGCTTTTGCTACATGTTTCTTCTTTCCTACTAAGGCAGCGTTTTTCAGGAAGAAAGCCATTGAAAAAAGGCAAGCAAATCTCCTCGTATCAACAAACATGGAAGGAAACATAATTACAAACCGCGTGCATTAACACGCAGAAAATCTGGCAAATTCCATAGCTTGCACAAATCGCAATCGGATCTGTGGCCTGAGCTGAGGCCGAGCTGGATGCGCACAGACGCAATCTTAAACCATATACCGAGCGGTGCGCTAAACTAGTAGCCAATCAGTCAAGCGAACATCAGCGAGCAAGCTTGAGCTAGATCCGCTCCTGCAGACGGAAAGAGGGGGAAAGAGAGACAGGCGGGAAATGCAGAGGCGGTGGATTCGTACCTCGCCGGCCGGGGAGCTGGGCTCCGGCCCCGAGCGGGATCTCGAGGAGGAAGTGAGGGGATCGAGGAGGTGTGGCGTCCTTGGATTCGCTGTGGAGTCGCCGCGTTATAAAGGCTCACAGCGTGAGGGAGGAGCGAGCAGTGGAGTGTGTGACAGTGTGAGTGAACGAAGGAGATGGTTTGGGTTGGGGGTGGGAATGGCATTAGGCC
The DNA here is from genome assembly GCA_947311845.1 of Poa pratensis. NCBI lineage: Eukaryota > Viridiplantae > Streptophyta > Magnoliopsida > Poales > Poaceae > Poa > Poa pratensis. Next base: position 67,392,233 of record CAMZMU010000039.1, read on the forward strand.
GCACCCTCCGGTTAAATTAGTGCCAAATCTTGACTGAAAAAATGTTCGATTCACGTGTTGACATCTTTTGCAGATTTGCCCACGTTTCTTACATCTTTTGCAGATTTGCCCTTTATAAAACCTCCCATTATTGTTACCATCTAGCCTAGTACTTGTCTTCAACGGAGTTTCTAGTGCACAAGTAAAGATAGACATCTCTTGTTCGAGAGTTCCAGGGCTCCCTGGCCCTGTATTTAAATAATAATAATTATAGCTATAAGTTTCAAAAATACCAGACAAAATTCCAGATGAACTCAAGGATGTATCCTCCTATACGAACATGCCAAACCTCACTTTAAAACACTTTGTATTCTAAGATGTACAAAAATGAAAAAGATATAGATACTCCCTCCGATCCGAATTACTGTTCACGGTGGCTTTTTTGCAAAAAAAAACCCTACTCTTTTTCACCTGAAGTTAATCGTCCTCCCACCAACCACTCCACTCCAGCAGCACGCCAGCAGCCGATTCCCCACCAACCCGATCCGCCTCGCCATGGCCGCCGCCGCCCGCAGCCTCCCGCTCCTCCTCGTCATCGCCTTGCTGTCCCTCCTCGCGGCGGCGTCCGTCACCGTCCTCCGCCACCGTCGTCACCGTCCTCCGCGTCCGCTGCCTCGGCCCGCACCTCCAGCCCTCCCACCTCCAGATCCGCCGCCCCGCCGAGCCCCTCCCGACCACCCCCTCCGCCTTCCAGGACCGCGCCAAGGACATCCTCGTGGTCGTCTCCGGCCTGCTCTTCGGCTTCGGCTGCGGCGCCCTCACCGCCGGCTCCATCCGCTTTCTCTCTCCTCCGCGCCGCCCTCCCCACATCGCCGGCGCGGCGCCCTCCTCTCCTCTCCAACGCCGCTAATTTCCTGGCGTCGCGAGATCCACAAGTCCGAGAACAAGCTGCCGGCTCGGAGCAAGGTGCGTGCTTCGCTCCTGCCCGGCGATCTCGACCTACCTCTCTGCGAATCCATCCGGGAGCCCCCAGACGAAGGCCCCGCCCCCTTCCTCGTCCCAATCCAGCCCACCGCTCGCCCAAGGAGCAAGGGCAGATGGCCGCCATGGACGAAGACCTGCGGCTGGACCTCGACAAGCTCCCCATCAAGCGCCTCGAGGCCATCGACGAGGCCGGCTACGAGCAGGGACACGAGCAGCGAGGAGATGCGGGGTGGTGGCGAGAAACGGGGCGACGAGGCGGGGGGTTTTTTGTAAACAAAAAATTAAAACTGTGGTGCGCCCATTAATTCGGGTCGGAGGGAGTATGAGTATTCCAATAATCAAAACAGTGCATATTTTAAAACTACAAAATGTATAAGATTTTTCATTTATGTATAGCCTGATACATCATGGGCTACATCCAACATTTTTTCAGATTTTTTTAAACTTGCAAATATGATGTTCAATATTAGAAAAATAAAAAGATCACTCAAACTCGGGAGTCAAAAGTATTCGACGAGTAAATTCATATTGCCTGCGACAATCGTTGAAGTCTAATTCTTCCACTTATGTTTTTCAACCCCACGCATTTCTTCTCAAATTCCAGTTATCGAAAATTGATTTCATTCATCCTTATTTCTCTGAAACTTGTTCACCCACACCAACTGAAAGTGCATTTCCATCCATAAGTTGTTTCGATGTTTGTTAACAACACAATGAGCGGACTAACTTGTGTGCTGATAGATTTGCAGGCATATATATTTTGTGTGCACAGGTTTTGCTTGTACTTCCATGGTTAAAAGGATAAGCGCAAAGATAACGGATTACTGCTGGCTTTCCTACATGAACCGGTAGTACTGGGTCGATGCCGGTAGTACCGCCCGGCTCCTGTCATGGAGTTGGGCACACTCTAGGTCGACTTTGTACTGCCGGTAGTACCGGGATTTGGCCCGGTAGTACCGAGTGATCCAACTCGGTACTACCCTGCCAAGTACCGGAGCCAGTGCCACGTGATCCCAGGAGCTCCTGGAATGGTTCAGAAGTAGCCCGGTAGTAGCTCGGTGCTACCGGGTACAGAGTAGTACCGGACCCTCCAGGTCGGTACTACCGGGATGCATCGGAGGCGCCAGGTCTTCATCGACGGCTCGTCACTACCGCGTCAAGTGTCGGGGCCAGTACCGCGTCGCTCCGAGGGCTACTGGACTCGGTGGATTTTTACCCGGTAGTAGTCCGGAACTACCGGGTGCAGAGTACTACCGGGCCGTGCAAGCCGGCACTACCGAGCGTGTATTCTGGCGATGGAGGCTACGAGCTGCTGCGAGTCAACGCAACCCGGTACTACCGGGCTCGGCCCGGTACTACCGAGGTGGGCATTTTTCTGCCTCCAACGGCCACTTATTGAGGAAGACTATTTAAAGGGGTCCAAAGAAGACCAAGCTTCAAGCAATCTCTCTCCTCCATTAATGAAACCTTCCTCCTCCTAGGTCTCCCTCACCAACCACTCAATCAAGCTCATACTTGGAGAATCGTAGGAGAAGCCCGAGATCTACAAGTCTGCCAAAGCGATTCATGTCTAAGCGGTTTCAATTGGGAAAACCTAGCTCCTTGTTGTTCTCACTTGTTGTTGTTGTTGTTGTTGTTGTTACAGATTTGTTGATTTGGGAGCCCCCAATTAAGTTGTGGGTGTGTGCCCCAAGCTTGTTATAAAGGCTCCGGATTCCGCCTTGAAGGATTCCAAAAATGGAAGGTGAACCGAGCCTTTGAGATTCATCGGAGAATAGGGTGAGGCCTTTGTGGTGTTGAGCAAGCCTGTTGTGGTGAAGCTCACACCCCTCCAACGAGACGTACTCCTCTTAAAAGGAGGAACTCGGGAATACATCCTTGTCTCCGCGTGCTTACCTTCGGTTACTTCTATCCTCGTTTACCTTTACTTGTATATTGCTAGGTTGCTAGTAGTTGCTTGTCATATAGGTAAATTCACCGTAGTTGCATACGTAGAGAATTTACCTTTGTGTCAAGCCTTAATTAAAAAAGAACTAAAAATTTGGAGTAGCACCCATTCAACCCCCCCCCCCCCCCCCCCTCTAGGTGCCCATACGATCCTTTCACCAACTTTTCTCTAGCTCCTATTTATTTTGATGGCAATCTTAGCCTCCTTCACTGTTGCCTCCTTATTTGGGTTCACTTTTGGTTGTACGTCGAATTTGTCATCTCTGACTCGGCATTCTTGGTGGTCTTTTGGCATCTAGATCAATGCGTCAATCAAAGTTAGGATGCTTTTGCATAATACTAATCATGTAACTTTAACAGTTTTAGTGAGCTCTCCTTTCTCGACTCTAATGTCGGGTCAACAACTCCTAATCCTCACGTCTCACGCTACGCGGCTCAATGCGGTAGCTGGAGCACAACTCTTTGAGTTTCAGGAGGAGATTCAAGGCAATGCTGCCCTAGCAAATCTCTATCTTCAATTACGCACGACTACTTTTTCATGAACTTATATTGTTCTTGTAAAAATAAATTACTTGGACTTCAAAGTCCTTAAGATTCACGAGTCAAATGTACCTCATCAATTTATCCCCGTGAGGTAGGCATGATAAACAATCACAAATGAACTAAAAATGCAATATTGTCTTAAACTTTGAGAGGAAAAAAAGGGAAGTATCCCTTGAAACAATTGTAGTGGGTCAGACCTAGCTTATGTAACTGGTAAGCTCGGGTGTGAAAAAGATTTAGTATTTTTATCCATATAAACGGGCCGATTCCAAAGTTGAAAGTTTTTTTAGGAAAGCCATCATGGCGGCTTTATTGATTAGCTAGATAAAAATTACATCGTTTATAAAAAAATTGAACAATAAAGCTAGGTGGATCATCTACCCAAACACCATGTTGATCACCAGATTCTCTACCTAAAACATGAGGTACATTATTACAATCTTTAGGGCAAAAGACATGATTAATTCTATTAAAAGACATATTTGAACAACAACATCCTGATATATTGCATGAGCCGCCGTCGAAGAACCCTCTCCTGCATTCATTGTGTCCACGACCTCCTAACATACAACTTGAATCATCGGCTTTTGGCAACCCGTTTGGTTAGCTAAACCTATACCATCTCTAAGCGCTAGAGCTTCCATTGTACATGATCCAAATCAAATGACACCTTCCTATTACTAGCAGCTATAAACTTCCCATAGCAATATCGGATAACAACTTCGGTGGCACCACTCCACGTGTCATAATCACTAAGACACAATTCTATGGTGCTTTTTGTCAACAGCTCGTCTTCTTTTCAACATTTTTCTTCATAGCTCTTGTAAAATTTGCTACCATGACTCTCATCGACATAACTTCATCAGACTTGCGTTGTTCTTTTTTTCTATTTACAGTTTCTCCGCATCCATCATATGTACCAAGCTGCCACAAGTATCAGTTTCTTAGGATCAGGTTCCAATATCTACAACAGCCTGAAATCACTATAGGAACCATGTACTTCGGTCAAGGCAGGTCCAAGCAAATTATTTTGTTTATATTATAATCTTAAACTCTTAAACTAATTTAACTAGTTGAATGTCCGTGCGTTGCTACGGCTGCTAACGTTTTTTTTTACCATCACATATGTCTTACTTGTAAACATATAGTTGAATGTCCGTGCATTGCTACACCTGATGAAGTTTTTTTTACCATCGCATATGTCGTACTTGTAAACATAAATGCTCATAAATATTCATGTATATATATTAAATGTAGCCACATACTCCCTCCGTTTCTAAATATTATTATGTTTTAACTTTTTCTAGATTCACGTGTATCTACATTTATCTAGAAACGTTTTACTATGTATGTTCACTCACTTTAGGGCGTATCTGTCAACATGTGAAACACTAAAACATTACAAAATTCACCTCACACAATTCGACTCTGGTGTGCATTAATATGGAAGGATACATGTATGTACCGACATATATGAATGAAATTGTTATTGTATTTCGTGAACTCTCTCGACCATTGCATCCATCCGACTATCTTCCTCCCCAACCGTGCCACTAAAAAATAACGCAACGTCATATTGGTTATCACATCTCTCATCCTAAAATGTACCGGACTGCTTTACGCAAGATTAATCTGCGCCTTTTCTCAGTCAAAGTTCACTCTTGAGCTAAAAAAAGAGTCGTTTCGTACTAAATAAGAAATGCACCTAACTTGCATGTTTGTTCTACCCATAGAGATAACAACGCCAAATAAGGTTTTCTTGTATGCCAGACTGTGATTACCTTGTATGGTAATTTTGTGTTACCAAAATCAAACTTAAGTGAAAAAACGACAGTACTTGATTCAATCAAATTAAATTGATTACACAAAGTAGGAAAAAGGTATATTAAACCGGGGTCAAGCTTTCACAATAAATTACTACCATTTCATTTAATCACCATACATATATATAAAGAATAATTATGATGATGAAGAACAACCGAGAAATATTTAAACCATCAGATTAACCCATGCAAATTGAGCATTTCTCCAACAAAACAACTAAATTCTTAACTAAGTTGTGTGTACTACTGTTATTAAACAATATATGGCCCATTGCAATTAACATGAATCAGTGCTCATCTGGCCAAACTTTGCCCCTTCCACCTCTTCCCAGATTTGTCACTCTGCCTGGAAAACTCTCTTGCCACATTCAGATATGAGAATATCGAAAGTTCTGCTATTCTCCCGCAATAAGATGGAAGCATTTGAGACCACATGTAAAAAATGCTAGAATGCTTCCGTCGGTGCCTTTTCGACTGGATATTGCACTTTCAGATAGTATGCCTGACAAGCAACAAATAAACATAGAAGAACTCCATGTATGAACAACCATTAATTAACCTCCCCATGACTTACGCTTTACAGAAGCATTCTAGCAAAATATTGTCTGAGTTTGTATTACATTCTGATATATAATACATGGGTATTACCAACTAATACACCTAGGTACTTAACAAGGTTAAAATTATGGTGGCTGCAATACCATCTTCAGTTTTCACCAATAAGCACAATTAATCAAACAAGTTAAAAATGATTTCACTTTATTTATTTCAAATGCATTCTGAGGCATGACAACAGTTATATAAATGAACAACCAAAATACACTGAAAGGATGATTGGCTAATTTCCTTTGATGTCCAGTCTCTCAGTTGCTCATTGACGCCACCTCCAATCCGAGGGCCAGTTGATGTTGCTAATTCTTTCTTAATATATTCTCTATCCTTCTCCGGGGCATCATCTCTTGCACGCTAACCATCTCCGAGCAGCCTTAGGACACCGCGTGGCTTAGCCGCCGCCACCGTGCCGTTTGTTCAGGAGAGAAAAAATGCGAGAGGAGAAATTTCATATATGTCAGCTTGAAATCATAATATATGATCCATAATGAATTTCATATATGCAGTACCTTGACATTATGATTCTCAGTATATATGTGCAATCACAGTTTCAATACTCAGCCTCTTACAAAATGAAAACAATCCGCTAACATTTAGAAATCAAATTAGGCACCACAACAAACTGGAATTTTCGAAACTAAAATGTGTTTGTTCTTTTCTAAATCAATTAGATCATGAACAGGTAACAAAACTGATTTTTTTCTACCCCATCCATAATATTATTGCACCTTTTCTTCTCATGAGGCCATAAAAGTTAGAGCTGAGAACGGAAGGCCATATAGAGACATGATAAAAAGATTTGCCTGGTTCCTAATGCCCTATCAGAAACCAACAAATAGTAAATAAATAACTTTCTCAAAATACGAAATGGCACAAATTAGCATTCTACTACGTCACATAACACATCCACACACCTAGTGTATAAAATTTTGAGTCCTAAATATTCAAATGAGTAGAAGACACAAATTAGTTCAGGAATAATATATATGGTTGACAGAACAGAAAATTGCACGATGACAACATCTTATCCTATTCTAACATAATGAGCTTATATATTTATTCGGAGTTGATGAGACAAAACCTGAAATAATATTGGTTGAACTTTCAGCACAGGGGTATTGATTTTTTTTCATGTAAACCGACATAGGCATTAGACCAACTTTAACGGCTCTGGATGCACCATACTTATAGTCGTCAAAACGAAGTCCATCTCAAGAAATCAACGTCGTTCTCAGTCTTTGCAGTTGGCAACCTGTCACTGAATCATATGATCGAACAAAGATTAAACGAGTTACTGGGAAGGGCAACAGACAATAAACACCAATTCCCGCCGGAGGCGGTCCAACGAACAAGGTCGCTCTGGGTGTAGATGCCGGAGGCAAACCAATAACGGAGGTGAACCAAAGAACGGTGGCGACATGGGCTCATGTCCGGCGGCAATCGGGGCGGCGTGGGATGCACTGGTGCAAAGAGGCGTCAAGACATGGTGGTGCTAGGTGCACTCCAGTATGTATTGCAATGGTTCAAGTGAAAATCATAGAAATAATTGCGCCATCAATATTATTGCATCTATGTCTTACACAAAACAGAAATCACAAAGCTAATATTATTTGATCTATCCAACACGTCGTGCAATAGTATTTCCGACAAAACAACACATCATAGGCATTTTTTGTAATGAGCCATCAAATAATCTATTGTATCCAGTGAAATAATCTGTTATGAACTTCTAATTACCTTGTCATTGGCATCCAACTCAGAACGCTTAGTCTGGTCTTGATGCAGTCAGTTTGGTCACAATATTTTCCGCAGAGCCCCAACCTCGGATTAGACAAATCCTAGCATCCATATTTTTATCTACCTCCGAAACTGGTCTCTGATAGAAAAACAAGAAAACCAGTGAATATGAGATCACTATAAGTATAAAACAATGGGAGGCGGGTGGACTGGTGCTGGTGATTTTTCCATTTCAAATCCACTTGTAACCTTTCTTCTTACTGGAGCAGAGAGAGACTCAGAGGGAGGAAACATGGAGGTTGAATTCGTCATTAACTTGCTCGGCTGCATCTGGTTGAGGTTGTCGTTGGTGCTGCGAGCACTGGCGGAGCCTCATGGAGGCGAAACTGGGCTGCTGCCCCCCCTTCCCAAAGTGTAATTTCATTTTACTAGGTAGGCTGCCTCTCTAACTCAGCCCATTAGCACAAAAAAGCTCAATATCTCTTATGCTTTTCCTAGTTCGACCACAGATCGAGGAGAGAAAACAGCCTGCCGTGAGTCCCTCACGCGGCCGCGGCCCTCCATGGCAATTTCGCTGAATCGCTAGGTCCTGCCAGCTGATTCTCCTCCTAGCCAGTCGATCCTCCTGCTTGGCGCCGTGATCCTCCTCCTTCTCCTTGGCAGTGGCGGCGCCGCGAGTCAGCGACGGCAGAGCGACCCAGCCCTAGCCCGCGATTACCCGGGACCGAAGCGGAGAAGGCGATGGCAATATTTACTCCGCTGCCCCACCCACTCTTCACGGCTTCACCCAGCGGCCAGGTACACTTCAATCCTCACCCAACACAGCCCCGCTCCTCTCTAATTTCCTAGATGTAGTTTTCCTAGATGCAGTTTTCCTAGATGCAATTTCTAGTTTTTAATTTCCTGATTGCAGTCCGTCCTGCAGTACTAGCAATAGCAGATCTTATTTATTTCCCTTGGCGCCGCTCAATTGATGCATTTTTTTGGATTTAGGTAGCAATGGGGAAGCAACAAAACATGCCGTATCTTTTTAAAAGAACGGGAAATCGCTTCAAAAATTTCATATGAAGATATAATTGCTGATTTCAAACCTAAGAATAACCGAAGTGCTCTAGCTAGTTTTTGACCATACTTAGTTGCTTTTTGGTCATTATATGCATTCTTTATTTTGGAGCATCAAAAAATTCTTTGTCCGCAATTCCCAGGTTTATTCAAACCAGTTATATCTATTATATTTGCGTGAAAAAGATAACTATATATCATACGATATTGCCATCTAAAAATATATTATATTTGTTCGAAGACTTGCCCCATTTTTATGCTTATTTGCTATTTCCTATGGAATTGGCCCCCTCTTGTATTTTGCTCACGCTCCGCCACTGGCTGCGAGGTCTCTAGCCGGGCTGTGAACTCCTCGGTCTGCTGTTCGTTTAAAAAAAAAAATCCCAATTCACCAGTGTTAGAGAGTAGTGCCGTACTGCCAATTTCCAACCAAGAACTGCTTTAGCTAATCAATCTAAGAAGGAGCAGATGTCACGAGATTGACGACGACAAAGGAAGAAAGGCTAGAAAAAGAAAAGGAGGTCACAAACCTTTAGGAGATGGGCGTTCTCGTGGCACGAGCTCGCGACCATGCCGCGTTGTCTCCGCGTCCGCTGCGGAGAGGCGGAACAAGAACACGCCAACATCGGAGGGACCGCAGATCTCACCTGCTCTTGCGCTGCCGCCTTCTTGTGGTTTTCGTTTTCGGCGGCCGGAAGGCCAGCGGGGTGTCCGGGCTGGCGGCGCGGTACCTCCTATGGCAGTCTTCAGCAGGAGCAGCGACTGCGGCCGTGGCCCTCTCCGCCACATGCGTCCCGGGTAGCGCAGGAGCCTTTCTCAGTCGGCGGGATCTCCGGCAGCGCCTGCTGCTCGAGGCGGCGTGGACGGCGGTGAAAGGGCGGAGGGATGGGGAGAGGTTGGGAGTGGGGCGATTGGGCGTGGGCCGCGGGATCGTTGGGCGCGCGCGCATGCCCTAGGTCGTGGCTTCGGCTGCAACATTGAACGGTGTACCGTTGGCTGGAGAGGTTTCGACGGTTCGGATGCGTCCAATCGTCTGCCTGTCGAAGAAGGGAAGCTGGACGACGTACAAACGTACCACCAACTCCCATTTAATAGTAAAGATTTACACTAAACTCTTATACTTTCATATAACTTATTTTGTTTATATTATAATCTTGACAAATGTATCTTTCCAATATGTAGTTAGCAGACGGTAACTGAATATAAACTTATACCAATATTAAGTATGTCATGTAATGAACATTAAAAATACACTTACATTATGCTAAATTCAAATATATTGTGTAACAAACTCTTTGCTAGTTTACACAGGCTAAAAATTGAAAATACTTGTAAGCTTCCTTTTTTTAAGTTGAATTAAGATTTTATTATCTTTATATTTCAAGCACAGTATAACAAGTATCTTAATAGCGGGTTCGAGTATATCATTATGTCATGAAACTATAAGTATTTTTTAGAGTATAAATTTAACCTCTAGCTTGACTCTGTACCTTTTCCTGTGGTAAGTGTCTTACAAGTTACATTGTGTTGAATAATAATCCAACAACATATGAACTCTATGTACTGATATGGAAATATAAGCACTCAAACTAACCACCAGCGATTGTAAAAATATTATGGATTTTAAAACTTGCATATATATATATATATACATATATAATTTGATCCATTAGGTTCCTCGAAAAGCGTTGCTATCGTTGTTGTACACAATTTATCATGTTAGGTTTTAAAAAGATATGCAAGCACGATATAAACTGAAAACTTAGTTATTATAACTTTCGTTACAACCAGTAGGACTCCCAACGGAGAAAGACAAAAATCCTACTTAAAGCGGAAAGTCCTTTTAGAACCCGAGCTTCACGGAGCTCGGTTTTTTACCGCTGACCTGCAGGTTCTGTTACTTTTTTATGTGACGGCCAGATTGGTTTCTTCCTACGTGATACATGTTTTGTAGTGAGGACTTTCTCCTACAAACTATAAATCCCTTACTTTATACATTAATAATTTCTTGAACATAATAGATAATTATATAATGATTATGAGAATACTATTTGGGGCCCTCCAAATCACGGGGCCCGGCCTATAGGACGGTAGTGACTCCTGGACCGCACTCCTTGATCTATCTGTTGCCACGGCTACTAATTTGTCGGTCCTACAAGTTTCCATGTTTTCCTGGCCCTTTGGCACTGAAGAGGGCATGAAATGTATCCTCGTAGTGTATTGCACATATTGGACATTGAGCCGAAGTACGGATGTTTCTATTAGCAAGAACACCTAAGCACGGCAACACCCCATGTAAAGATTTCCAAGAGAATGTTTTTACTTTGGCTGGTACAACACTTTGCCATAGTTAGTCCCAAACAGGGTTAGGTCCAGATCTCCCCCTCTCCTCTGTTCTTGCGATTTCCCTCAAACTGATATTCCCATTCCATATGATATGCTGGTGTCACAGTCAAGCAACCACGTTTGGTATATATCTCCATGCTACAAAGTCCTAAACACCATGGTTACTCAATGTGATAGACAGTATTTGATGTGAATCAATTTGGCCAAAATATTCACCGAATTAATTCCTCATCGCAAGTTGAAAGGGGTTTTGGTTGGGGAAGCACCGGGAGTTGTTAGCATAAAACCGCGACTTTGATACTCAAATTCCGGAAAACTGCGACAATGATGCCAGATCGCAAAAAACCGCGACATTGCGCTCGGCCGTTCGCAGAAAATACACATTGGCCGTTAAACACGAATTGACAGGGAACCTGACATGCGGGACCCACCCAAAAGCTGATGTGGCATGGGGATCCCCACTTGTAAGGACCAATTTGCTTATTTGCACTGGGCCCACTTGTCAGCCATTTTAAAAAATTAAAATGTCTCAAAAAAAGACCTTCTTCCCCAGCCGACAGCACCACCGCCGGTACCCCACCCCACCACCGCGCCCCCTGCTCGCCGCCGTGCCCACCTGCTCTACGCCGCTGTCGGTAACTCCTCTACGCCGCAGCCGCCGCCGACGGCGGCGGGGGGCAGCACACGGCCACCATTGCCGCGGGTAGGGCGCGACGGGGCGGCATGCGGCGGGGCGGGGCTGGGGCGCGACGGGGCGGCACGCGGCGGGGCGGGGGCGCGACGAGGCGGCAGGAGGCGGGGCGGGGGTGCGACGGCGACCATCGCCGTGGGCCACATCGACCTCCTCATGCGTTGCCGCCAACCGCCGTCGGGGCAGGGGCCCGCGTCCAGGGGGCCGCGCCGGGGGAGCAGGGGGCACGCCCCCGTATGGACAGCAGGGGGCTCGCCGGAGGTGGGGGAGCAGGGGCAGCCCGGCGTACGGGCAGCAAGGGCTCGCCGGGGATGGAGGAGAAAGAGATTTTTTTCTTTTTTTTTAGATATTTTGATTTTTCTTAATTGGCTGACAAGTGGGACCCTATGCAAATATGCAAATTGGTCCTGACAAGTGGGGCTCCCCATGCCACGTCAGCTTTTGGGTGGGACCCGCACGTCAGGTTCCCTGTCAATTCGCGTTAACAACCAATCTGTGTTTTCTGCGAAGGCTGGAGCAAAATGTCGATGTTTTTTGCGATCTCACATCATTGTCGCGGTTTTTCGGAATTTTAGCATCAAAGTCGCGGTTTTATGCTAACAACTCAAGCACCAGGTTTTCTTAAGAGGAGGTAGACCATTTTTTTTTTGTTTTTCTGAAAGGAAGCATCTGATACAAAATTGCGAAACTGAAGGGGTTGAGATGTAAAAAGAAGAGGCCGCGCACCTCTCTCTCGGCACGCACATGGCGGAACGCGTGAGCGGGAGCCCGCGCGGAGGCCCCGCATGAGGTACCTATCTTGCACTTCGCCCAGGGCAGCACACAGACCGGCACGTAGACCCACGCCTTACCAGGTCCACTGAACCAGGCACAGGAACATCGCGCCGGCCCCGCCCCGCGCGCAGCGTGATCCACCCTCGCTAATCCTCCGCGCGGGAGAGATGGTGTCGGTGGCACTCTGGGCCCGGGACCCCGGCCCCGCGGGCCAGGGAGCTGTCGGGGTTGGGGACAAGCCCACTGGCTACCACTACAAGCACCGGACCCGGCTCCGATCGTGGATGGTCGCGCCGGCCGTCGTGGATACCGGATTCATGGCTACCTGTCGTCGTACTACTCGTCTTAACGTTGAGGCACACCTAACCGCTCCTGATTTGGACCTCCCACTTGCCTCATCCGAAGTAAAGGTCTTTGAATCTTTGATTACTACTGTAGAATCTCCATTCGATATGCCTGAGAGCGAGTTGACGCCCCATCGTGTAGACTCTACTCTCTACTGTGCGTGTGTGTGGAGTGTGGACCGCTTACGGCTGACAGTGTTGCGCGTAGATGAGATCCATCGATCCATAGATCTGCAAAGTAAATCAAAAGCGAGCTTTTACGAGGAATCAATCAGTACGAGGGCCCAGCGCAACAGGAGAGAGAGCATCAGCACGAGCTGTCCGATCTCTTCCGTCTATCCCACCGTCGGCAGCCGTACCCTCCATGATGGAGCCACCAGCTCCGGAACATACTCTACTAGCTAGCTGCAACTGCACGGTGAAAATAATCACAAGAAATTCAGTTAGATTACAAAAAAAAAACTGCGTGTGGTATCAGTTGCTTGCAACGCACTTGATTTGATTACTACAAGAAAAATAAAAGGGCGCGAGTGATGTTGCGATCGTTGGAGCGCACTTGATTTGACTGTGGAGTTTGGCACGCCGCCACCACGACCAAGCGCCTTGCTGCATTTTTACATTTGAGAATAATGAAGTTACCAACCCACATATGCTTGTCTGCTTCTTACATTTGAGAGAGTGCGCGTCCATCAGATTCTGGCCGCAAGAGGAAGGAAACCTGCCGATCAGTGATTAATTGCCACTAGCAGCTAGTGTTTCCGACCAACATTCATATTATACTCCCTCCGTTTTTTAATATGGAGTATAAGATGTTTTAAGTGGTACACATGTTGTCTATATACACACTAAAATGAGTGAACATGCACATAAAAATATGTCTACATACATTTGTGTGCATATGCATGCGGACAAAAACTAAAACATCTTATATTAAAAAACGGAGGGAGTACGAATTTAGCTTGACCAACACACTTCCTTCGCCAACTCTGACGTTTACGTTTGCTATTTAGGCGACGCGCGGATATCCAATGAATGATGATTAGTGGCAAGAATCGTGCCAACCACAGGTAAAAAATTGCGGTGCGGTTCTATGCTCGGAATTTTCGGGACAGAACTGAAAGGCTATGTTGTACAGTAATATAGTACTAATATCCTTCCAGTAACTTATCACAAGTGAAGAAACAGAACTTGGTGCCTTCATCCAGTTTAGCAGGGGGAAAAGATGTGTCTCGGCTCTCGCGACGCTCGGGGCGACGCGCCGTGGGCGCCTTCTCCGACGCCGGCCAGGAGCTCCTCCGGCCGTCGCCAAGCTCCCTGTGCCGCCTCCCCATGGGTGGGGAAGGGCGGTGGTTTCTTCGACGTTCTTGCCGAGCTCGGCGAGGACTCCTCCGACGGGGACGAAAGCGAAGGGTCGCTCACTCCTCGCTCTGGCCCTCATCCTCTGCAGTTTGGCGACTTCCTCAACCATGCGAGGGGCTTGGATGGATCTCGGGAGCAGCCGTCTGGCAATCTGGCCGCTGGTCCGGTGCGGCCGGCGTCGCCCCTCGCGGTGGCCTCGTCGGGCGTCTCTGGGGATGGAGGCGCTCCCAGGGGCGATTTTGTTCTCTCCGATTCCGGCTTCCCTGCTCTCCTCCCCCCTCCGGCGGCGCGGGGCGCGTCGGTGGTCCGCATCGGTGGTCTGGAGCTCGAGATCCAGCCGGCGGCGGGCAGGGTGCCACCGTCGCCCGATCTAGGGTTTCTCCAGTCCTCGTCGCCAGCGGGTGGGCCCGCCGCGCCTCTTGTTGGGCCTACCCCCCAGCCTTCATCTGCGGGGGCCCATGAAAGGGAAGTGGATGGGCCAACTCTCCCCATTGATGGTCTGAGGCCCATTTCCAGCCCAAGGGGCGTAACAGACAACAGCCTTCCCAACCCTCTGCCTATTTATCCCTGGAGGTGGCTGCGGGAAATCCAGAGCTAGGGTTCATTGCGCCGCCTCGCGACGTGCGACGCAACAGATCCAGAGCCAAAACCCTCTCCTCCCCCGCAGATCCAGCTCTGCCTCCCTGTCTCCTGCCGATGGACCGCGGCCGTGGTGATGACGACCGCCGTGGGAAGCGCTCCTACGACGAGTACGCCGGGGGCGGGAGTCGCCGCGAGCTCAACGACTGCCTTGACCGCGAGTACGCCGAACACCGCAGGCAGCAACAGCAGCGGGATCGTGAGCCTTCCCCAAGAAACCGTCGGGTCACAGCAGCTGGGCAGCGCAACTTCCGCCACCAAGGACCCCCCGGCCCCGTACTCACGAGGGCGTGATAACGGACGGGGTGGTGCGAGGAACAACAACCCCCGCCAGCCGCCACCTCCGCCTCAGGCGGCTCCGGAAAGCTCGGCCATGGGGGCCGCTAGATCTGCGACGGCCAGGGAGGCCTTGCCTCCTCCTCCAGATATCTCCAAGGTGACCTGCTACAACTGTGGGCAGTTAGGTCACCTCCAGGCAGGCTGCACGGAGGAACGCTTCTGCGTAAAGTGCAATACAAAGGGGCACGTTTCAGCTATGTGTACTCTGGGGCGGAACGAACCCTACTGGGCGGGTTTCGGCAAGAATGGCATTGGTTTCATGTGCCTTGATGTCCCTACAGAGGAAGCGGAGAAAGTTACCCCGAATGCAGCTACGCTCTATGTGGATGGTGCGATCCTCTCGGCAGCTCAAGTCGAGGAGGAGTTCAAGGACATGGTTCATGAAAACTGGGATTGGCAGGTGCGCCAACACAGTGAGTCTGATTTCTCACTGGTCTTCCCCTCTCAAGAAAGCGCTCGCATGGCCATCCATGGTGGGGGCCTCACTCTACCAATCTCCAAAGCTCGCGCGCTTGTCATGGAAAGGTCCATTGACGAACGCGACTCTGAGGCGCTCTCCGAGACTTGGGTCCGGCTGCACGGGGTCCCCCCTCCTTACCGCTCTGTTCCTAGACTCATGGTGGGTACTAGAGCCATCGGCAGGCCCATGGAGGTGGACCCGCGCTCGCTGGAGGATGAAGATGCCCCTGTCCGTATGCAGTTTGGCTACAAAGCATCTGAAGAGCTGGTGTCGCACATTTGGTTGTGTGTCAACGGGCAGGGCTACAAGGTTCGGGTGGAGGTCGAGAGGCCTGAAAGGCGCCAGCGCTCCATCTCCCCTCCTCCCCCTCCGAACACAAACAAGGGCAAAGACAAGGAGTCTGACGAAGAAGATGATGGTGCGGACAGGAGCACTGATGAGGACACCGACAGAGAACACTGGCGCAGGGGCAGTGGCGAGAAGGACAAGTCCAAGAAATCTGGAGCTAAAGGGGGCGGTACTCACAAATCCGCTACCGGTGAGGCTCCCCTTCACCCAGTGGCGCTTGAAGTTGAGCTCAGTGGTCCTGTTATGCCTACTCCTATCATCAACGAATATGGGTCCTTCCTCAAAGGGGCAGACAAGCTAGCTGCCGCCCAGGGCAACACTGCCACCATCACCCCGCAGGTGGAACCAGTGGAGACGGTCTCCGTGAGTGACCCTCCTCTGGGTTCGCCCTCGGCTTCGCTCTCAGTTGCTCTGGAGGTTAACAAGGAAGCGCCAGCCCTTTCTCCCAACACGGAAGCGGCTAAGGCCATTCAAAGGGAAAGAAGAAGCATGTCAAACGCGGAGCGGCAATCAAGGGTGCTTGCCCTCGCGAGGGAATCTCCTACCCAACCCGACTTCTCGGACGAGTCTCCGCAGGTCGGCGACAAGACTCCGCACACCCCAGGGTCGCAGCTGCTGGGGGACGGCGATCCCGAAGCTGGCGGCAACGGTTACAAGGGCGCCGAGAAGCATGGCCATCCCGGTCTCCGCTCAAAGGAAGAGTGCTCGCGGGGAGGGCCGCACTGAGGGACCGGTGCTGGAACGCGCAATGCAGCTTACCAAAGCAAAGAACAGCACAGGTACACCGCACATTTCCAACTTTACTGTTCTCAATACCTTATCTGATGATCGCCTCCTAGAGATTGCTAGCGACAGTTGCATTGTTTTCCTTCTGCCGTGGGTGCGCCCACGGATGTTCTTTCTCTGTTTCGCGCAACGGAACTGGCACAAGCCGAGATGGCTTTGGTGCGCACCAAGATCGAGTTACAGAAGGCGGAGGAAAAGAAGGTGGCGGATGCCGAGGAGAAACGAAAGGCGGCAGAGGTGGCAGGGGCTACCTCTACGCCTGACAATGCTACCGCCTCCCCTCCGGAAGGGGCCGAGGGGACTGCTCCCAAGATCGCTGGGGGGGTCGATATAGCTACTAACGAGCCCTGCCGCATGTCACCTGGGCTGGCTGGGGCAGCCTCAGGTGCCAACGCCAGGACAGAAACCGCCTCGACCTCGGGCCCTATTAAGAGGAAGCCGAGACAGAAAAGGGAAATTCAACCGACACGAACTCCATACACCCGCCAAGCATGGGCTAAAGACGTGGTTCCCTAATGCGGTGCCTATTTTTGAACATTCGCGGGTTTGGTGTGCCGGGGCGCCGAACTTTGCTAAAAGAAACCCTCCGCACTAACAAGATCGACGTCCTTTGTTTGCAAGAAACAATCAAGCAGAATTTCACCGATCAGGAACTCACTAGTCTAGAGGTTGGCGAAAAGTTTTTCTGGTGCTGGCTCCCAGCCGTTGGGCACTCCGGGGGTTTGCTCATGGGAGTCAGGCTTAGCCTCTTCGAGGTTGGAAGTCTCGACAGGGGTCGATTCTTCCTTAGTTTGGAAGTGGTTCACCTGCCTTCGAAAAGGAAAATGATGCTAATTGCAGTGTATGGCCCTGCGGACCATTCGAAATCTGCAGAATTCCTTGATGAGCTTTTGGCTAAAATTGCTTCCAGCCCCTTCCCAATGGTGCTGGGAGGGGACTTTAATCTGATAAGAAGCAGCCAAGATAAAAACAATGATAGGATTAACTGGGCCAGGGTCGACCTCTTTAACTCTCACATTGCTAATTGGGATATGACCGAGATACCTCGCTCGGGAGCGAGATACACTTGGTCCAATAAACGGCTTAACCCAGTGCGATGTGTCCTTGACCGTGTCTTCAGGTCAGCCTCTCTTGAGACCTCTCTCCCCCTGTGTACCTTGGTGGCTGAGACCAGCCTTGGTTCGGACCACACCCCTCTCATTCTGGACACGGGTGAGGCACCCCGGTCCGCAGCAATCACTTCTTCTTCGAAACTGGGTGGTTCGAGCTTCCGGAATTTAGGGATTTGCTGATTAGCACGTGGGAGAACCTAGCGGTGAAAGTGAGGGGCAGGGATATTACTGACTGGTGGAACTTCATGAGTGGTCGAACTAGACAATACCTCCGGGGATGGAGTAGAAACCTGGGAAAGGATAAGCGGGTGCAGAAACAAAACCTCCTTAACCTTATCCAGAATTTGGATGCCAAAGCAGACTCTTCTGGGCTTGATGACGAGGAATGGGCCTTCCGTTATCACCTTGAGGACCAACTTCTGCATATTTTTAGAGTGGAAGAAGAGTATTGGCGGCAGCGTGGAAGAGTGAGATGGACGCTCCAGGGGGACGCCAATATGGCTTACTTCCATGCTGTCGCCAATGGGAATCGCCGTAGGTGTAATATCTCCTCTCTTGTGTCGGACAATGGACCCATCTCCGGGAAGTTGGAGCTCCAGGAGCACATCTATGGGTACTACCGTTCATTGCTGGGATCGTCTGCCGCCAGACACTGTGGGCTTGCTGCACATACCTGGGGGGTACGTATGCAGGCCACGCCTGAAGATAACTACCTCCTAGCCGTGACCTTTTCGGAGGAGGAGCTCGAAGCAATCATCAAAGACATGAAAGCAGATACTGCCCCCGGGCCTGATGGCTTCCCTGTACCTTTCTTCCAGAAATGCTGGCCCCTGGTCAAGCACGGCGTTCTCAACATCCTCAATGATTTTATCCTAGGGAGGGTCGACATCTCGAGGCTTAACTTTGGTGTTCTTACCCTGATTCCAAAGGTGCAGGGGGCTGACAAAATTACTCAGTTTCGTCCGATCGCGCTGATCAATGTTATCTTCAAAATTATCTCCAAGGCCTTTGCTTCCCGCCTGGATCCCATTGCGAATAGAATCATCAGTCCAAACCAGACCGCCTTCATCAAAGGACGTTTCATTCTGGACGGTGCCCTCGCTCTTCACGAAATCGTCCATGAACTGAAGAGTAAGAAGCTAGGGGTATTCTGCTCAAACTCGACTTCGAAAAAGCCTATGATACTGTCAATTGGGACTTTCTGCTGGAGGTCCTGCGTCGAAAAGGGTTTGACGCAGGTTTCATCCATAGAACTCAACAACTTATCTCCGGAGGGCAAACGGCAATCTCAATCAACGGAGAAATGGGGCCTTTCTTCCGTAACCAGCGGGGGGTAAGACAAGGGGATCCCCTCTCCCGCTGTTGTTCAACTTTGTGGGCGAGGGATTGTCGGCAATTCTCTCTGCAGCTAATGCTGCTGGTCACATCCACGGGGTGGTTCCTCATCTAGTGCCGGGGGGCGTTACTCATCTTCAGTACGCGGATGATACGATGATCCTTATCCAAGACAATGAGACTGATGTGGCTCACTTGAAGTTCCTGCTGATGTGTTTTGAAAACATGTCAGGGCTCAAAATAAATTACCACAAAAGTGAGATCTATGTGCTAGGCCGGGACGCCGACTTTCAGAACCGGGTGGCGAATCAAATGAACTGCAAGTTGGGGAGTTTCCCCTTCATTTACCTAGGGTTGCCGATCTCTGATAAGAAGCTCACGACAGATCAATGGCACTTCCTTGTTCTTAAACTGGCGGCTAGAGTCGAACCTTGGGTGGGACGATTTCTATCCTCCGGTGGAAGACTCATCCTCTCCAACTCGTGCTTAGCTAGTTTGCCCATGTTTGTGATGGGCTTGTTCATACTTCAAGACGGTGTGCATGACCAGCTTGACTCGCATCGGGCTCGTTTCTTTTGGGAAGGATCGGGCCCCAATCGCAAATACCATATGCTCAATTGGCCTGCTGTCTGTCATCCAAAGGAGTGTGGCGGTCTAGGTATCCTCAACTCCCGTCTGATGAATGTGGCCCTGATGCTCAAGTGGATTTGGAAAATATACCAAATGGACGACTCAATCTGGGCAGTTTTGATCAGAGCGAAATACTCGAGCTCTGGAGACATCTTTGCAAGCTCGGACCAAGGGGGTTCGCAGTTTTGGAAAAGCCTCCACAAAATCAAACAAAGCTTCAAAGTGGGAGCTAAACACAAGGTGGGCAACGGAAATAGAACAAGCTTCTGGTTAGATTGGTGGGAGGGGGAGGGCCCCCTTAAAGATCGTTTCCCTTTGCTGTTTAGCATTTGTGATAACATCAATATCTCAGTGGTGCATGCAGCCACTCTTGGGTGTAGATTTAGAAGAACTCTTGGGGCTGCCGGTCTAGCTCAATGGCAGGAGCTGGACTCGATTATCAACTCCATTTCCTTGTCCACGGATCATGACATTATTTCCTGGACCTTAGACCCTTCCGGCTGCTACACGGTTAACTCAATGTACAAGCAGTTGTCGCAAGGGGCGACAATGCTTCATTTTAAGGAGCTGTGGAAGGCCAAGCTTCCAATAAAAATAAAAAATTTCTCGTGGCAACTTGTGCTGGATAGGCTACCCTCGGGTGCCCAGCTTGCTACCCGGCGAGGGCCGTCGGACGGCAAGTGTGCGCTGTGTGGTGCGACTGAGAATGCTTCTCACATGTTCTTCCAATGTTCGACTGCGCGTTTCTCCTGGTCGGTGGTGCGCCAAGCCCTAGGGAGGGACTGGTGCCCCGCTAACTTTGCTCAGTTTCACGCTTCCCTCTTGAGTCTTTCAGCCCGAGCCCGTAGAATTGTTTGGTTCTTTTTTGCTGCCCAGTCTTGGGCTCTGTGGTCTGTTAGAAATAAGCTGGCAATTGAGAAGAAAGTTATAAAGCACCCGGCTAATATCATTTTCAAATATATGCTCTTTATGCAGGGTTGGCTTCCTCTTCTCAAGCCACAGGATCGGGTCACCGCAAGCTGGCTGGTGGGCAAGCTTAAGGAGATCCATGCCTCTTGCCTCCCCCAGCGAAGCTAATGCTCTGTGCTGCTGTTAGTCCTCTAGTTGTTTCTATTTGGCGAAGCTGTATGCCTGTAACACCCCGGCCACCCCCTGGCCGGGCCTGTCACCCCTGGCAGCTCGCTAGGATCTCCAGACTGGCCCCACAGATCAACACTAGTCTTTTCTGCGCACTTTGTCCTCACTCGTGCGCACCCGGGAACCAGTTCCCGGTCGGTCACCCATCCTTGGGAGTGCTCCGGGCCAAGCACGCTTAACCTCGGAGTTCCTTCCAGATGAGCTTCCGGAAAATAAGTTGCAACTTGTTGATATGAGTATCCTATCAATCCTATTAAGCCCTGAGCCAGGATCTCACATCCTTCCCCCCTTAGAAGACCGACGCCCTCGTCGGTCAGCCCCCAGTCCAGAAACTTCCCCTCTTGGTACACGTCTGTGCGTCCAGTGCCGGCACATGCTCCACATGTCCGTGCCCCTGACCCGCACACGCCCGTGTTGCCGCGAAGGTCGGCTCTGATACCAAATTGTAACACCCCGGCCACCCCCGGGCCGGGCCTGTCACCCCTGGCAGCTCGCTAGGATCTCCAGACTGGCCCCACAGATCAACACTAGTCTTTTCTGCGCACTTTGTCCTCACTCGTGCGCACCCAGGAACCAGTTCCCGGTCGGTCACCCATCCTTGGGAGTGCTCCGGGCCAAGCACGCTTAACCTCGGAGTTCCTTCCAGATGAGCTTCCGGAAAAGAAGTTGCAACTTGTTGATATGAGTATCCTATCAATCCTATTAAGCCCTGAGCCAGGATCTCACAATGTCGCAGCAATGTTGTTTTTCCTTGGCGAAGCTGTATGCCGCAGCATGTAACTGACTTTGGTTTGTACTCCTGCTTTGTTAACTCAAAGCTGGGCAATAAAACTGCCTTTTATCTAAAAAAAAACTTATCACAAGTAACTACCCAAGGACAGTAAACTTCTACTGGTAGTACTCAAACAGTCAACAGCGACTGAACCTGTTAAAAAACACACACTGAAGTATTCACGATGACAGAACAATCCGGAATGGACACCACACCACCCTCAATACGAATTGAACTGTGGGGCTGTGATGGGGTGATAGCCTATATGGCCCAATATAATTCCAAGTGGAAAAAGTATAGATTTCACCCTGAAATCTCACTCTCGGGATACATTTCACCCTAAATTGTAAAACAGGATAATTTGTATCCTGAAATGTGACAAACCGGACAATTCACACCCTGTAGTGGTTTTGCACCGATTTGAGTGGTTTTGAGTCAATTTAGTCAATTTTGTGTGATGACGTGGCGCTGACGTGGCGCTGACGTGGCCAAATACAGAAAAAATCCTTCCTGGACGCACCCTCCTTCTTCCTCCCCGCACCTCACGCAGCCGACCGCCGGCCGTCGGCCCGCTTCCCCGCCGCCCTTCTAGATCCTCGCCGGCGCGCCACCCCCGCATCTCCCTGACGTGCGCCCTGCTTCTCTCGGGCGGGGAGCAACCATCTCGCCCCGGCGCGAGCCCTCCTCCTCTCCGGCTCGGCTCCCCAGCTCCTCCCCGGCGAGCGCCCTGCTCGACACCGGCAGCCGCCGCCACCCGGCCTCCTCCAACGAGCGCAGGCCGGTCCAAACTCCGGTGCCACGCCGCCCTCCCTAACCTTTCGGTGCGTCCAGAGGCGAGATCGAGTGTCAGGAGCCGCCGACGCTTGTCCCAGGCGAGGCCGAGGCGGCCGCCCTCCTGGAGCGCGCGGAGCAGCGCCACCCCCTTTCGCCGCCCGCGCGCTGCACTCCCCCTGCATCGCCCCCACCACCGCCTTCACCAATCACCACCTCCGGCGGCGGCGGGGACGCGTCAGCACTCTTCCTCGCCGCCGCTTCCGCCGTAGATTGCTGCCAGCACGCTGATGGCGCACTCCCTCCCGCGCCCGGCCATCCCCTCCACGGCCTGCGCGAGCACCGGCGCGGCCAGGGCCTTCCTCCTCACCGGCAGCCGCCACTGCGTCCAAACTCCGGCGGTCGGCTGCGTGAGGTGCGGGGAGGAAGAAGGAGGGTGCGTCCAGGAAGGATTTTTTCTGTATTTGGCGACGTCAGCGCCACGTCATCACACAAAATTGACAAAATTGACTCAAAACCGCTCAAATCGGTGCAAAACTACTACAGGGTATGAATTGTCCGGTTTGTCACATTTCAGGGTATAAATTATCCGGTTTTAGAATTTGGGGTGAAATGTATCCGAGAGTGAGATTTCATGGTGAAATCTATACATTTTCCATTCCAAATTGGTAGCCTGACGGGCCTAGCAATCTGGTAGTGGTCACGCTTGCAATTTTTCTCTCTCGCCGACATGTGGTAGCACTCTTGTCCATTTATTCTAAAAAACTCAATTCGCCGCTGGTAATTTTGCCTGACAACATGATCGATGCCTGCAGTGTATCAAACCGGTTCGATGTGCCCTTTGATTCGCTTTTTCCTCACATAGTAGATGCCCAATCTCGACACTAGCCAATTAAATAGATTTTATCTCCATCTAGAGTTCTAGACGTTATGGCGTCTCTCACCACGCATGTCTCTTGGGAGCTAAAGAATGAGCGAATGAAATGATGAGTATTTAGAGGAACCTCCACGTTGCTTTCAATAATCATGCAAAAGAAAAAGGAACATAGGGATAATTGGGTCAAGGCGAGTGCAAATCTCTAGGAGGCATTTGATTTGGTTGATTTCATGGGGATGTAGCTTGAACTCTCTCCCTTAAGGAGGGCGGCATCGGGCAAAGTCGGGTGACAGGGCCATGTTTCCTCACAAGGCACGCGACATCGTGGGGTATTGGTTTTCACGGAGGGGGTATGCACGCCAGAGACGATGGCTCGTTGCGACATCTTAGTGACCTCACTATGTAACAGACTTCACGACAGGAGATCGGAAAGAAAGGGCGGTGGCCCTTGTTTATCGGCAGTCGAATCTAGATATGGTAGTGGCCTTCATCTTCACGTGGCTTTCGAGGCTGGCGGTTTGGCAAACCCCATCCATGGCTTGTGGTTATTACGAAGTCGACGATGGTAAGGAAGTGTCCTCCATATCCGCACTGGTCTTGATTCGGATTGGAAGGTGATCCATAGGGAATTTTATGGAGTCGCCACGCCAAACCTGTTGTTGTCGTCAATGAGAAGACGTCCTTTTGTCGTCGTTTGAGGTGGATCGAAAGTCGAGTGATGGTGTCCAAAAGCGGGGCGGTATGGGACTCTACCTGCCTTCCACACTAGTAGGAAAACGGCTATAGGTGGAACCACTTACTGTGGCGCACCAATATTGCCATGCGCCACAGAACATATTCAGTGGCGCACCTGAAGAGGTGCGCCACAGAATTCTGCCACTTTCTGTGGCGCATCCATGACCCATGCGCCACTGAATACGTCCTTTCTGTGGCGCATGCAGCCGCGTGCGCCACAAAAATATGGTGGGCCCCGCCACCAATGATTGGCTTTGATCCTCCGGTGCCTTTTCTGTGGCGCATGGGACTAGATGCGCCACAGGGCCCTGGCACCAATGATTGGCTGGGTGTCCTTTCTGTGGCGCATGAGGCTCGCCACAGAAAGCACCATTTCTGTGGTGCATCTGGCCGGATGCGCCACAAAAATATTTTTCCAGATCTACAAAAGGTGGCATCCCCTAACCTACCACCCATTTTGTTCTTCTTCCTCCTCCACCCAGCTCGTCTTCGTCCTCCCTCCTATCACATTTTGCCCATACTTTTCTCTATTTTTTGTAGTTAAACCTACTTTGTTTGATAGATAATTGGTGAGGGCTTGGGGAGCCTCCATATATATCTCCTCCTCTCCTAGTACATCTCTTTTTCTCACTATTTTCTCTCCAACACCACACTCTCTCTCATCGATCACGGTCACGTCTCGGTACGAATCTACTAGGTGAGTATTGTTGGATGGACATGCATATGCATGTTTTGTGTGGCCGGCGGTGTGTATGGATGTTTGTTGTAGGTGAAGCGCTTGTCGCGCGCGGGCGGTTTGCACGATGGCGAGACGATGTTTATACATGAAGCTTGTGTGGTGTGCATGAATATTTGCATGTTGTTGCTTTTGTTGTTGCTTGCGCCGGCGTGGTGCATGGATGTTTGCCGAAATGTTGATTCATTTCCGTTTCGGCAAATTTTTGCACTACCCATATGTCCTACTTTTAGGAGAGGTCATGCCGAATTTTTTCGGCGACCATGCATGTGTGTGTCTGTGTGTGCATGTTGCGGTTCTAATTAACATACTCTCGTTTCTGCTCTATGTATACCGCGTAGGCAACCATGGTCGTCATGATGAGCTCGGTCGAATCAGTAGATACAAGGAAGAAGCGAAGGCGGACATGATTCGGTGCAACAGGCGCCAGATAAGATGTCCGTGTCGAACATGCAAACTCGTGAGCTGGATCGACCCTGATTCCGGACAATTGGAGGATCACCTGCTCAGGCGCGGTTTCATGCTAGGCTTCAACCAGCGCCGACAGCAAATGGTGCGCATGAAGACGAGGGCGGGCGAGAAGACGAAGAGTCTCCCGGACATGGTTATCATGACGAAGGAGATGTCGGCGGACAAGATCATCATGACGAAGGAGATGTCGGCGGACAAGATCATCATGACGAAGGAGATGCCGGCGGACACGGTCATGATGAAGGAGTAGATGGTGGTGGAGAAGACGCGAACACGCAGACCCGCTAATTTCGGCCTTGCGGGACGCTCATGTTCAAGAACTGCTCCTCAAGGAGACGAGCAACGCCAGAGCTGCAGCCAGAGAGAAAGCCAAGCTGGCGCAAATGGAGATAGACGGGAAGACTCCGTTGTATCCTGGGTGCCGGCCACAGGATACGCGCTTGCAAGTAACGCTTGATGCTCTGGAGATGAAGCGGAAAACAAATGGACCGACGTGAGCTTCAACAAGAACATGCAATTCATGCACGATCGTCTTCCCGAGGGGAACACATTGCCAACTAGTATCGAGGAGGCCAAGAAAGTCGTGTGCCCTCTTGACCTACCGCACGTTAAATACCACGCCTGCATCAATGATTGCGCAATTTATCGGGGCGAGTACAAGGACAGAACCACATGTCCGGTGTGCGGCCACGGACGGTACAAGAGTACTGGGAACAAGAAAGTTCCTCGAAAAGTGGTATGGTACTTTCCTATCACTCCCCGTCTGCAGCGGTATTTCGTGGACCCTAAGGAAGCAAAGCTCATGCAATGGCACGCGGAAAGGGAGAAGCCCGAAGAAGATCCGGAGAAGGGCAGGATCCTGACACACCCTTCAGACGCTAGCCAGTGGGAAGCATTGGACATCGCCTTCGAAAATTTCGGGGCGACGCAAGGAACGTCAGGCTGGGTATGAGCACCGATGGACTCAATCCGTTCGGCAACCAGAGTAGCACGCATAGCACCTGGCCCGTGTTTGTATGGCCTTACAACCTTCCCCCGTGGCTGTGCACGAAGCAAAGGTACATACACATGAGTATTCTCATTCAGGGGCCGAAACAACCAGGTATCGACATACATCTGTATCTCGCGCTGTTGAAAGAGGAGTTAGCCACGTTGTGGGAGACGCCAGCCCGTACGTGGGACGCCTACACTAGAGATTATTTCGATATGAGAGCCGCGTTGCTCACGACGGTGCAGGACTATCCTGGTTGCTCATATGTATCGGCCCAGGTAGGCCACGGATTCTGCGCATGTGTCAAGTGCATGGATGAGACCCCGCATCTCCAGCTACCAAGGGATCCGGGTCTTCGAAAACCGTGTTCCCAGGGGCTCGAAGGTGGCTTCGCATGGATCACCCGTGGAGGAAACGCGGTGACCTGTTCAATGGTAAAGACGAGCTCGAAAGAGCCCCGCCCGAGGAGCGGCACAGAAATCGACGAGCTTTTGAAAAATTGGGAGGAGTGCCCTGCGCCGGGAAAGAAGCGACCGAGGGTAGATCCGCTGCTGGGTGTATGGAAAGCGAGGTCTGTTTTCCACGACTTGGAGTACTGGAAGGTCCTCCACACGCCCCATAGCCTCGATGTAATGCACATTACGAAGAATGTTACCGAGAGTCTGCTTGGCACTCTTTCCAACATGTCGGATAGGACCAAGGATGGGACGAGAGCAAGATACGATCTGAAATGGCTTGGCATCAGGAAAGATCTTCAGGCCCCGATAGTGATGACGACGATGATGATGATGATCAGACGGAAGGGACTCAAGGTCGCCGCAAAAGGGTAAAGAAGAACGGTGGTGCTTCCCGCTGCCTGCTTCACTATGAGTCCGGAGGAGCTCGAGCAGTTTTTCAGGTGCCTCCTAGGAGTCAAATTTCCTCACGGTTACGCGGGGAAGATAAGCAGATATCTGGACGCAACGAAGAAGAGGTTCAGCGGGATGAAGTCTCACGATTGTCACGTGCTGATGACGCAGATACTTCCCGTTGCGATCCGAGGGATAATGGACGAGCACGTCCGTGATACGCTGCTTGGCCTTTGCAACTTTTTCGACGTCATCACAGGAAGTCGATCGGCGTGAGGCAGCTCGACAGGCTACAGGAAGAGATCGTGGTGATACTATGCGAGCTCGAGATTTACTTCCCGCCCGCATTCTTTGATATCTGCGTGCATCTCCTTCTCCATGTCGTTGATGACATCAGGCAGCTCGGGCCGACGTTCCTGCACTACATGATGCCGTTCGAAAGGCAGAACGGTGTCATGAAAGGATACGTTCGCAACAGGGCCCGTCCAGACGCAAGCATGGCCAAGGGCTTTCTAACCTACGAGTGCATCTCCTTCTGCCAGAATTATCTAAGCACCGAGAACCAGGATGTTGGTCTGCCCACCAGGAGCACCTCGGCAGGCTCGATGGATTTGGTCACCGCGAGGGCTACCGCTCACTCCATGTCGGCATTCATGGTCGAAAGACGACTTCGACAGGGCTCACCGGGTCGCGCTACAACACTTACAATTGATCGAACCTTGGGTGGAAGAGCACAAAAGCTTAATCGAGCAGAATTACATCGACCTGGGCCGGCCGAGGAAGAAGGGAGACGTAACCAGAGAGCACAACTCCAGCTTCACGCGTTGGTTCAAGAAAAGGCAACTGGTTCAAGCAGAGAGCATAACGCCATCTACGGAAGATGAAAAACTCATATTCTCCTTATCACAGGGCCCCGGGCACAACGTAAGGACCTATCAGTCGTACGACATCACGGTTACAGATTCTACACCGAGGAAAAGGACAGGAATAGCGAATATCAAAACTCAGGAGTAACTATGCTATCCTACGGCGATGACGAGGCTACTGTCAAGGAAAGATTCTTCGGAAGGATCGAGGAGATATGGGAGCTCAACTACTGTGGAGAGTCGGTGCCAATGTTCCGTGTGAGATGGGCCAAGGACGTCGAAAAAGAAGGCCGGTATTTCACCACCATGGTTATACCCGATGCCAAATCGAAGAACGCCTCCGCGAAAAATGAGCCATGGGTACTCGCTAGCCAAGTTGACCAATGCTTCTTCATTACCGACCCGTCAAAGCCTAGCCGTGTTGTCGTGAGGAGGGGCAAGAGGAGCATCATCGGAATGGAAGGAGACGCCAACGAGGAAGACTTGGACAAGAACGGCGATCCGAAGATCGAGGAGGAATTCGACAAGTACTTCGACATGCCTACTACTAGTAAAGAAAGAAGGAAGACCTCCCTACCTACTAAAGGTTGTCCGTTCACGCGAAGAAATCTCAAGGTGCCCGGCCTAAAGTATTCAACCGCGAAGAAGGAAAGAAGAGAAGCTAGCTCGAACCGGGACGAAGAAGACTTTTTTTGTGTATTAATTTGTGTGTGTGAGACAAGTATATGTATATCATGAATAAAATAATGGTATACTAACAAAATGTGTATATTCTTTTCTTTAAAATGTGTGTCTGTTCTTCTTTAAATATAACTAAAAATATTTTTAAAAAAAGAATAACAAATGTGTGTGTTCTTTCTTTAAATTTAACCAAAAATTTATTTTTTTAAAAGAAAAAAATGTGAGACAGCTAGGATTCGAACCTGGCTGCCCCAAGTTCCAAGTTCACACACTAACCATTGAGCTATGCTTCTGTGACTGTCACATAACTGCCAGCACCGTTTTTTAACAGCTCTAGCCACCGAATTCTGGCGCATCCCTCCAGCAGATGCGCCACAGAATCACAGAATTATGTGGCGCATCCGGGACGATGCGCCACATAATTACTTTACTTAGCCGTTTCTCCACGCCCGCGCCCGTCCCTTCCCTTTCTCTTTCTCTTCCACGCCCGCGCCTTCGACCACACGCCCCAACTCGCCGCACCACCACCGCCCCAACTCGCCGCCGCCGGCCGCCCCAGCCCAACCCTTCCGCCGCGGCACCTCGACGCCAGCGCGTCCACGCGCTCGGACCGCCTTCCGCCACCCGCGCCGCGCTCGGACCCGCGTCGACCTCGGACCCGTCCGCCGCGGTACCTCGACGCCGGCGCGTCCATCTGCCGCCCATCCGCGCCCACGAGGAGCACCTCCACCGCCGTCGACGACCTCCCCTCCCTTCCCTCCCAGAGGTGCTGCCCTCTCCCTCTCCTCCTTCCCTACCTAGAGCTGCACCCTAGGTGTTTGTTAAAATCCCAAGCCCAAGTTTGATGCTTTTTCTGCTTCGTTCTTGTTGTGTAAGTTGCTGCTAGTGCTGCTAGTTGTTGTTAGTGCTGCTAGGAAAATTTGAGTACATGAAAAAATTTGGAGATGAAAATTTTCAATTTTTTTTGCTAAGTCAAATTTGGTCACTGTTTAAACATGCCTTAAAAACAACTTGAATTAAGGTCCTAGATGTATTCAAAAAATTATTTCTGGGGTTTATCATGAAGTACTATCTTAGTACAAGAGATCCATGAGGGTAAATTTGAAATAGGATCAAGATTTGATGCTTTAGAAATTATCCAAAGTTGGTACTTTTTAACTGTCTTGAAGATGCATTTTTAATTAACTAATGCATTATTTTGCCGCATGCAGGAAATTTAGAAGAACCTCCACGTTCTTTCAGGTGAGATGTGGATGTGGTGATGAAGTTTGTGATGTGGATGTGGTGATAAAGTTTGTGATTGTCGTGTATGTGTGTGATATTGTGTTTGTTGCCGGCCGGAGATGCCGGTCGGAGATGAAATTGTGTTGCTGTGATGTTGCTGGCCGGCCGGCGATGCCGGTCAACATGATTTGTGAAATGTATGCAGGTACCCATGAGGCCCTTGATATTGTCGGAACGTCGATTAACTTCCGTTCTGGCAAATTCGGGTACTCCATATGTCCCTTTTTTAGCAAAGGTCATGCCGAATTTTTTCGTGAATTTTAGCATGACTTTGCTAAAAATAGGACATATGGGGTATTACGACTAATGCATGGGCCGGGGTATCTTAGTACTTAATCAAGTGATTTTTTTCTTATATTTGTTGTACTAACTTTTTGCCTCTTTTTAATGCAGTGCAAACATGTCGGCCGATGCGGAGCCCGGCCCTTCTAAGCACATGAGCGTCGAAGAAGTAGCTAGAGACGCCAACAAGTCGTTCTGGGCTCTGTCCCAGGAGTTGGAGGAGGTGGAGGCCGCCGGAGCTGCTAGTGTCGACCGTCCGACGATGAGCAAGAGGGCCGGGAGGACGACGCCGAAACCACCGATGGAGCAGCTAGTGGCAGGCATGAGGATGACACCACCACCACCGATGGTGGCAACCACACGGATGGTGGTATCGGCAGCAACCCGACCGCTCAGAAGTAGAAGAAGCAAAGGAGGGATCGGACACCGCAAGTGCTCGCCAACGTCACAGACCTGTTCACTGAGGTCACGCCAAGTGGCCTACCAGTTGCCCGCCGGAGCTTGCCAAAGGGTACAACATGCAACTAGGGTGCATCGTCCGGGAAAACATGTCGACCAACACGAAGGACCTCAGAAGCAAGGCCAATGAGGCTTTGGTCGAAAACCTCCTCAAGAAGCTTCACCAACGATACACGTTCCCGGAGCCGTTCAACAAAAAGGTGGACAGTTTAGCCATCACGAAGATGAGCACCGCCTTGAGCAGCTGGAAATCCCGGGTGAAGAAGAAGATTGATAAGGGTGACAGTTGGGAGAAGATAAGTGCCAAAGAGCCGATGCTCGAAAAGAAGAGTTCGAGGCATTCAAGTTGTTCTTAAGATCTGACGAGGCTAAAAAATGGACCAAGTGGGGGAAGGAAATGCGGGACCTGAACATAGGTAACCACCGTTTGGGAAGTGGCGGTTACCGAGGAAAACAACCCATTTGGGACAAGGAGGATGCCGAGATTGCACGTCTGGGAAAAGAAAACCCGTGGGAAAAAATCACGGACGAGCAGCTGAGGAACTTTGTCTGGTCCCGCTACTATCTGAATTCGGCGACGGGGGAATTCGTTACCGACGATGACGATGTGAGGGAATTCGAGAAAGTGCTGGTAAGGAATTTAATTACCGCGAACATCTCAAAGTCCATTACGTTGATCTAATTAGATAACGAAGCCATATTTCTAAATGGGTTCACCTTAATTTCCTTTGTCTACAGGAGCAAGAGTTGAAGGCTGACGCTGAGGTCGGCCCGTCGTCCCAGGGGTCGACGGAGCCGTGGGACACGACTTTCAACAGGGCGACGAACGTTTACAAGAATAGGGACAAGTTGGCGCCACCGACATCAACTGGCCGTGTGTCCGGCTTTGGTACGAGCATGAAGTTCCTCCTGTACTATAACTCGGACGCCGAGACGAGAAAGGAGAGGAGGAAGACGACTAGGGATAAAGCCGAGGTTGTGGAGCTAAGGAAGATGGTGGAGTCACTAGAGCAGGAAAAAGTGGACTCCAGCACGGTGGACAAGTTAGTGGACGAGAAGCTCCGGGCGATCTTACCCCCTGGGTTGATGGAGGGGTTAGCTGCTTGGAATGCGGGAGGTCGACAGGGGCCGATACACGTGCCCAGCTTCGCCGACAGCAACTCCAGCAAGAACGTGTCGCCGGACCTGGTGACCCGCTGCCCAACACCGCGGCACAGCCGCCGCTCCATTTGGTCCCACCGACGCCCCCTACCGCGAAAGATACCGAGGCGCTGCCGGCGGCGGCGGTGCTTGATATGCATACGAGCGGCCGAGAATGATAGGCCGGCCGCCGGCACCGGCGCCCTTGTCTCGACATTAGCCGAGCTCAACGCCATCACGAAGGTAACTAATTAGTTAGTCCACGACATCTTCTATAACTATGCTTTTGATGACTGCCATCTCATGATACCCAACATGTGTTGACTCAGGACATGCCTTGCATACTCCTGCATAGGGTGGGGGCCGGCGGCGAGTTGAAAGAAGTTGCTCAGGGCACAACCAATGAGCCGCGATATGCACAACACTAAAATGGCGAGGCCGTGATGAGGGTCAGGTTGGCTAGGGTAGTGCCTGAGTTTCGTGACATCGACCCCCCTATTCAACCTCCGGGAGCCGAGGAGGACCACATGGTTCTTGGAAATTGCCTCAAGTGGCTCATGGAATGGCCGAAGAGCCAGATTCGTCTTGGGGGGTCTTCAGGGGTTCAGGCGCACCACCGGCGCCACCTCGATCTTCTGGCCCCCGATATTTCAGCCCTCGAAGCCGCCACAAAAAACTGTTGGGAAGGAATCGGCGCCACAAGCAGCCGTCGCCACCACCCGGAAGGAACCGGCGGTCGTCGCCACCACCAGCCGCCACCAAAAACTTCTGGGAAAGTCTGTATTGCAACCGTCCAAAGGCAACACCGTTGCACCTCAACTTGGTGGCAACAACGACGATGATGAGGATAATGTCGACGTCGATGGCTTCCTCAACACTGGCGCCAGCAAAGATTTGTACATGCCTCCTGTGGATGACGAACCCTTCCGCGCTCATGGCGATCCACCTCGTCGTCCCACTACATGCACGCATCGCCTGACCTTCGAGGGTTTATCTCGAGACACGCCTCCGGAGGTCGATGATCAAGCTCTAGACAAACCGACTAACGTTTTCAGCACTAGCACACTGAAGAAGGCGGTTTGCGAGGGGTTAGCACCCCCAGCATCCCCAGAGATGAAGAAGAAGAAGCACAGTAAGTGAAGTAGGCCAGGCGCCTGTGCGAGCCAGCTCCTAAGACTATCCGGGGTCATAAGACATGGTATCACCCCGTGCGGATGGCTTGTCCCGAGTTCATGAAGTTGGTAAACCGATACTGCCTCCGGAGTTGCTCCGCCTCGCAGAAGGACCTATGCACTCTTTGCATCAAGCTATCTTGACGCTAGAGGGCATCCTTCTTAAAGACGAGAATCCAAATTACCCGGTGTTCACGGCCCAGGTGCCAAAGGACTTGGACTTCGTCCATGAAGCCCCCGCGGATCTGTTCTTCATAGCGTACGAGGACGTCTTCAAGCTGTTTCACTCTAGACGGCTGGACTATAACTTGGTTCGCCTATACGCGCTCAATATGGCGATGAAGATCAGGAGAGATAATACCCCGTACGTCGCGGTAGTGGATCCCTACTACATGCGTGACAGCCAGCTGGTGGAAGGATCAAGGACACGGACCATGGCCACAGAGTACCTCCAAAGGTTCATGCTGAACAACAAGAGGAAGAACAGCCTTCTTGTGCCTTTCTTTCCAGAGTAAGTACACATCCGCTCGCCGCCGTCGTATCTTGTGCTTTCTTATAGATTTCTTCCGTTGTTGATCCTTTCCAACATTCCGTTTCAATTGTGTTGAGCAGGGACAAGTACTGCACACTCATCATCCTAAGCCCGAGGTGGTCCATTGCCACTTATTTCGACTCAGGGAGTTTGAGCAGAAAGAAAGACTACACCAGAATAAAAGGTGTTCTCGATGAGGCTCTCGAGGGCTACGCCCAAAAGGGAGGCCACTTCGAAAAGAAGGGGGAATGTCTCAGGAATGACAACAAACACCGGTTCAGGCATGGGACCGAGTTCCATTGCATCAAGCAGAAGCCTGGCAGCGTGAAGGAGGCCTTCTACATCCTCCATCACCTTAAAGGGTTTGTCCGGGATGTAGAGAAAACGAGGATGCCATCTAGTCTCCGAGAATGGACCAAATCTGCGGGGGATATCACCGATGCTGATCTTAGAGAAGACTTCCATCGCATCCAGATGAAGTTATCGCAAATCATCATCGAAGATGTCAACACAAAAGGGGAGGTCCTTACACAGCGCCAGAGGTAGGATGTATTATAAAAGAAAGCCTTGCCTCACTCGCACGAAGTGCTTCTTTATTTTCTTTATTATAGACTTATCCACTTAGATGAATAAATCATACTCTATTTATATTATTAACCAATATATATCCCAATCCATCTCCAGGGTTGTCTAAGAGGGAGATCGAAGAATGCCTAGATATGCAGAATGACACCAGGACGTGGACGACGAAAGACTGCTATAAACCGTTCCCGGTGCCGATCAAGAAGAAGGCTCCATGATCGTGCTCCCGCTCTTGCTCACCATCATCGCCGTTGTACTCTATTTGATCCTAGTTTAGGCGGTGACCACTTCATTTGTAACGTGTGACATGATGAACTTTTGTACCAAGACTTGTGTAAAAATTCGGCACTTGTCACTATATGTATGTATCTCGGGCTCTAAGTAATGTGATGACATAGTAATGTGTCTGTTTTCATATACCGTGTCAAATATATTATTGTTTATATTATGTCTATATAAATCCTGTAATATACCTGTATTTGTACAGCGGGCAGCAACAAATCATGAATACCTATAAAAGTATTCTGTGGCGCATGTTTATATTATTCTGTGGCGCACGATATTCAGTGGATGCACCACTGAAATATTTATGTGGCGCACGGTGGTGGGTGTAATTCTGTGGCGCACCCACCATGCGCCACAGAAGACCAAAAGAGGTGCGCCACTAATGACCTTTTCCCTACTAGTGCCAGCATCTTATTCGGTGCGAGATGTCGTCAACCATTAAAGGGATTCATGGCACTGACATGTTTCGACAATAGGTATGTACACACTCCGCTGGAAAATTTATGGTCTCTTATTAGGAAATGTCACATCGTCTCCATTGTTCCTTTGATGGAAGTGTCGGCTGGAATCTTGGTTTTGGAAATAAAAATTCCCGAGATCAACATATGGTTGGACTTTTCATCGTCGGTGCATGTGTGATTGTGTGACTAACCCTTCTTGATGGTTTTCCCTAGGATTTATGTATTTTTCATTTGTTTTGGTCAGTTTTCCTAGGATCTATGATAGGTTTTTCGTGAAGTAGACATTCTCAGATTTTTCTTCTTCTTTTTGTTCGACTCCTTCAGCATCGCTGACTAGCTTTTTTAAATAATGAATAACGTAGAGTTATGTGCATCAATCGATGCCGAGTCTGAGATGTAACTCCTTTTCAAAAAATTAATCGACAACAAAGGTTTTTTCTGCCTCCGTTTCGGAAAAATATATGGTACCTTCCTTCGAAAAAAAGAAAAAAATATGGTATCAACATTGAACAGCTACCGGAACCAGGATGATAGAATAGAAAGAGAAAGTCCACGCCATTTCCCTCCATACCAAGCGGGCTACATTTTGAATGTAGCTATCAAACCATGGGCCTGGGATAACACCACCACCCAGTCCAGATCTTCGCCTCCTTGTGGGCTAATGGGCCAAGCAATTCAGCCACACTTGCATTTTCATCAATAAAAGACGCTGGGTTCTGAAAAAAAATCACTCAAAGACGCTAGAAAACACTCATGCACTTACGCGCCTTTCTTCCCCCTTAATATCATACATGGTACTACCTCCGTGTCGCGGAAAGATCACTTAGTTTAGTACTCCCTCCTTTCACTAATAATACAAAGCACTAGATCTACCATTTTGATTTTTTTGATTCAAATGTATCCATACTTGTTTTGTACATAAATTCACTCATTTTATTTATGTAGTCAAAATTGAAAGTAGCTCCAATGCCTTATATTAGTGAACATAGGGAGTACAAAATGTTATACATACTTGCGACAATCTTTTCAGATCGAAGTACATTAGATCGTCCGCTAATTTTGCATCAATATAAATCAGACGATGATTTTCCTTCAAAAAACCCAGAACCATGATTTATAAAGAAATACTCCCTCTGTTCACTAATATTCCATGCGTTTCTGAATATAATATGTTTTAGCCATTTTTCAGATCCACATGTATTTGCATGTATCTAGACACATTTTAATATGTGTGTTCACTCATTTGAGTTCGCATCCAGTCAACATGTACAATAGCGCTCTTGTATCTCTAGTTTTTTCAATTACTAATAGTTTATTTATGCATTACTTATTTATGCATTACTGTTGTCATATAATCCACAAAGTGTACATCCAACGGTATAAGAAAAGGGGCCCGGATTTTAGGTTCGCCCGGGCCCGAAATCTCAGGAAAAGACGCCAACGAATACTAGGAAGTACTCCCTCCGTTCGGATTTAATTGACACACACTTGGTTACACACGGATGTATCTAGACACCTAACAAGTATAGATACATCCATATTTGGACATAAGCAAGTCAATTAATTTGGAACGGAGGGAGTAAGAATTACTCCCTCCGTTCCCAAATAGACTACTTATAAATGGAGTAAAAAAGTCACCACCTATTTAGGGACGGAGGGAGTACCAACTTGCGCTACCTTCCTCTCCGCCAAACCAGTGAACATAGCCAGTGCACGACCACTGAACCTCGGCCGTCCAATTCAGCGGCTGTAGCTAACGCCAGCAAATAGAAACGTACTCTCTCCGTTCCATTTTAATTGACATCCATTTGTCCACATGTGGATGTATCTAGACGTGTTACAAGTATAGACACATCCACATGTACACAAATGAAAGTCATTTAATTTGGAACGAAGCAAGTACTCCCTCCGTTCGGATTTAATTGACACACATTTGGTTACACATAGATGTATCTAGACACTAAACAAGTATAGATACATCCATATTTAGATAAGACCAAATCAATTAATTTGGAACGGAGGGAGTACTACCGCTAGAAATTCCTGACCCAGTGGACGGACAAACATGCATGTGAGTCGAAAGTTTGAGGAAGGCGACGCCGCCGTTTGGTTTTACGTGCTAGATTAACCTTATCTTGGCGGGAGCTTTGTCCTGGCATAAAGCAGCGCCCCCGCAGAACAACGGCGGCCGCCGGCTGCAGCCCTGGCCAGATGCAAAGTATCCGTGAGAACAATTCCTCTCGAATTCGAGCGTTTCTTAACCAGACTGGAGTACTGTATGTTGGATTTGCTAAATTGCCAGCTACTCTGGCTCACAAACAACGAAAAACTCGCACGCCTAGATGTGTTCGATCTATCAGGATTCAGGAACAGTGCGGTGGCGGTCAGGCGGTGTCTTGGTCGCGCCTCGCAACAGACCGGAGACGATAAGCACGACGCCCGACGTGATCCGTCATCTGTGTGAACGTGGGCGTCGAGGAAGTCCAGGTGCACGTACGTACGGTACGCACCACCGCCGCCGGCCTGCCGTGAACTGTCGTCCGTGTGAACGTGGGAGTCGGAGAAGTCCAGGTGCAACGTACGGTACGCACCACCGCCGCCGTGAACTCTCGGGATCCGCCCGCCGCCCTACACGTGCACATGGACGAGACGCGGCGCTGCGCCTCCACCAATCAGCCGATCGAACGTTCAAAGCAAACGGGGGCACTGTAGTTTTCGCGACGCTACAGTGCCTGGAGGCTGTCAGATGAGATTTATTTTTGCAAAAAAAAAAAACGTTCAAAGCCTCGAAAAGTCCGTTCAACGCCTGATTTTGATCACGTTTTTTCGTTTCGTTCTTGGGCCACGCGGCACAGTTAAACACGTTTCCTGCATACTAGTAGTACGAGCTTATCTCCAGGCCATGAGCTGGAGCGCAGCCTAGGCGAAGCGTTGCTGTCTATGCAGCTGGAAATTTTACCAAGCAGAACATATTTTTCTTCAGAGCTCAACAACCGCAGCAAGCACGGATATTATTACTGTATTATTATTCAGTTTCCTTTGATGAATGTTGTTTTACACTAGCATCGCCAGTACCACAGTACAGTACTGCTGACTGCTGGGCACAGTGGCCGCTGGAGTAAATCACTGTACCACTACTATGAAGGAACCCTACAATATTAACCAATGAAGAAACAGGAGCAGGGACCCCTCTCCCTGCATCGAATCAATCATGTTCCATGTATATACACACACGCCATGCTCGAGAGCTTTCATGCAAGCATCTCCGCGTCGACCATGTCCTACTGCTGATAAGAGCCCGGGACCCCACGGTATCATCGCCGCCTTCCAGCCGTCATCAAGTACGTACCTGACTTTTTCGTCTTTATCTTCCACATCTAAATATCTTCTTCTTAAATAATCTCCTGCTCATCAGGTCAGCAACGGCGGCTCGACCGTGTCATCGCCGGAGTTTACGCGCCTCGCTGGATGGATCGATGTGTTGCTTAATAATCAGAACGGCTTGCCCCAGTACATGAGGATGTCCTGGAGGAGCGGGTCGCCCCCGAGGGCAGTTCCTAGGCCGCCGGCCGCAGGGTTGACGGGGTCGGGGGCGGTGGCGAAGGAGCGCTCCCACTCGCTGATCTTGGGCTGGCTCTGCACCTCCCCGCCGCCCGGGAACTGGTCCGGCGACACCACCTGCCCCGAGCAGCTCGAGTCCGCGTGCAGCCGCGGCATCGAGTCCGACGGACGGTCGTAGTACGCCGCGAACTCCGGGAACGTCGTGCCGCCGGTGTTCATCATCCCCACCACGGGCTTCTGCTCGGGCGGCGAGCTCACCATGGCGCCTCCAGGACCCCCGTAGCTGCCGGACATGACCGGCTTCCGGTCCGCCGGCTCCGGCTTCTCCAGCCCGCCCTTCTTGTTGTAGATGCGGCACAGAACCCAATCGTCCAACTGCAACGGAACAAAACCACGAACATGTCAGACAAAACCATCACACATCACGAGCCGAGCGACTCGAGTCAAATCAAGCCGATCTAAAATATCGTCGCCATCATCATCAAGTACAATGATCGAAGCATTATTGAATTGGCAACTTGCTCCCATGCTTTATGATTTTTGCGGCGTTCCAGTCGGCGCCGTCGCTGTATCATGGGCGCGTAGGACGTGATCACGAACTGAAAGGGATGAGGTGATGGCATCGAATGCTTTCACACCCAGCAAGTTGCACCGGGTGCGGCCCCCCTGGTGGCAATTCCACGGCCCAAATCCATGGGCCACGCCTATCCGCCCATTCGTTACCAAAGCAACAATCTAATGCATCTTTTTGTTTTTACAAGACAATCTAATGCATCTTAATTGTTCTTAAAAACAGTGCCATCTTAAATTGCATTATCATCGAAAATATCTTCCTAAAATTTCCCCAGTCTCCGTTCTTGTAATCTATGATAATTAATCTGAATCGCTTCGAAGAAAATTTACTGGAGTGCATCATCAGGAAGGAATCAAGAGAGGATGATCGAGTGCTTACCCTGAGGCTGTTCTTCTTTCGGGCGGATCGGTCGACGTCGGCGAGTCGGTACTCGTGCATGATCCAGTTGGTCTTCTCGCCTTTGGGCGCCTTCCCGGCGTAGAAGACGAGCGCCTTCTTGATGGCGAGCGGCTTGGGCGTGCCGACGGGCTTGTCGGCCCCCGTGGCCTTCCAGTACCCGGAGCCGGCGGCCCTGTTGGGCCTGGAACCGTTGGGGTACTTGCGGTCCCGCGGGGAGAAGAAGTACCACTCCTTCTCGCCGTACAACGCCATCTCTGCAACAACAGAATCGATCGGCATGGTTAATTACAACAGATTGGTCGAATGATATCATCGGTCGCCAAGAGAGGCATCGATGGAGGATGAGAGGAGATGGAGCAAACGTAAGATCGAGACGTACTTGGTAGCTGCCATGGGTCGAACTTGTAGAGGTCGATCTCGGTGATGATGGGGACTGCGATGGGCGCTCCGGCGCAGCGGCGGCAGAGGTAGTGCATGACCAGCTCCTCGTCCGTGGGGTGGAACCGGAACCCCGGCGGCAACTGCAGCTCCTGAGCGGCGCTCATCATCGATCCGGTCGAACGCCGAACCTCGATCCGAGATAGTACCACTGAAGCTCGCTCCCTCGCCGCTAATTCGATCAGCTGGGGGCTGCTGACTGCTAGCTGCTCTCTGAATTCTACTTGTGAATACTCTGCTAGTTGGTTGTAGGATGAGAGGAGGCTTGAAACTTGTTCCGGGCGAGGAGCAGCTGATTTATAGGGCCGAGGAGCGCGACACGTGTGGCTCGTGATGCCGGCTCTGGGATTAGAGCACACGTGGTGCGGCGGGGCCGCTGACCGGTTGGACCGGACACGTGGAGGTAAAGATCGCTCGGCGGCGCTGCTTCTGTCATGGCTTACGTCACGTGTTTTGGACGTATTCCAAGGCGGCTCACAGCAGGCTGACGTGGACGGACGGGCGTTCCGTTTCGGGAAGGTGACGGGCCGGCGGGCCATGCTTAGCCGGTGGCGGCGCGACACGTACGGTGGGGGCTGACCGGGGTAGTAGTAGCACGGTGCGGTGCTGTGCGGGACGTGGAGGATAAGGATGCGTCGTGTCGATCGATCGTGAGTTATGGATGTGCGTGTTGAGGTGTATGGTTCCTGTTCAAAAAAAAAAAGGGTGTATGGTTGGGCGTTGTTGGTAGATATCGGAAGAACCGAGCTTGGGTTGAACTGAGTAGCAGGCTATAGTTTAGCCTTGTTCTTCCATGGACGCACTTTCTGCAGAGGACTTCTCCCGCCGCGCGCACACAGGCAACGGAAAGGTCAGCCGTGGAACTGGAAGCACCCGAGGCATTGCATTGGCATATGTGTCACGGCAAGCACTACGAGCGTGACAGAAGCGTCGACGAGGAAGAGTGGCTAGCGAGTGTGTTGGGCTGTATGTTGTGTGGGCCGTGGGCCGTGTCGTGTGTGTGGGGAGATGAGAGGAGCGCAGTTATAAGCTCGGGTTGGCTGTCTGTAAAGGTATCGAACTAATGAATGAACTAAGGGTATCGTCCCGTTCCTGATCTCTCGCCCTCTTCATCTACTTCCTCTCCACGCCACCTACCGTCCCAAATCCGTCGGAGCAATCCACGGCAAGGACACTACAAACTTGGTATCAGAGCTTTGCCGGTCCGATCCGCGCTCCGCAACTCGAGATCGACCCTGTAACATCGACCGATCGGTTGTGAATTCGCTCCCCGGAGAGATTCGCTGTAAATCCGAGATCGGCGTTGGGGTGATTCAGAGAGTGAGCAGCGACGGCTCCGTTCAAGGCTAGCGCGCAGACAAGGCATCTGGTCGACGTGATGGCTACCTTTGAGGAGCGGGTGCTGAAGGAATTCGAGGCCCTTCGCTCTCTTCAGGAGCAGATGGCGGGGATTTCCACGATCCAGACCAGGCTCGATGATCTGGATGCAAAGTTCAGCGAGCAAGTCAGTCGGCTCGACCAAGTTCAGGCTAAGGTAAACCTTTCGGCAAGCTCAATTGGTCAGATCCACCAGGAACAAGTGCACGCGGCACGGGCGATGAAGGAATCCGCAGCAACCAGAGTGCCGGAGGCCGATCGGCTTGCGAAGATGGGGTGTTCGGCTGCGTCGCCATCCTCAGTGGATAAAGGATCGGCAACGAACGGGCTGGGGAGACCACCACCACCACCACCGCCGCCGCGATGGAGACATCACGCTCGACCACCAGACGCACGCCAGACGGTTGTGACCGTCGAGGACGGGGCAGGCGAAGGGGGGAACAGTGGAAGGAAATCATGGATGCCGAAGATGGAATTCCTCGATTTGATGGGGAAGGGGTTCGGATGTGGTTGGACAATTGCGAGGCTTATTTTCAGCTGTACCAAATTCCAGAAAATTTCAAACTCATATCAGCTTCTCTTCATCTGCATGGTAATGCAGCGCACTGGTACCAGTCAGTGAAGTTCACAGATGTGTGTGCAAGTTGGCCAGCATTCTGTGCAGCTGTACTCACCGAATTCGACATGAACATACACGGACTTGTATGAGAGACTGCTTGTGTTGAAACAGACAAACACAGTGCAGGAGTACAGGGTGTTGTTCAATCAGTTAGTGTATCAGGTGAGGCTGTATGAAGGTGGGGTAAGCGAAACAATGCTAGTAACTCAGTTCATACTTGGGTTAAAGGAGGAAATCAGAGCTGCTGTGGAGATCCAACTGCCCAACTCAGTGCAAGCAGCTACTGAATATGCTTTGGTTCAGGAAGCAATGCTCAGCAGAGGCAAACAACATGGGAGTACTGTAGCTCGTCCAGCAGCATACAGAACGTTTACCTTCAGGGAGATAATACAACAAGCAACAATTTGCAGCTGGTGATGTCTGGAAAGCCAAGCAGTTGAAGGAATACAGGAGAGCTAATGGTCTGTGCTATGGTTGTGGTGAGAAATACACACCAGGACATACTTGTGCCAATAAAGGAGCTCAAATAAAGCAATTGAAACTGAGGCAGATGGACAAATTCTCAGTGATGCTCTGTTGGATGCTATCGCAGTGGAGGAAGCAGTAGAGGAAGCAGTTGCTTACCTGACCATAAATGCAATTGCTGGTACTACACATACTAAATCCATTAAGCTGAGAGCTCTGGTTGGAAATCAAGTGATGCTGCTGTTGGTGGATTCAGGCAGCTCTCACACATTCATTGACCAAACTGGTCGACAAACTGAATGTACAACAACTGCTAGAAAAAAGTTACAAGTTAAAGTGGCAAATGGAGAGCAAATGCTCTGTGATAAGGAGGTCAAGGGCTTGAGTGGTGGATTCAGGGACACACCTTCTCCACTGACATGAAGGTAGTGCCTCTAGGTGGATATGATGCAATTCTGGGTATGGACTGGCTGTCACAATGGGGTGAAATGACATGCACTGGCAAGAGAAGTGGATTAAATTCAACAAGTCAGGACACCAGTGCAGCTCCAGGGCATTGTAGACCAAAAAACAGCAGCTCAAGGAAATGTCCTTAGAACAAATTGAGAAAGCATGCAAGGGCAATGACATTTGGGCTACAGCAGTGGTTTCCTTTGCTACTCAGCAGATGGTACAGAGTTACCACAGTTAATTCAGTCCACATTGGATAATTTCCAAGATGTGTTCCAAGACCCAAAAACACTACCACCACATAGAGCTTTTGATCATGCAATTTCTTTACTGCCAGACAGTATACCTGTCAATTCCAGGCCATACAGGTACTCCCACAGCAGAAAGATGAAATAGAAAACAAGTGAATGAGATGATTGCTTCTGGACTGGTGACTACCAGTATGTCACCTTTTGCTTCCCCTGTATTGCTGGTAAAGAAAAAAGATGGGACTTGGCGTTTCTGTGTGGACTACAGAAGACTGAACAATATAACAGTGAAGAGTAAATTTCCTTTGCCTATTGTGGATGATTATGGATGAATTGGCTGGATCCAAGTGGTTTTCCAAATTGGATCTGAGAGCAGGATACCATCAAATCAGGATGGTGGAAGGTGATGAAGCCAAAACAGCTTTCAAAACACACCATGGACAATTTCAGTTCAGAGTAATGCCATTTGGTTTGACCAATGCCCCTGCTACCTTTCAGTGCTTGATGAATTCAGTTTTTGCTCCCTTGCATCAGGAAATTTGTGCTGGTTTTTATGGATGATATTCTAGTGTATAGCAAAGACTTACAGTCTCATGCACACACTTGCAGCAGGTGTTGCAGATATTGAGGACAACAAACTGTTTGCAAAGCAAAGCAAATGCTCATTTGCCCAGCCTCAATTAGAATATTTGGGTCACATCATCTCTGACAAAGGGGTGGCAACAGACCCCCAGAAAACAGCAGCAAT
Source organism: Poa pratensis (assembly GCA_947311845.1). Lineage (NCBI taxonomy): Eukaryota > Viridiplantae > Streptophyta > Magnoliopsida > Poales > Poaceae > Poa > Poa pratensis. The sequence goes on from CAMZMU010000039.1 coordinate 67,436,044, forward strand.
GGTAAATTGGCCAGTGCCCACAAATCTGACTGAACTGAGAGGAATTCTAGGAATGACTGGCTATTATAGAAAGTTTGTGGAGCATTATGGACTCATTGCAAAACCACTCACTGATCTTTAAAGAAGCAACAATTTCAGTGGACTGATGAAGCACAAAAGGCATTTGAAGCACTGAAGAAAGCAATGGTTTCAACTCCTGTGTTGCTTTACCAGATTTTTCACAACCATTCTGCATTGAAACAGATGCTTGTCACTCTGGGATTGGAGCAGTGCTCAGTCAGAATGGACATCCAGTAGCTTTTATAGCAAAGCCTTGGGACAGACAAACAAGAAGCTCTCTATTTATGAAAAGGAATTTTGGCAATTATGATGGCTATAGACAAATGGAGACCATACATTTCCAGAGGACCTTTTGTGATCAAAACAGATCACAAAAGCCTGTGTCACCTGGAGGATCAGGTCCTCAGCTCAGACTTGCAGAGAAAAGCTATGACAAAACTAGTTGGGCTACAGTTCAAATTTCAGTACAAGAGAGGAGTGGATAACAAAGCAGCAGATGCTCTCTCTCGTGTGGGACATGTTTTGCCTTACAAGCAGTATCTAGTGCTCAGCCTGTGTGGTTACAAGAAGTGCTCAATTCTTATGCAGTGGATGCAGAGGCACAAGAACTGCTACAGAAACTGCTTGGCACCAGACTCAGTTCCAGATTTTCTCTAGTACAAGGCATACTGAAGTACAAAGGAAAAATATGGATTGGAGGAAATAGTGGACTTCAAACTAAGCTCATTGAAGCTTTTCATGCATCTCCCATTGGGGGACACTCTGGTTTTCAGGCTAGCTACCAAAGGCTGCACAAACTATTCCACTGGACTGGCATCAAGAAGGCAGTAGAAATTTTGTGCAGCAATGCAAGTCTGCAGCAAGCAAAGCATGAGCATTGCAAGTATCCAGGATTATTATGCCCACTTCCTGTTCCAGAAGGCCCTTGGGAGATGTTTCCATGGATTTCATTGAAGGACTGCCTAAGTCACATGGCTATTCAGTCATTTTGGTTGTGGTAGACAGGTTTACTAAACATAGCCACTTCATACCACTCAAGCATCCATATACAGCAGCAACAGTGGCAGAGGTTTTCTTTAACAATGTAGTCAAGCTACACAGCATGCCCCTCACCATCACCTCCGACAGAGACAAAATTTTCACCAGCAATTTCTGGAAGGAGCTATTCAAACTGTGGGGCACTCAATTGCAAATGTCCACAGCTTATCATCCTCAGACTGATGGGCAAACCGAAAGGGTCAATCAGTGCTTGGAAATGTACCTCAGATGTGCAGTACAGGATTCTCCCAAGCAGTGGTACAATTGGCTGTCTCTGGCTGAGTTCTGGTACAATACTTCTTACCATAATTCTCTGGGGTGCACTCCTTTCAAAGCTGTGTTTGGGAAGGACCCAAACATGGGCACATTGCATCTCCTGGTACAGCAACACATGCAGACTTACAAGGGTGGTTAAAGGAACGTGAGCAATACTCTGGGTTCCTCAAGCAACACTTACTGAAAGCTCAAACAAAATGAAAATTGATGCTGACAGAAACAGGTCAGCAAGGGAGTTTGCCGTGGGAGAATCAGTATTTCTGAAGCTACAGCCCTATGCCCAGTCCAGTGTGGTGAACAGGCCATGTCCCAAGCTAGCCATGAAGTTCTTTGGGCCATTTCAGATTTTGGAACGCATTGGACGAGCAGCTTACAAATTGCAACTACCAGATCAGAGTCTTGTGCATCCAGTGTTCCATGTGTCCCAGCTCAAGGGCCATGTACCGGATCACACCCCTATCTATGCATCTCTGCCGTCACCTCTACCATTGGACACAGAAGATTTACAACCACAGAAATCCTTGATCGGCGCCTGGTGAAGAAAGGTAATGCTGCTATTTTGCAGGTCCTGATCCGTTGGTCTGAGTTACCTGCTGCTTTGGCAACTTGGGAAGACTACGAGGTGGTGCGCCAGCGTTTCCCTAACGCACCAGCTTGGGGACAAGCTGGTCCTTCAGGGGGTGGTACTGTCACGGCAAGCACTACGAGCGTGACAGAAGCGTCGACGAGGAAGAGTGGCTAGCGAGTGTGTTGGGCTGTATGTTGTGTGGGCCGTGGGCCGTGTCGTGTGTGTGGGAGATGAGAGGAGCGCAGTTATAAGCTCGGGTTGGCTGTCTGTAAAGGTATCGAACTAATGAATGAACTAAGGGCATCGTCCCGTTCCTGATCTCTCGCCCTCTTCATCTACTTCCTCTCCACGCCACCTACCGTCCCAAATCCGTCGGAGCAATCCACGGCAAGGACACTACAATATGGCGCACGTGCTGTATAGAAATGCGTGCAGATATGGGAACTCCGGCAGATAAGCTTCGGTTACTTTTCGCAAAAGAAAAATAAGAGTGTTCGGTTCCAGCGTTAAACCCAACCTCGGTGTTTTTTTTCTTGACGGCCGGGAACCCAAAGCTAGCTCGGTGTTGGTCGCGTCCTGTTGCTTTCGCAGGCACACCCATCGATCGATCGATCAATCAATCAGCCGCCGCGCTTGGACAGCGCGAGCGTCGACCGGAGGGGCGGAGAAGATCGCGTGTCCCCTCCGGCCGCCTTTTTCTGCCCATCCCAGTGCGGAATATGCCACCGGGTAGCACTGTAGCAGATATAGCTCTGTTCCTCATCCTGCCTTGCCATCCCGTGAGCTGTACACGAACACACTAGTAGGAAAAGGCCTACCGCTGACGGACGGAAATGGTCTACCGCTGCCGGGCGGGCGCCCGCCAACGGTGATTACGCCAGTGGTAACGATTTACCGCTGGCGGGTACCGCTGGCGGGCACAATTTCCGCCCGCCAGCGCGAGGATAGGCAGCGCTGGCGTGCAGCAGCGGCCGCCAGCGCTAAGATACTTCGGCCGCCAGCGGTACGCCTCGCTGGTTGGAGTTCTGAGAGAGCTGTCCGCCAGCGGTACGCCTCTGTGTCCGCCAGCGGTACATTTTCGTGGTATTTTTTCTTTTTTTTAAAATAACGTATTCCAGCAGCATATCAAATATAAATACGGGATATTGAGGTACAGGTGATGAAAATGATAATAACATAGAAATTTCCACATACAAACGCGTCAAAAGTTGTCATACACGAATACATGTCGATAGATTCATACACGGAAGTTTTCCAAATGGATTACTACTGTCATCTAAAACACAATCTTATACAAGAGAATGCCAATAATGATCAGTAAGAAGGGGATCACGATGAAGTTGGACTTCATCCGGTTCTTCCTCTCTTCCGCAAGCAGGTGATGCAAATATCTAGCTTCTGTCTCCGCTTTACTTTCGTAAATGTTGTGGTTGTTCACGATGATGTTGGACTTCATCATCCGGTTTGTCTTTTCTTCCTCAAGTAGATGGTTGGCATACCTAGCTTCCGCCTCCGCTTTAGTCTTGTAGCTCTTGTGGTTGTTGTCTTTGAACTCGTTCACTTGCTTTTTACAGTCTTCCCACTTTTCATATACTCCTGGAACACGACCTTTGTACACCACATACCACTTCCCCATTTCTCTGTACACAAGACGCATATAAAATTACAAGTCAAATAAGAGTTGTAAGAAAAAAGATTTGTGTACATAAGAGAGAAGAAAGATTAAAGCAAACAAAAATTAACTAAGCATGCATGCATCTAACGAGTTGTGTACATAAGACAGAATAAAGATTTGTTCCTCGATCACCTTCTCTCTGGTATCTACGGGAATGGTTCACAACCATTTAACGAGTTGAATGGCCTGTGATCACCCGAATAGCTTAAGCGCCTTTCTATATCGGCATTAGCTGGTGGTTGTAAGCCGTAGTAGAATTGTCCATCTTGATCTAGGACGTCACACATGATGATTCGCGCGATCATGTTCTGAATGTATCGGAACTCGGCTCTGATAACATAATCAGCGGAACTTCTGGGTCGCAGCCTGGATACAACGGAGTATTTGAATCTTTCTCCAATTGCGCCAGCTTAGATTCCCTGTTAGCCGTCTTCTGAAGAAACAATTCTGTTAGATGAGGGTCCCGCACGACTGAAGTTAGCGGTGTCGTGTGTCCTCCTCTTCTAGTACCACACGATCATCATCGTCTTCTTCTACTTCATCATGTTGCACGGGATCCGGATCAGGCTCTTCGTGTTCTGGCCCCTCGTTGTTATTGTCTTGCTGCCCTTGATCCTGATTATTTCCTTCCGGCGCACCATCATTTCCATCATGTTCATCATCTGTTAACCAACGAGTGTGGCCATCCATGAAACCACGGAAGAGCAGGTGTTCCAGCAAAGTTCCGGTAAATGGACTGATGCCGACCTCGAGTTTGCATGCGCGACACGGACACTGTATATCTTTGCGCTTATTCTGCAGCATGTCTTCCGTCGCGTGTCTCAAGTATGTATTCACGACATGTTCACTCATAATAACCATTATCACCTGCACGTTGTATAATCAAGACAATAATTAAGCACCATTTAATATTTTATCGGGTTTATTTCACGAAAAAATTCGCCATGACCTTCCTACAAATAGGACCCAAGGAGAGTGCCAAAAGTTGTCGAAACGGAAAATGAATCAACATTCCGGCATGGTATTGGCACCTCATTAATTTTCACACATCACAACACAAATCTATTCATCACAACTCAATTTCACACATTCCAAGCCATTTTTCATCCAGCATTTCGCATGGTTACGGCGGGCGCATTTATCCGACCAAATTAATTTTAAGAATGTGTTTTAACTTATATCGCTAAAAGATCACCTTAAGAATGTTAAAACACACGTCAAAATAACCGCGGAAGTCGGCCGAAGATGAAATCTTGATCTTGAGATCTGAGTGACTTGAGTGGATTCTTTTGGTCAAAGTTGGATGTGGGGGAGAGATCTAGTGGGATCTATCAACTAAATCACTTTTTGTTGGCTAAAAGTGATTAATTTCATGGAGTAAATGAGCCACAAATGGGGAAACTCGAGCTAAGAGAGAGAAGAGTGAAGTGCAATAAGTGAGCAAGGAGGTGCGGCCGTACTTATGTCACTTTCCCAGGTTACCGCTGGCGGACGCTTCAGCGTGCCCGCCAGCGGTACTGAACGGAGCGCTGGCGTACTATTTCGTCAGCCCGCCAGCGGTACTGTCCCCATTTTTTTCCCCAGCTGAGCTCAGCCGCGGCAACTACCGCTAGCGGGCCCTGTCTATCGTCCGCCAGCGGTACGTTTAATACCTCTGGCGGGTGCGTATTGTGCCCGCCAGCGGTAGTTTGCCCCGCCTCGTCCCAGATTCCTGTTCCTACCGCTGGCGAGCTGTGCTGTTGTCCGCCAGCGGTACGTCCAGAACCAGTGGCGGACAGGAAAAACCGCCCGCCAGCGGTCGTAGCGCTGGCGGACGAAGACGTTGTCCGCCAGCGGTACGCTGGTGGCTATAAGCCTTTTCCTAGTAGTGACAGCGCGACGACCTTGTCGATCGGCCGGCGAGTTTATTTCCTTCTCCAAATATCTGGGCAGGCAGCGTGGTCGACGTACGTGCACGTGGATGTGCGACGCCTAATCATGCAGCGCACGTAAGCTAAAGCGCGTGTCGACCTAAGCTAAAGCACGCTCAGTACGTGCGTGGCTAGAATGCCAAGATAGATACCACCCGCCTCCGCTGCTTGACACCTGTGCCGCGGATCAGTCAAAAAGACTGTTATTTTTCTTCTTTATGGACGATATTCTTCACGTCGGCAATCGATCACCATTGTCGCCTCGATCGTCCCTCTGCAGCCGAGGGCCGAGCTGATACGCGAGTAAAGATCGAACCTCACGTAAAATGCCGGTGCTGGGTACAGGCTCTTTTTTCTTTTGAAAATGCCGGTGCTGGGTACAGGCTCTTTTTTTTCTTTTGAGGGAGCCCGAGTCCACTAAACTTATGCAGTAATGCTTCGACACTGTCGAAAAAGTAATGCTTCGACAAGCAGGCGCCGACGATTGGAACAACTTGCCTAATTCCAGGCAAAGGAATATTTACAGCTAGGGATTTTGGTAGCATTCTTGTTATCCCATGTGCGACTCGTTTTTGTCTTTACCGCAAATATTATGTTTTCTCCGTGTCGAACCATGAACCTATAATATAATGTAAACGGACCGGATCTGATTGGGTTTGGCTCTACCATATCCTATGACACATGCTTTTTCATCGGACCGGATAATAATTGGTTGCGGATTCCGAGGTGGATACAAAGATCTGAACGGAAACGGAACAAACCCGGGACAGAAACAAAAAAGAATACGACCAAAAATAAATGTTCAGTAACCTGGTAACCTAGGAACCATACGATATCCAATACCGTATCCGGATGTTAAGTTCGGAATCGGATATCCTTATCCGATGGATTTCCTCAAACCGGATATGGATTCTTTAAAACGATTTCGAAATCAAATACGGTGCGGAAATTATCCTATCCGTTTGCATAACTAAACCTGACTTAGACAATTTCAGATTATGATCAACCTTATGTCAAGGGTTCTATCGCGACACACCAACGGTACGGCAAAACACATCAACAACATGTAGGACGGAACACATCAACGACAAGTTACACACTTGGTCACCATGGTTATCATAACTTGAGTTTGTATAACTTAAAGCCTAAGTTGCTAGGCTTTTCATCCATATTGTACTAAAAACTTTAAAATCAGTAAAAACATTTGTAGCACAAGTGTTGTTTTTCTTCAAATTGGTTTTTAGTATAACTAGATCCCAAGTGCAAGTGTTGTTTTCTTAAAAAAAATCTTGTGCACTTTATAACATGCACACATCATGGACGAGTTGGGTTGGAGGTGACACAATAGTGACTCTAGTACTGAAACTAGTAATGCATGCTTTTAATATAGTGAAAATAACAGTTATTGCACTCTAAGGTCGCATGACCCAGCATACACTACAACCGGTGGAACAAAAATTACATTATTAGACCATGTTTATACGTAGATGTCACCATTCGTTCTCCACCCCGAGAAAGCAATCCTATGCGCACTTAGGCCCTGTTTGAAACAAAGTATAATAAAAACACATGAATAGAGAAATCGCATGAACATGAAAACAAACCAAATGCAACACATAAGAAATGCAAAATACAAAAAAGATTCACACAAGCTTGTTTGCAACACTCGAAAGAAAACGAAATGAATCATGATTGAAATTGTTTGATATACACGTTATTATTGACTAGAATGTCTACTTAGTTACCTATCTTATTGACTAGAACTAATAGTGGCATTTGATTGGTCCTATGCTAAATGGTCCTTCTTATATCGTGGAAACCATACACAGTTCCAGAGCTTGAAATGCATTACAGGTGGAGCAAAGGCAGAATATCATTGTTTGGGGTATTTGCTCCAAAGCTTGGACGCGATGAGGAGGAGGAGGAGGGGGGGGGGGGGGGGGGGGGGGTGTAGCCCCCGAGGAACAGTAAGTTCCGTCCCTGACCATACACGTTATTCTCTTACCTTTTTGCATACTCCAAAGGTGAAGAATGGATATGCATTGACCATCCGAGCATAGTCCCGAAACTGGAGTTACTTTGATTTTCCGTCTCTCTCTTCTGCAACTTACCAAAACCTGTCAATGTTCGCGCTCAAGAAGCCGGAGCCGTTTGTTGACGATGACATCTGGTGGTGCAGGTCTTGAGTTAATGGAAGTCTCATGTGCAGCGATGTGCTTGATTTACCTCGTTACTTCGCACATGAATGAATAAAGAGTTGACAACCATGCTTGACTTCCTATGATTTTCACGTGTTTCACGTGAAACCGGCGTTGAAGGAAACTTTCCTCCACCTATACTACGCCTAATTCCCGCGTTCTAAATGTATAGTACCAGTTCCTACATGAATACGAATTATGTACTTCTCTTGTAAAAATCCTTCAAACCAAACAGGGCCTTAGTTGTCAAGTTTTACGATCATGTTATCGTTCTCTATGATCAGGCGTACATCATAAATTGTGCATAACCATGGACACAACTTCTCAAAAATAGTAAACCCCAGCGGGGTGTACTACTTTATCCACACGTGCCAACCGATTCTTAATGCCACCGGAGTTGGCACGCTTACTAGTTAAGGTGTGCTAAAAGAGCTAGTGTGATCGACCATGATTTTACCTTACTATCGACCTACTCCATGTGTCACTCCATGCTTGTTATGTAATCATAAGACCTGACTTTTTTGATACAATCATGTTGTTGTGTTCAGGGGCCCAACTCTCCAGCACACTTGGCCCCGACCATGTTTCTATATGCGATGCAACTTTTCGCAAACGTTCTTCACACACTCCTCATGCATATGCGCCATAAAAATCCCGAACTATGTGACACATGGATAAGTCTAGATAAGTTAGTCAGTCGATGACATTCACATAGCACTACGTGTGGTTGTGCGCTCAATGTTGGATCAAGATACGAGAAATCTGTCCCTAGAGGTGGTGAAAATGAGACAACACACCAAATTCCCAATGTGACCTCTCATCTAAGCCTTTAAGAAGGTTTCACACACATCCACAATCTTTTCACATCTATCATATTAGGTTTAGTAACAACTTTGGTTCGTCAACTGAATGGATCATGTGACACGAAGCTAAGCATGGCTAACCATTACAATAGATAAAGTGTCTCTAACTGACACACGATGAATTCATAATCATTTAAGGAGCACTGGATCTCGATATATAGGTTACAACAACAGTTCATGCATCAGATTAGGGTTTCTTTGTTTTGAACTATTTGTATTCTTCTACTAGATACTCGAATGCAAAAAAGTAGATACCGTAGTTTCGCAACTGCTTTCCTACGATTTATCAAAAAATTGTACTGGATCGGGCCATTCGATAATAAACTCATTTAGATAGATTTATCAGATCGATTTGATTAGATATGTAGAAATCTTTTTTGTTATCATAGCATATGTTTGAAAAAAACGGATTTTATATCGACTAAAGTATATACTTTGACTTTCATGCGATAGAAGTGTATCTCATAAACATGAAAGCACGGTACGAACTTTTGTGCAGCTATCAGATTTGGCAATTGTTCGAAGAACTCATGGAAGAGCTAGTTTTTTGTTTGTAATTCATATGTTCCAAAGAGACATATATGAAGAAAAACGTTGGCATGATGAATTGATGATCCGTGCTTGCATCCCTTGTCGACAGGCGACATGTTTACGTATGCATGGTGGGGAATGTATACATTGTTTACTGGCTGCTTACATGATGTTTCGTGATCCTGAATATATAGATACATTAACCTATCGCCTAATGTACTTTACAATGCACTTGTTTAGTCCTGATCGCTCGAGGCTTCCAAAGATGATAGCAGTGAAAGCATCATCCCCCGGCTAATTTATTGCAATCACCCAGGCTGTCTCCTCGTCGCTCAGTCGGCACTACTGATCGAGAGAAAACTAATGGCGCCTGATTTCGTCTCACGAACGAAAGCGGTCGCTGACCTAACTCCATGACCTGGAGCTCCCGAAGTTTCCAGGGTTTTGTTTATTCCGTATCTACGCCTACTTGCATGCCTGGATGAGCACACCGGATTAGGATAATTGCGTTGATTAGTGGACCATTGTTAGTGGATACTAAACTACATGTGACAGTCTGACGGAGCAGGTGCATATATAATTGTGTCTCCTGATTCCTGGCACACAGACAGGTTTCAGCGTGATCCGTGTGTGCGTTCTGATTGGAGGAGTCCTGGTTTTTCTTTTCTGGAAGAAGATTGATGTTGGATTGCTGGCTGCTGCTGGAACTGCTTGTAGCTGTGCCAACTGTTTCTTCCATTTGAGATTATTGTTAGCTTAATTAGGCGTGTCTAGGGAGCTGTCGAGACAGTTGCTCAGGAAGATGGACATCATTCTGAACATAATATCATCACAGTATCCAGATAACAGTGACACAAGTGGATCGTATACACCCACACTGCTACACACCACATTTCGAAAAGAAAAAAATACCCACACAAGGCTGGAATGAACTTCCGCCATACGATGCACTGAATAGAGAAAAAATAGATGGAAAATGTATGCTTGATTGAAGTACATAAAAATAGCTATTATTGTTAAGATGCTGGATGGACTCTACAGAAGATGATTTAGATGTTTTCCCTGCTTTTTTTTTGTTTTTTGACGAGGGTTTTCCCTGCTTTATGATAAACCTAGTTGCTAAAAGAGAATCTTCTATGACTTTATAGCGACAATCATCTTCTGAAAGTCGCGGCCCCTTTCTTTGGATGGTCTGGAATGGGCGCCTGAAGATGCATATTTTGCTCGTTGGTGCTTATCGGATGGCAAAGGGATGCCATGTCGCTATCTCAGCCCTTCTTTTGCACTGATTACTTGAAAGCCAACGTATGCCAGCAAAAGCATGGGCATAACTAGCAGTGCATTATCTATATACTATCTGATCACATTTTGAAGCACAGATCAAAGAATTGTAAGATTTTATTTTATTTCGAAGCAACGATACTTAGGCATACTATATGAAAACAGGGATGTGATTTAAAAAACACTTGGTCAAAACTAAGTCTGGCAAGGTAGCTCCGGGTGTTTCACGCAGGCCCGTTACCTGCCTATAGATGATGATGATGCGAATGCGGAATGCCACTGTGGATCTCTATCACATCTTGTAGGAGAGGTAACAGAGGTGGATATGGATAACGCGGAGCTGGGGTCTTTTGATGACATGTATGCTTCCAACCGTAAATCCAAATTTGCTAAAAACAAAAAAAACAAAAATCATGAAAAAAATGCGAAAATGTCTAAATCTCCAACGGTTTCCCGATGAATGGCATATTCTTTAATAGTAGAGGTCTTGGTGACTTGGCTAAACATTTGAATATTGCTCAGCATGTGAGGGAACATAAGTTGGATTTTCTGGCTATTTCGAAAACGGGGAGACGAGATTTTACAAGTACTATTCTAGACCGCCTTTCAGGTGGATTGGACTTTACTTGGCATTCGTGTCCCCCTCGCATTAGATCGGGTGGTATGTTACTCGGCATCAAATCAGATACCTTGAAATTGTTGGCTTTTACGGACGGTGATTTTCATATTAAATTTCACATCCGAAATAAGGCTGACAATTTTATTTGGAGTCTGGTAGCTGTGTATGGGGCCGCCCAAGAGGAGTATAAGGCTGCTTCATGAGTTGGTTAATCTAGCTAAGGATAACCCATATCCTATACTCATAGGTGGGGATTTCAATATCCTTAGGTTCCGACACGAGAAAAGTAGGGGAATGTTTGATGGTCATTGGCCGTTCTTGTTCAATTCTGTCATTGACAGCTTGTCCTTAAGAGAGGTTCATATGACGGGGAGACAGTTACTTGGGCTAATAGTCTCCCCGAGCCGACATACGAGAAGCTGGACGGTGTACTGATGGACTCCGATTGGGAAGATAAATATCCATTGGTAACGGAACACGCTTTGGATCGTATTGAGGCTTTTTCAGACCATGACCCCATCCTTTTGTCCACTGGAACATCGACGTTCCCCGTTCAGCCTCAATTCAAGTTCCAATTGGGATGGTTGTTGCGGGATGGCTTCGATGATCTGGTTAAAAGGGTTTGGTCTCAACCGGTTGGTGGTGTTACTCCCATCCAAAGATGGAATAATAAGATGCGCAATCTGCGTAAATTCCTTCGAGGGTGGGCTAGACACACAACTGGTATGCTCAAAAAAGAAAAAGAGCGTCTGTGTTCCATTATTGAAGAGCTCGATCAAATTGCAGAGGTACGTGTTTTGTCCGCACAAGAGATTGAACTTAAGAGTCAATCGAATGAGCAGGTAGCACGTATGTTGCGAGAGGAAGAGCTTAAATGGTACCAGAGATCTAAGGCTCAATTTATCCTTGAAGGGGATTCAAATACGAGATACTTCCATAATGTTGCCAATGGTAGACATAGAAGAAACATATTCACTCTTTTAATCAGGATGAGGGCCTGATCGAAGGACGAGATGAGCTCAAGGAATATATTACAAATTACTATAAAGGTTTGTTCGGGGCTCCGGAGGAAGGAAACTTTTCTCTTGACAAGTCGCGCACACATGATATACCCCAAGTAACCTCTGAGGAAAACAACTTTCTTATTGCTCCCTTCTCTGAAGACGAGATAAGTAAGGCGGTTTTCCAAATGGAGCAGAATAAGGCGCCGGGACCAGATGGCTTTCCTGCTTAGTTCTACCAACATTTCTAGGAAACCATCAAGTTCGATGTCCTAGAGTTATTAGGATGCTTGCATGCGGACAATTGGAGTTGTTTCGTCTTAACTTTGGGGAAATTGTTTTGTTACCTAAATTTCAGGAGACCGAAAGCATACAACAGTACCGACCTATTTGTGTCCTGAATGTTAGTTTTAAAATCTTTACGAAAGTGGCAACCATTAGGTTAAATTATATGGCTGATCATGTGGTTAAACCTACCAAACTGTATTTATGCAAGGTAGGAATATAATAGACAAGGTCATCGTTCTGCACGAAACCGTTCATGAAATGCACAAAAAAACTTAATGGGGGTAATATTCAAAATAGACTTTGAAAAAGCCTATGATAAGGTTAAGTGATCATTCCTCCAACAGACTCTGAGAATTAAAGGATTCTCGGATGAGTGGTGTGCTTTAATCCACAATTTTGTTTCTGGGGGCAGTGTGGCGGTAAAAGTCAATGATGACGTCGGCCGCTACTTCCAAACAAAAAAGGGATTAAGCAAGGTGATCCCCTATTGCCTATACTATTTAATATAGTGGCTGATATGTTGGCGATCATGATTGAGCGGGCTAAGAAGATGGCCAAATTGAAGGGGTGGTCCCGGATCACGTCGAGGGGGGATTATCTATTCTTCAATATGCGGACGATACAATTCTCTTTATGGAACATGACCTAGATAAAGCGACGAATCTGAAATTAATTTCATCAGCATTCGAGCAATTATCGGGGTTAAAGATCAATTTCCACAAGAGTGAATTGTTTTGCTTTGGCGAAGCCCAGGATGCAGTTGCTCAATATGCCGAAATATTTGGATGTGAGCAAGGTCAATTTCCTATTATGTATTTGGGTATACCAATACATTATAGGAAACTGACTAATGCGGAATGGAAACATGTCGAGGAGCGTCTTCAAGTAGGCTATCTAGTTGGAAAGGAAAATTACTATTCTTGGCGGGAGGTTGGTTCTCATTAATTCGGTACTAACAAATATGATACTGTACATTGTTTCCTTCTTCCAGTTGCCCAAATGGGTCGTACATACATTGGATTATTTCTGATCGAGATTCTTTTGGCAAGCAGATAGTGAGAAAAAGAAATATCAATTGGCTAAATAAAATGTTGTGTAACACTCCAAATTTTGGAACTAAGAAAAAAACTAGTTGTAAGAGACCCAAAATTCAGAGCCAACAAAAACTTTGTGAAATACTTCACTAATGATTGTGTTTTCCTTCTATTGCTCTGTTTGACCTTGTGTAACTTATTGTTTGGGTTGTTTGGCCACTACATATCAACCCAAGAACTAAATCAAGATAAAAATATATTTAATCTTGTGATCATGTCATGACAAGAAAATGTTCCATATATCTTTTCCACTCTTATTTTGACCAAATTCCATTTCAATGATGCTTTGGTGTTAGCAACAACCAAAATACCCATTATTTGAGAAAATAAAAGTATTTCCAGGTTGGCTGTACATTAAAAGGCAAAACAGAAGAAGAGAGAATTACACTCCTAAGACTATCTTCTACCTACTAAATATCCACAGTAACTTTAACTTTACTGATCCCTGGTTCATATCCCCCAGCTTGCAAGCCCAAGGTTTTCCAAGCAGAATGCAACGCAAAGGGGCCGCCGCACTAGAACGTCGTCATCCGCATGGCATCTACAAGCTTAATGGCTTTCCTCTTTGACTGCCCTGTTCTCCACACGCGGAAGTCCCGAGGGAAGTAGCCGGCTTTCTGCCATTCCCGCAAACGATCCATTGAGAGGGGCCCTTGCTCATTTCCCGTAGGATCAATGTAGTGCCACATCTTTGCAGACTTGGTGTACCCATTCACAGCTACGCAAGCAGGTGCCACGACCTGTGCAGGTGCAGTGATTCCTTCCAGATTTTCGGAAGCACAGACTGTAGGTACGGTGACCCCATTGACGGCTTCCGGGGCATCACATGTATGCACAGGGATCCCAGTGGAGACTTCAGGGGCATTATGTGTATACTGCCGATCGACCGCTTCCGGGGCATGATGTGCACGCGCAGCGACCCCGTTCGTGGCTTCAGGTGCACCATATGTTGATCGTTCTGGCTCACGCTGCTCCATGTGAAGATCCTCATCGTCATCGCTGTCCAGATTGATGACCTCTTTATCACCACCAACGGGATGCCTAGGGCCGTTTTCATCCTTGCCATTGTCTATATTAATGAGTTGAGTTGTGCCACCATCTGCGTTAACTTCACAAGATTATTTTTACTGGGAGAAGGGGAAACAAGTAGAAAAGCAATAACTGTCACAGGTTATAGTATTTCAATGCATTATATGGTGGGGTTTATCCATTATGTATAATGAACACCTCATTTTGATTTAATAGTCTCTTATTATAATATAGAGCAATTCATTTCCTTTTTCTAGAGATTCTAGAGAAAGCGAGACAAAGTGAAGCGTAAAATGCAAGCTAAATGAGAAGTATTTCTTTTCATATTGCACCACCATCTAATTATACTTGCATTATAATGGGCTGGAACCTATAAATTGATGAAACATGGATCTCAATATGAAGCAAAAAAAACTCCATAACAGGCTCGTAATTAGCGAGAGGGGTGAGTAGGAAACCTTGACAGTTGTGCAGTGGAGTATACATTTCAGGACCAGCAGTGCCACCATTACAGAGTGCTTTACTGCCAGCTGTGTCTAGGGATGGCAATGGGTACCCATTACCCATGTACCCTGCGGGTAGAAACTCTATTAGGGTTTAGTTTTTTTTTAAACATGAGCTACCAGAAAACCTATATCTGATAACCAAAGACAAACCTTCTGGTGATTCATCTATACCGACTTCCGAAGGATCAGCTACTTGCTGTGCTACACCTGAGAAAAGAAAGGCAAGTAGGTCTTTATGTTAGAAAGTTTCATCTAATAGTAATAAGTAAAGACTTAAGCAACGAATTATTTTAAGGTAGAAATGCAGAGGTGACGAACAGCAAATACATACATGGAAAAGAACCCTAAGAGATATAAAACATGGTAAAAACAGATTCAACTCCAGCACTATGAAACAATTCATGAAGTGCACCTTGGAAAATCGGCACAAGCCCAGAAGATAAACGGAGGAAAAATAAGGCCATTATTCTTTAAACATTGGCTAGCCAAAAAAATATCATAACTGAGTACTAGACAAACCTTCTTGTGATTCCTCTACAACAACTTTCAAAGAATCATCCAATTGTTCTATTGCATCTGGAGACAAGAAAGTAAGCAGGTCTTAGTTAAGAAGAGAAACAGACCAAATCCATCCAGTAGAAACAACTAGTGCTTATTTATTGGAAAATACTAATATTTAAAAGGGGCAGAATAGGATTTTTAAAAAGAGTGAACACAAACGGGAAACACATGATTAGAACAAGGCTCCAATAACACTGCTAAATAAAAAATTGCACCTTCAATGGAAAATTGGTAAAATGCGACACGAGGAGGAAATCTTCTTCTAAGCATTAGCTACCTAAACATCTAACTGATAAGGGAAAAAAAGAGCAAATAGGTCTTACTTAGGTTGGAATTAAGACTCGAAACTCGTGAGCTAAATGAGTAGCTCGACTAGGCTCGAATTCAGTGTATAACAAGTCCAGGTGAGTTTTGGATTTGAGATTGTTGTGGACCAAGCTAAACGAGCCGAGTTTACGAGCTACTCGTTTAGCTTGTTCACTTGCAGAGTATGAAATTTTCAATATATGAGTGTCAAGCTGCCAATATTTTTTGCACCTATAAAGGTGTAGAACTGCTATCTTTCATCATTAATCTACCCTCTGAGTACAGGTGTAGAATAGTGCAAGGACTATCGATGTTTTAGTTCTGAATTAGTAGAAGAATTTCTAATTTTCATATGCGCTCCTGTCCGTACACTTGAGCTAAACGAGCTAACTCGCCAGCTCACCACGTTGTGTTAATGAACCGAGGCGAGCTAACTCGTCGTTTCAACGAGTCGAGCCAAGTTGGCTGTGCTCAGCTCGAATTCCAGCCCTTATCTTACTATTACAAATGAGAACAGGCGAACCTACCAAATACAAGACAGTCAAAGGGAAAAAAGAAATAAATATTCTTCTGAGTACCAGCATATCATAAATGATTACTAAAACAAACCTTCTCGTGGTTCGTCTATGATGACTTTCAGTGAAATAGGTAACTGCTTTGCTGCCTCTGGAGGAAAGAAAGGTAAGTCGGCCTTAGTATTATAAAAAGATTAGACTTACGTACCATTAGTTATATCTAACGTTGACAACTTAAAGATCACAATACGAACTATTCTTCTAAGCATTAGCTACCAACACAGCATAAATGATTACTAAAACAAACCTTCTCGTGGTTCATCTATGATGACTTTCAGAGAAACAGGTAACTGCCTTGCTGCCTCTGGAGGAAAGAAAGGAAAGTCAGCCTTAGTATTATAAAGAGATTAGACTTACGTACCAGTTCTATCAAACATTGACAACTTAAAGATCACAATACGAACTATTTTAGGGGAAAAGGTAGTGGTGCAGATAGCAACATTACTAAATGGTACCTTACGCGAAGTGGAATGCATGAGTAAAACATCCAAACAATCTACAAGGTGGACGTTGAGTGGAAAATAAAATGGCACATAATACAAAAATGATCTTATTTATGTGTATATTGATAATAGTATATCTGCACATGGTTAATTTTAGTGAAAAAGTCATAGTACAAGCAAATGCTCCAAAGAATTACAAAAAGTATACAATAAATTCAGCACGAACTGAATGCAATAATCAGACCAAATTAAAAAGGAAAACATGAAAGTTCTCAAGTTACACTGATCTGAGGATTGTTGTTCCAGATGCCATAGGCTAGATTCTTTACCGCAGGGAGCATTGTACCCGGAACAAGTAAGCTTGAGAAAGCACCTATATAGGTGCTTTTGATTTTGGCTTTTGGCTTATACCATCATGTAACAATATCCAGTATAAAGCCAAAAGACAAAGCCAGCAGCTATTTAGGTGTTTTGCGGCTTATAAGCCAAAGTCGAAAAAGCTAGAAAAAGCTCAAGCAAACAGCCCAGAGCACACTTGAACTAAATCTGAAGCAGGTAAGACGAGCAAACCTTTAGATATTTCTTCCACATCCTTCAAGCAAGCAGCAATATTCCGTCTGCTACCTGCAGAATAGCCCAACATTAGCAAATGAGTAATAAACAATGTTTAAAGGTGCTCTCACATCCACCCTAAGGGGCTACAGGAGTGAATACAAAAATATCTAAACCATCAGATATGGTGAGTCCAGCTTATAGCGTTGCACTTCTGAAAATATATTATAATGTGTAGGTTAACTAAGAAACTTAACAAAAAGATGCATACAAGGTATCTAACCTAAGGAAAGCATATAAAAACGTGGAACTGGAAAGAAATCTGGACCATCGTTTATGTTGGATCAAGATTATAGCATTGTAAACACATTGCAACAATGCAGATATTCAAGTATTCTCTCTGGCCATAATATAAGATGTTATTACAACCTACTCCTCTATTAGTTGTAATAACATCTTATACTACGGAGGGAGTACTTGTTATTTATATATAGGAAGTATCTAAACAAAGAAAAAAAGGAAACGCAAAATTTGGAAAGGAATCTAGCAACAAATTTGTTCCCACGATACAGATTCGCTTAACACTAGAATTCGCTGCTTATTTATAAAATAACTATATATGCACGACCCAGTGTTTGATACGAAGCATGTGATCTGAGTCACCAGTAGTCACATGGCCAGAATACAAGCTGCAAAACATCAACGCATATCAAGCCAATCCAGCCAAAACCTACCTACTGCATAGAAAGTTATACCATCATTAAAACTGAACTTGCTAGGATATCATCAAGGTTGTCTAGTTGCTCCAGTCGAATCGCAACAGAAATTGTGAGCTGAGGTTATAGTACAGTTTCATCATGATTTGTTTCCTTATTCGATGAAGCTTGAGAATCTATGAAAATCGGACCATACTAGAGTTTGATAACCTAGAGGTAGCTAAGATATTGCCTGAACAAAAATTATTTAGGCTTCAACAGCTAAATTTCAATGATACTCGAGATTGCCATATATTGCTCAACCTTTTCTGGATTTTTTTTGTAAGACCCCAATCTAACCATGTAGGCCTCAACAGCTAAATGGTTTTAAATCAAGCAGTTTAGGCCTTACTGCTACTTGCATGCATTGGTGCACTATTACCCAATATTATCCACTATTGTCGTGTCAAGAATTTGGTAACCATGTGTACATACTAACTATGTGTGTTGGCCACTCCTCCGACCGACTAGTTTCAAGAGCAGGTGCTACAGAGGTTTCGCAGGGAGCGCCTCTCGGTGCAGATGAGTCTTATGGACTTCAGGTTTTAATGGGCTCGACTGGTAGATGTAGCAAAAAAATCCCGCTTTCTTCTAGGACTTCAAGGCAGCGTTTGGATCTGAGGCAAGAACTAAACTGGCCTAGCTGGGCAAGGATAGGCATTAAGAATGGACAAGAGAAACTAGCTTGTGATGGCAATTTAGCGTCCACCTCTGCAAATTCCTTGCTCACAGAGGAGAGCCGATTTGGCTCGCCCACGTCGGCAAATGAACAGATGCAAATACTCGAGCATGTTCTCGTAGTGCACCCGCAGATTAACTTCCTCATACTGAGTCGTGGTCCACCATGCACCGTTTCATGCTTGTTTTCTTACGAGAGCGTTGCAGGTTGCAACCAAACAACAAGTTTTGCTCCTACGGGCTCTAGCTCAAATCGGCTAGTTAAACCTATCCAAGCAATAAAGGGCAGCTAATGAACCAAACGTGCCCCCAGTGTCTCTTGATAGCACTCACGGTGCATCTATAATTGGTGTTAAAAGAAGTTGTTTCAGAAGATAACATCCAATTTTTACAGAAGATAGGCATTGTAACATTGTGGCATGCAATTGAAGAGGTAATATCTATGTCAATAAATGGCGGGTGTCGCAGGAGTTTGGCTTCTCCCTGCCATTGGCAGTCAGGATAGTTGCCGCATGTGTGCAGGGTTAGCCTATCCCAAAGCATGTACATGAACCTTGCTCCTTGGCTATTTTTTTAGCAATGTATTTAAACAACAAAGAGATTTTTGATGTTTCCACGAAAAAGAAGAAAAAACTTGCGTGCAAAAAGGTAGTGGCCAATGTAAATGTAAGTTGTTCAATCAACTTACTCCACGATATCTGGTAAACAAGTCCAGTAAAGTAAATATTTATAGTTATATACAACAAAAACATAAATTCCGAATATTTTTTTAAAAATGAGCACATGTTTTGAAACATAAGAGCTGTGTTTAATCATGCTTCCAACACACAGGTACATGTTCTGTATCCACCACGTTACAAAATAGGTGTCAGCTACTCTTTCACATAAAGGATTAGTATTTCAAGAGGATCATAGAAGAACTGAAGTAGGGAGCCTTCATGGGGATCTTGGAAACACCTCTGCACGGGTAAGTTACTTGACAGTTGAACCTAAATAAGATACACTTTAATGACAATGACTATTGTAGCAAACAAATGAACACGTTTAGCAACAGTCTAGGAAGAGTCTAGAACAGAACCAAATTCAATAGTAAACAACTCCAGACCAACTAACAGATGAGTCGTCTAAGATATTTACACTACTGGAATTGTGGATGTGAACCTAAAAAGGCCTTGCATCCCCTCAAATGAAAAACAAAAGAAGGCTCATACCTACAGTCGGTTTTCAAAGACTGGTGTCTGGCCATATCCATCATACAAACCCATAAACATACTATATGCATTCACAGCCACACACATACATTCAGGAATTTGGTCGGCATTGGTCATTTTCACTCAAAAGTCACTCATCTCAGCACTACGTTGCAATAATTGGCTACTTGTAAATGGCAAACCACAATGTTCCAAGACAAACAATACTCATTTGATAAATAGTTAGCTTCTATAGGGTAAATATAATCACATGCTTAACTTTTAGAAAATCAGATTTATGATGCAGCTTCACAGAAGAATGGTGCAGTGGCAAAATAAAATAGTTGTTGACCGTCTAACTAACAGCTATAAAACTTCCAAAAGAATCAGCTAAGAAGTTGGAATGTAACACTTTCATGAATGT
Organism: Poa pratensis; assembly: GCA_947311845.1. Classification (NCBI taxonomy): domain Eukaryota; kingdom Viridiplantae; phylum Streptophyta; class Magnoliopsida; order Poales; family Poaceae; genus Poa; species Poa pratensis. Next base: position 67,456,465 of record CAMZMU010000039.1, read on the forward strand.
AAGCATATGGAATAGAAGAGAAAAAACTGTTATATAATTAAGAGCCAAAAGTTCAAGTGCTTGTACCTTGATTTCCTTGAAAAGGGTCGCTTGCTGCTGCTTTATTTTTAGTTTCTTTACTCTGCTCTTCTTCATCTGGAATAACTTCTGGGGTCACTTCAAGACGGCGCTGTCTTTCAGCTGGTGTGCTTAGAAGCTTTTTTTGACAACTTAGGTCAAGCATAGTAAGAAAAGAATCAGTTAAGGAAAAAGAACCACATAAAGTTTCTTTCCTGTGCTTTAAGTCATTGGCTTGCTACGCAATAGAGAATAATAAGAAAAGAACAAAGACAAATCTATAAATCACAAGCATGGTTAGTTATTGCTGCATGATCATTCAGTCAATCTGTAAAGGATATTCATGGCGCCACCCCTTCTCATGCGCTCTCTGCAAGTCTTTTTCCAACCTTAGAAGCTCTCTATCAATCCACTGAAGAAAATGTCAACTTCGCCAATCAATGTAAAGAAGCATAACGAGCATATCGATATTAAGAAAAGAACCGTATATGTTAATAGGGAGCACAAGTGTCTGATTTGAGATGAGAACCCAGAATGTTTCGGCTTCATACGGTATTTATCTAAGAAACGTAACAAATTTAGCATGTAAGGAAGCTAGGATACAACTAGAAAAATCTAATAATCTTCCTTTTGAGGAATGGTGGGGACAGCCTAATAACCCCATCAAATGTATGACATTAAATCCAGCCAACTTAAAAGAGATGATATTCTACCTCCTGACTAGAGGTGTCATGTCGAGTGCTGAACCTAAAGCTTAATCTTGTCAGTGAAATGAAGGTCAGGTCAACCACTAAATTTTTTGTTTATTTTTCAGGGAAAATTATTGCATTCATAATCTTCTGAATATAATATGTTTTATTACTTTTTATCAGGATTCGGAAAAGGACTAAACTGCTCGGGCTTTGAAAAATACAAACAGACTGACTTGCGCATGAACAGGTCTACCCTAAACTTACCATACCAGAACACTTCAAATATCAAACTAAGATAAAGGCAAAACAACAAAATATATACAAGTTTGAACACAAGCTCAGGTTGTTATGCAGTTATGAGTTAAGACTTGAGAGAGCATATTAAGAATCTTTTGCTGAAGCATACACTGTTCCATTCAAAAAGAATTATAATCATTTTTCCTCTTTCTGAATTTCTTCAGATAACAAATTAGTTATAAAGATTTTCCCGTTACATGTATTTCCATTCAACATTTACCACAATGAAGTTCGAAATTAAAATCATCAGAGTGCGCTTACATGATTGACTATGTCTGCATGTACACTTGCCTCTTTTTCCTCGAACTCAGCCTGTCAACAGCACAAAAGAATAAAGAGAAGAGCTTGACATATGCACGTTAAAAGCTTAAGTAAAACAAGAGACTGAATGTCACTTAGACACCCTGACTAAGTCTTTTTAAACATTTTCAATATATTAGAAACTAACAAGCACACATAACTAAGCTGGCTTATACGGCACAAAAAATATTTGCTGTCCGGTCTCATGCGCACTTGCTACATTACAGCCTCCAATCAAAAAGTGATACCCTGGGACACGTGGAGTCTAAATTTAACCAAGAATATAACAGTGAATGTTAATATTCAGATTGGATTTCATTTCACCAAAATCATATGGGTAGATCTGTCTCAAAAAATATTTCATAGCTGCTAATTTTATCAGGATCTACAATATACAGTAGTTGGTAATTCAGAGTTCATTTGGAGACCTTACTGTCTGCAACAGCATTTCTTTTATGACCAGAGGGAATAGACTAAATACATCAATGATCAGCTAACAAGCACAGGAGCATCATCATGAGATACTCAACATTTTATATCCCTGTTTTTACATAATCTTAGTTAAAGAAATAGTATCCGACAGGACTACAGAAAGTCACTTCCATATGAGTATATAATGCAGAATTGTTCTTCCTCCCAAGTATTTGCTACCGTCTCAAATGAATCAAATGGGAACAGACAGGAAAAAAAAAGCTACAGACGCATAACACAAGGAGCAAAAATACTCCTGTCACTATACAGAATATCATTTTATTTGGAAGTTGGAAGAAGATAGACGAACTGCAAGATTATTGTTTCTTTGACACGCAAGTATAGCAACAAAACAGGTTTGGTGTTTAACAATGTGAGTATGAAAGCATGAGGGGACACGTACAAGCAAACATATAGATGGATTTTACACATGCAACTTCGATAGGCCAGACAAACAAAATTGTCTAAGTTAACTAGCAGTAGCAGCAGATCCACTAAAGCAATGCATGTCAAAAAGAACAAAACAATATTGTATTTGGGTGCACCCAGTATACTCACGGCCAACCATTACAGTTTATAAAGGAAACTTAACAGGAGGTGAACTTACAACAGTAGGCCTTTTGAAGAGACCTTTTTTGGCCGACAGAAGCAGATCATTACACTCATCCTGTTATAAAGAATAAAAGAAGAATCAATTCACTAGGAGGATAGTAAAAAAATCTATATTTGGACTAGGTATTTTGCAGAATCTGCTGAGCAGTAACAGCCAATAATTGATAAAACAAAATGGTAGCACTCGCTACATTTTGCAGTGGCACTCACTGGCATAAATATTGCTCTAGTAAAAGAGCCATACCTCCTCAAAGTTCTCTTCTGACAGCATTGAGATCTTGACATCATCACACATATTGGAAACACATAAAAGAATATCAGTACGTACATCTGTATCCTTAATCTTGTATTCTTCTGGAGATTTCTTAATGCCTGTTATGGATGTTTCCGCAAGCAGGTGAGAAAATTTCTTCCCTTTCTTAGAATGAAAAAAAAGCAGCAGAATGCAGATAGACCTCATATATTGAGATCTCGAACTTGGATAGTTAGCCCACTTTTACATGCATAAGTGTTTTTATATGCCATTAATAAAGTTAATAAAAGGACGGGTACGCTGGGGCTGGGCATGCTTGACAAATAAACTACAGAAGTTTCAGCAGACGAATGCTTAAATTGGACAATACCTGTAACTAGGCCAACCTGGTAATGTTTCCTAGTCATCTGATAAGTATAACTCTTGGCATCATTCTTCACTCTAACCAAACAGCCAACAACTTTCTGTTGAAATGTGTCTAGCTCACTCAGAAGTTTGACAGCTAAATTTCTTCTCAAATAAATTAAATTCAAGTTATTCTGATTGAGAGCGGCAAGACATGTCTTGTTTATTCCTGAAACCTTCTGAAGAATTTTTGGCTCCAAACTATTCCGAGGCTTCTTTTTCACCGTTGTACCATAGTCATCCTCAAATCCATCGCTTTCATCCTCTGAAATGGCATTTACAGCAAGATGTGTTTCCAGCAGGCTATGGATCATGTTGTACTTCACATTCTTTTTATTACTAAATAAAGGACGCAGATTCTCATCACACTCAACAGTTTTTTTCTTCTTCTTGTCCTGTAGATTCTCTTGGATGTACTCCCTGACAACTCCAGTAACTTTGTAATGATCAAGAGGCATGGTTGAATACTTACCAATCCGGACAAGGAAGTCAGTTAGCTCTTTTGAAGCCCAGTCAACATATGTTTTTTTATTCGACTTCTTTCTCTTCAGTGGTGTTTGCACTTCACTTAGTTTTTCCGTTGTGTCAAGCAGAAATGTTTGCCCAGCATCATCACTGTCACCTAACGGCTTTCCATCTGTCCTCTGATACTCATCTGAATCCTTACTTTCTTTACAGTTTAGACTTCTTTTAAGAAGAATACTCGCTTCTTGCAAGTCCAGCAATGTGAAACGATCTTTTCCTTTAATCACCTCCCAGTAATCTTTAAACAATACTTCATAGTTCTCGGTTGTACCTGCGAAAACAACCCTTGCCTGGAGATGCAAATGAACTCTTGTCAGAAAATACAAAAGAAAAAAACATATTGGGCAGGTAAACTAGCAATTTTTTCTAGTAGATAGTTTAATCTAGTAAAAAATCCAACACTAGTTCAGGGGGACAACATGGAATGGCAAGGCATGCTAAATGAACTGAGTATCACTTCGAAAACGAAAGCTCGTTACTGTAATACAAAAAAAAAGGCTGGGGGTAATGCATGCTGTTACCTCTTCATCATCAGCATTTTTCTCGGTCAATATTGCCATATTTAAGCACCTGCTGCAGAATCCTTTGCTTTGCTTCAGTTTGACAAACTCAACTTTTCCAAGGCAGTCTCCACAAGTAGAGGAACTTGGACAACAGAAGCATTCATATAGTGAATCCCTTTTGCAATTAGCACATCTGTGGCAATCTGTGAATAGTTAATATTAGCGGCAAGAACGAATATCATTATTTTACGAGACAGAAGTTAAAAGAGGCATTTAGATAAAGTAAACAGAAAAAAAGTGAATACTAAGAATTTGAGCTTTCATTGTAACATCTTTTCTTATGCCTACAACAGAAAAGAAATGCAGGGCCACAATCCACAGGAAGTTTCTAGTTGGAGATACTGCAGCGCTTGAAGAAGGATAAAGCATATGTTCTATACGGTTAAGCATCCAGCAGTTTTTTTTACACGAAAGAAAAGGAGAGAAACATAAATGAAAGAAAGAGAGAGGAACATGAACAGAAGGGGATTTTAGAAATGCAGGATGTGATCAAGGGTTCTTGGGCCATGACAAGAGAACAAGTAACTGAATATGAGCACACAGCAAAACAAGTGCAGCAATGTAGTGCTAATTCTCATAGCAGCCATCTATGCATGGTACAAAAACTAGGAACAAGAAAGCAAAAGTGCTCACCACAAGTGAATTGGTCATTGGAGCTAAGGAAGTCGTCATCCTTCCCCACGCAGCCCGGATGGTAAGCTTTGAGGCAGTTCCTGAAAGGCATCAATCAAAAGTCATATTCAGTGAAATTCTCGCCAATATTCAGACTAAAGATGAATTCAGAAGATGTTGTTTCCAATCCACCACAGACACTACGAAGCAGACTGCATTCGGGATGCATCACTGTTGCATCATCATCTACCTAACCAGATCACGCAGTCTCCCAAACACACCAGGAAGGTGTCAGCGACACGAGATAGCAGCACACGATACACCATCCTCTACAGAATCAAACATTTTTTCCCCAACAGAGTAGGAGACAACGACAGAAAACTGCCAAGAGAGATGGCTATCATGCCACAATTATGTGCACAAAAAGGAAGGGCGTTAAGGAAGGATTTTTTTTTCCTGGGATTAACGAAGGATCTGCGACAAAGCTGGAGTACTAACTCCGGATGATGAAAAAACCATTTACACATGCCCTGATTGGCCTATCCTGTTACTCCGGACGACATTTGCAAGGAGGACTGCTGTCAAACTCGCGCGTGTGATCAGCAATGTCTTGTCTCTTTCCGTGAAAAAAAATACTCCCTCCGTCAAAAAATAAGTGTCTCAAGTTTGTATAAAAGTGGATGTATCTATACATGAAATATGTCTAGATACATCCAATTTTAGACAAACTTGAGACACTTATTTTGGGACGGAGTATATAGAGGCGAAGCCACAAGACAACCCTTTTCAGCGGATGTTCGGCGCACACCGCCGACCACCACCGACGCCACGCGGATTGGCGCGACAACCAAACCAACCCCCCGGTAGAATTAAAGAGGGGAGGGGGACGGGCTTACTTGAAGTCGCAGACGCGGAGGTCGCCGCCGTCCTTGCAGACGAAGCAGAACTCCTCGGCGATGTCGTCGGCGACCTGCTTCCACCTCCTGCCCATCGCCCCCTCCTCCTATCCCCTCCCCCACGCGGCGGCGCGGGACGGGTTACGGCGAATCCGGGTGCGCTGATCAGGGGGCGAGCGGCGGTGGGTGTCGCGAGGGTTTGGGGATTGGATTTGGGGCAAGAATGAATGCGGGGCGGCGCAGTGGGGGGCAGAATAAGAAAGGTTTAGAACGCCGCGCGGCAGGAGGGTTGAGTGACGAAGGACGACTGATGAGGAGAGGAGGATTCGATTCGCGAGGAGGCGTTTCCCTTCCAAGTGTCTGTGGCGGCGAACACCTGGCAGGCGGAAGGGCGTGGCAAAATCGACACTGTTGACCTCTGGACGAAAGTTTAACACAAAATAAACCTCGGGCGAAACTATTTCACGCTTCTGACCTTTTTGTGTAGCGCCTCACGATCGGACGTTACACTTACACTGTGTAGCGCCTTACGGTGAGGCGCTACCCAAAAGGGTTAGATGCGTGAAATAGTTTCGCGGGAGGTTCATTTTGTGTTGTAGTTTCGTCCAGAGGTCAACAGTGTCCAAATTGCCGAAGGGCGTCGCGTCCGTCCTCGCCACATTCATTTCCTGCCGTCACGGGGCTGACGTGGAAGGGGGGAGTAGGTTGGTGCGTGAAAGGACATTTATTAATCCCTTGTGTTTTGTGTGTTAGGCAACAACACTAGTGACGATTTAACATGTGAATCAAGTGATGCAGGCTTTAAGTGTGTAAAACATCTTTGCATCAAAACCAAAAAGAGAGTTGAAAAGAGCCAGTTTTGTTGCTGAAGTAAATCGGATTATCCGATGTTGGAAGATTCGGATTATCCGATTTGCAAAGTCTGCTGAAATTCTGCTAAGGACTAGAAGAAACTTCACACTGAAAATATTCGGATTATCCGAGTTGGAAAGTATCGGATTATCCGATGTCCAGATTTGCTCGAAAACTGCTAAGGACTAGAAGAAACTTCACACTGAAGATATTCGGATTATCCGAGTTGGAAAGTATCGGATTATCCGATGTCCAGATTTGCTCGAAAACTGCTAAGGACTAGAAGAAAACTTCACACTGAAGATGTTCGGATTATCCGAGTTGGAAGTATCGGATTATCCGATATTCAGATTTGCTGAAGACTGCTAAGGACTAGAAGAAAACTTCTCACTGAGGATCTTCGGATTATCCGATGATAGACTGATCGGATTATCCGATGGATCGGATAATCCGATGTTGACTTGAATCGGATTATCCGATTTACCTGTCTGCAACGGCTAGAATCTGGGGGCAGTATATAAAGGCCTTCTCCTACATTGGAGAGGGTACCACGACCAGAAATATCTTCCCCACCATTGTTGCAAGCTTAAACTTGGTAGATCTCTCTCCCTAGCCACTCAAACACCTTGTCCTTCTAGGACTTGGGAGAGTTGACCTAGATCTACCCTTCCACCAAAGCGATTTGATTTCCATATCCATTCCTTAGAGGAACTTGTGCATCTTGGGTTCATTGGAACCCTAGACGGTCGTTGGTCGTTCTTGTGGCTTTGGGAGCCGGGGACTAGCCGGGAGCCTCCAATTCGGTTGTGGAGACGTGCCCCGGCCTTGTGATTCTTGCGGCTTTGGAAGCCGTGGGAATTGGTGAGAGCCTCCAATTCGGTTGTGGAGTGTGCCTCATCCTTGTAAAGGTTTGTTGCCGACCTCGAGGGCATCATATAGTGGAGGAGATACGGTGTGCCATATCACGGCTATTCGGGGATCACTTGTGACCCCGCACCGCTCCAACGAAGACGTAGCTTCCATTGGGAAGTGAACTTCGGGAATCATCTCCGTGTCACCGTGTGCTTATCCTTTTTATATATACCTTTACTTGTATTGCTAGCTTACCTTGTTTAGTATATCTTGTTAGCTAGCTTCTTGCTCATCATATAGGATTGTTCACCTAGTTGCATATCTAGAGAACTTATATTTGAGCAATTCCTTAACTTGTTGAAAAGAAAATTAAAATTGGTAGTTGCCTATTCACCCCCCCCCCCTCTAGTCAACCTACTCGATCCTTTCAATTGGTATCAGAGCAAGGTCTCTTTATTAAGGGCTTAATCGCCTAAAGAGGAGGATGGCTAGTGCGGAGGATGTACAACGTGCTAAAGATGAGGAGTTAAGACTTGCTAAGGAACAAGAAAAATTTGATAGAGAACAACTTGACAAAGAACTAATCGAAGCGGGAATAATCCCTCCCGAGGGTGATGCCCCAATCACCATGAAGTCCATGATTGAACTTTTTGGGTTCATGAAAGGCAAAATGGTGGATGAGGTGTATACTCGGGTATCTAATCAAAATGGCTCCTCATCAACCGCTAGCCCTATTAAGGGAGCTAGTGACAAGGATAAAAATGATAAACCTTGAGAAGCCTTCTCTTAACTTTGCTCCACCTAGCTCTTATCTCACTCAAGTTGCACTCACTCAACCTCATATAACCAACCTTGGTAGACCCCCTCCTAAGCTTGATAATACTCGTTATTTCACTTGGAAGAAATCTATGGAGTCTTATTTTCGCAGCTCATCGGTGCATCTTTGGAGGGTGGTTCTACATGGTTTCAACCCAGTTGATCCCAACAACTTGACCAAGCAAGAAGAGATTGATGAGCAACTTGATGCAAATGCCAAGTACATTCTTGAGAGTGCTATGACCGCAAATGATGAAGATCATGTGCGGAATCTCAAAACTTGCAATGAGGCTTGGCTCTATCTTGAAACCGTGTATGAAGGAAATGAGGGCATTCAACGCTCCAATGCGGCCGTCCTTCAACATCAAGTTGACAACTTCATCATGCTAGACGAAGAGACTCCGACCGAACTTTACCGAAGACTCTACAAGCTTGTGGTGACATGTAGGGAAAATGGAAAGAAGGATATGGATGATGAATGGGTCAAGGCCAAGTTCCTTCAAGCAATTATGCCATATAGTGAAACTATGGTGATGAACCTCCATGCAAGAGCGGATTACACAACAATGACTCCCAATGACATCTTGGCTCAATTTGTCACCTATGATACATTGAAGTCCACATCCAAGTCTTTCAACCAAGTCCGTGGCCCAAAGACTCTTGCTTTGAAGGCTCGTGTGGTAGACCATCCAAGATATGAAGAAAGCCCGGTCTATGAAGGTGAAGAAGACTTGGAGGGTGAGCTCAATGAAGTTCTTGCACTTGCCGCCACCCGGTTTTGGAACAAGAAGAACAAGAGCGTCAACCCTCCACCAATAAAAAGAATGTGCTTCAATTGTGGAAAGGACACTCATCTTGTGAAGGATTGCCCCTATGAAAGAAGAGAGGATAATGGTGGTCAACTCATTCTAAAGAAGAACAAGTACCACCCCAAGCCTACCTACATGAAGAGATCACCTCAAAAGGCTCTTGTGGCATCCCATCAAGAGGAATACGAGTCCGGAGGTGAGGAGGATAAAGAACCAAGTGAAGAAGTAGGAATGGCGGCTCTTGCAATGGGCACCCTTCCTCCATCATTGGCCAACCTCTTCTCATCTCCAAACGACGACAAGATCTCCAAGCCTATGTGCCTCATGGCCAAGGAAACAAAGGTGAATTCCCCACCAAAAATTACTATCTCCTCTAACCCATCACTATTGGATTGTGTTGAGGATGTAGGGAAAATTGAAGAAGAGGATAAAATTTCTATCTTCATTAGCAAGCTCCAAGGTCCAACCAAGAAAATGGTTGAGGCCCTCATGTATCAATATGGAGAAGCCAAGCATCTTCTTAATGAGAAGGATGTTAGGATTTGTGAGCTCGAAGGGCATGCATGTGATCATGCCGACAAAATTGGTGAGCTAGAAGATCAACTTGTTGAGGAACAATTGCTCCGTGAGCAACTTGAGGAGACACATGCCATGGATCTTTCCAAGGCAAAAGAAACTCGTGAAACCTCTATTCAAATTGCTATTGATCTAAAAAGTAAAAATGAGGAACTTGTAGAGAGTCATAACAAGCTCTTTGAGGGTTTTGAGCAACTTAGGGAAACCCACAAGGTGACCTCAAGTGAGCTCACTACACTCAAGGAGTCATATGCCAAACTACAAGCTCAATTTATCTATGCTAGCTTCACCACTTCTCATAATGATAAAGATGCAAATGCTTGTTCCACTAACCCTTTATGTGTCAAGGCATCTCTTATTGAGGAAAACACTAGGTTGAAGGCCCAACTTGAGAAGGGCCTAGCCACTTGTATCCAAGGGGAAAAGAACCTCAATGATCTTTTGAGCAATCAAAAGGGAGTGGTTGGCAAAGAAGGAATTGGGTTCACACCCAACTCTAAGAAGGTCAACAACAAGAAGAAGAAGGCGACTCCCCCTTCCAAAGATATTGTTTTTGTGAAGGAGGGGGAGTTAGCCAAAGCAAATGACAACTCTATTGGGAGTGGTAATGTCACTAGGGGCAATGCCACTCACAATAACTTTGCGGGAAAATACAACCCCTCATATGTTCTTTTGAAATCTACAAATGGTTGTGTTTTTGCTAAATATGTTGGCTCTTCATATGGAGATGATTATCACTATGCTATTTGGGTTCCAAAGACCCTTGTGACTAACAAAAGAGGACCCATTCCAAAATGGGTACCTAAATCAAAGACTTGATTATTGTAGGGTTTCTCTTCCGGTGGATCTTCATGGCTCATTGATAGTGGATGCTCATCCCATATGACCGGAAGCAAAGAACTAGTAAAGGACTTATTGAAACAACTACTCTCATTCTCTCATGTCACCGTTGGCAACAATGCAAGACTCAAGGTAGTGGGAGTTGGTAAGTGGTGATCACTCCGGAGTTATCCATTGAGAAGGTCCTCTTGTTGAATCTCTTTCATACAATTTACTTTCCGTTGGTCAATTATGCAATGCCGGTTACACCGTTATTTTTAATAAATACCACGTGACCATCCTTTTCACTCAAACACTCAATGTCGCCTTTGTTGGATTTCGTGAAAACGGTTTGTATGTGGTTGATTTCTCAAAAGAGACCACTCAAATCGCTACATGTTTAATGGCTAAAGGCGACAAGGGGTGGCTTTGGCATCGCCGACTTGGCCATGTCGGTATGAGAAATTTACAAACTCTTGTAAAGGGTGGACACGTGGTAGGACTAACCGATGTTAATTTTTCCAAAGATCGTCCTTGTAGTGCTTGCATAGCCGGAAAGATGCATGAGAAGAATCACCCCAAGAAGACCATTATCTCCACTAAGAGGCCTTTGGAGCTCCTTCATATGGATCTTTTTGGGCCTCCCACATATGATAGTCTTGGTGGCAAGAAATATTGTTTGGTGATTGTGGATGATTATTCAAGATATTGTTGGACTTTCTACATCAAGAAGAAGAGTGAAACTCAAAAGATATTCATTGACTTTGCAACCCTAGTTCAACGCCAATATGACTCCAAGATTTTGGCAATTAGAAGTGACAATGGTACGGAGTTCAAGAATTACACTATGGATGATTTCCTAAGTGGGGAGGGCATTCAACACCAATATTCCGCTGCATATACTCCCCAACAAAATGGTGTTGCCGAAAGGAAGAACCGCACTCTTATTGATATGGCAAGAACTATGATGGCCGAATTTAATTCCCCATACAACTTTTGGGCCGAAGCCATCAACACCGCTTGTCATTACTCAAACCGGCTCTTCTTCCGTCCTCTCAAGGACATGACACCATATGAACTCCTCACCGGTAAAAAGCCAAATGTATCTTACTTTCGAGTCTTTGGATGCAAATGCCATGTTTACATTAAAGGTTGCAAAATTGCTAAATTTGAATCTAGATCTTTTGATGGTATATTTGTTGGATATGCCGCAAAGTCTCATGCTTATAGGGTCTACAACATATCCACCGGGTGTGTTGAAGAATCTATGAACGTGGAGTTTGTCGAGGATAATGGCTCCCAAGCGGAGCATATTGATCATGATGATGTAGGTGATGATGCTCCATCTCAAGCCATAAGAACTATGGGGATTGGAGAACTAATTCCTATTGAAGGACCTATTGATGATACTCAAGAAGAAGGAACAAGTTCTACTCAAGTTGAGCCATCCACCTCAACAAATGATCAAGAAGATGGTCAAGACTGATGGCTACGTGTTGGTGAACCCCAAGAGGAAGGTTATGATGTAGACAGCAGAAGTTTTCCCTTGAATAATCTACCCAAGGTTATCAATCCAGTAGGACTTGACGATCTATCGGAAGGTTGTTGATGTTGACTCCCCCTGGCGCTAGGGAGCTTGCACCAACGTGGAATCTGCACAGACACAAACCAGAACTTTGCCCAACACGAAACAGAGAGGTTGTCAATCTCTCCGGTCTTGCAGAAACAAAGAGTTAAACGTATGGTGTGGAAAACAGCAGGAAAAACAGCAAGTAACAGGAAACAGATGATTGCAGCAGGTTGTGTAAACAGTATGAGGAAATTGGACCAGGGTCCACAGTTCACTAGTGGTGTCTCTCTCAGAACAGATAACTAGCATGTTGGGTAAACAAATTACAGCTGGGCAATTGACAAATAGAGAGGGCATAACAATGCAATACATGCCAAGATGTCTACTATGAAATCTAGTTGGGCATTACAACAAAGTACATAGACCGTTATTCCAACCGCATCTATGCCTAAATAATCCACCTTCAAGGCAGCATCCGCATCCCATTCAGTATTAAGTTGCTAACAACAGATTATTGCATGAAGTAAAGTGTGTAATGTAATCAATACAAGTGCCCTTGGACACTGCACCAATGTTTTATCCCTAGTAGCAACAGCACATCTACCATCTTAGACCTTTCTGTCACTGATCCAGATATCTAGAGACTGAACCCACTATCGAGCATAAATACCCCCTCTTGGAGTCACAAGCATCTACTTGGCCAAAGCATCTACTAGCAACGGAGAGCATGCAAGATCAAGAGCACATAGATAAACAACTTGAATAAACATGGTATCAATATTCATCGGATCCCAGCAAACACAACATCTAGCATTACAATAAGATGATCTTGATCATGTTAGGCAGCTCACAAGATCTAAACATGGAGGCACAAGGTAGAGAGACAACCATCTAGCTACTGCTATGGACCCGTAGTCCAGGGGTGGACTACTCACGCATCACTCCGGAGGCAGGCATGGTGATGTAGAGCCCTCCGGTGATGATCTCCCTCCGGCAGGGTGCCGGGAAGAGCTTCAGAACTCCTCCGATCTGAGATTGACGATGACGGCCGCGACGGAACTTTTCGTGGAATATGATCGACCGTAATAGGGTTTTCGCGTCGCGGAGAATATATAGGCGAAGAGGCGGCGTCGGTGGCCGAGGGGGGCCACCACGCCATAGGGGGCGCGGGCCCACCCTGGGCCGCGCCCTAGTGTGGCGTGGCCCCCTGGTGGGTCTGCTCCGACTCCCCTTTGGACTCCGTGATCTCCTCGTGATATTATTGACGATGTCTTTTGTTTCGTCCAATTCCGAGAATATTTCCTTAATAGATTTTCTGAAACCAAAAACAGCAGAAAACAGGGAACTGGCACTGTGGCATCTTGTTAATAGGTTAGTCCCAGAAAATGCATAAAAATGATATAAAGTGTAACCAAAACATGTAGCAATTGATATAATACAGCATGGAACATCAAAAATTATAGATACGTTTGAGACGTATCAAGCATCCCCAAGCTTAGTTCCTGCTCGTCCTCGAGTAGGTAAACGATAAAAACAGATAATTTTTGAAGTGACATGCTACCAACACAATCTTTGATCAAATAACAATGTAATGCACATGATCTGAATGAAGTGATCCAAGCCAATGGTCTATAGTTTGCAAGCAAGTAAATAAAGAGTAAACATAAGTGATCACACAAGTGCAAACTTTCATGAATAATACTATAAAACATTTAGAGATATAATAGTCTAACATAATAGTTAGTTCACAGCAGCAATAATTCTCAACATGAAAGTGTTTGTATCAACACAAAGGAAGATAATAGCTTCAGCTTTTGCTTCAACTTTCAACATGTATATCATATAGATAATGTCAATGCAAAGAATATGATCAACCAAACACAAAGTTATGTAAAAACTGTTATACTGGAGTTGACAATGATGTTTGCTTAAGTAGACAGAAAGAAGTGGGAAAACTGACTCAACATAAAAGTAAAAGAATGGCCCTTCGCAGAGGGAAGCAGGGATTAACATCATGTGCTAGAGCTGTAGTTCCCGAAGGCATATAGAGAGCATAAAATATTGTTTTGTAAGGTAATGGTGTATACAGGTGTCAACAAATCAAATAGCAGGTACTTGTCATCTTCCATGGCTAACTAACTTTTAGAGCGGTTCCGAGAGTTTTTAGGACTGCACTTGTAACAAGCACTTATTGGTGACACTCCTCCCAACCATTTACTTTCCACAAACCATGGCTAACCGAATCCTCGGGTGCCCACCAACATTCACCATGGAGGAGTGTCTATTTATTATTTATTTATAGGGTGGACTAACCAGCTCTTTAATGCAAAATAAAAGGTGGAGAAGCAGATGAAGCTGCCAATCCTTGTAAATTAATTAGCATGGAAGATGACAAATCTCACTACTACGTCCTTATGAGCTTTTCAAGTAGTGACACAAAAAGGAAATGTAACAGTTTTGAGTAGTTAGTAGATAGCACATGAAGAAATTTACTTGGAATGGTGAAAACACCACATAATAGGTAGGTATGGTGGACACAGGTGGCATGGATTTGGCTCAAGGTTTTGGATGTACAAGAAGCATTCCCTCTTAGTACAGAGTTTAGGCTAGCAAGGTTATTATAAGCAAACATCATTATCAACTGGAATAGCAAGAGTGTACATAAAACACAAGGTTTGACGAACCATAGACTCCCACTGTCTTCCTTGTTAACACATAGCCTTCATCCAAAAATTATCTAGACTACTATGGACTTCCAATTATGCAACAGATTATTATAGCAGAAAATCCTTATAGTAGTTCTTCATTAATAGCCATTACTTACATGATGCACAAGCTTAAACATTAATTACTTGACAGCTCAAAACAATTGGCAAGCATCAAATTACTCAAGACAACGATCTAAAAAGATTCATGTAAGCATTTTATACCACTACCACATGCATAGCATTTTTCTGGTCCAACCAAACACCAATCAACTTATTTGACAACTCTCCAAACAGATATAAGTGAAGCAAGAGAGTACTTTCTTCAAAAGAAACTGAAAGCTCTAACAAGAGATGTATGAAAAACTGAGAGCTAACAGCAATAACACAACTAGACAGGAATACTCAACAAGTATAAGTGAAGCACAAGAGTATTCTAATGAAAAAGTGGAGCGTGTCTCTCTCCCAAACATGAATGCTAGGATCCAACAAGTATAGCACAGCAAACAAAACAAAACAAACTAAAACAAAAACACACTGACGCTCCAAGGAAGAGTACACTAGCATGAAGCAATAAAAATATAGCACCATTAGAGATGACCTGATAATTTGTAGATGAAGAAGGGGATGCCTTGGGCATCCCCAAGCTTAGATGCTTGAGTCTTCTTGAAATATGCTGGGGAGGTAAGCCTCCCCAAGCTTAAGCTCTTCACTCTTCTTGATCATGTAATATCATTCTCCTCTATCAACACTTGAAAACTTCCTTCACACCAAAACTTAACAGCTTTTCTCATTAGCAGGTTAGTGCACTAAAAGATAATACTTCAAAGTTCTAGCAAAGACAAACTCACAAGCCAACTATTTTAAACATTAGCCACTGTTACTAGGCTCAAGTGGGCACTTTTACACGAAAAGAAACCACTTAAAAACTTGTAAAAGAGAGAATGCAAAATAAAAGACAGAATCTGTCAAACCAGAACAGTCTGTAATGACGAATTTTTTCGAGGCACTTACGATGCTCAGATGAAAAACTTTTGAAATAATGAAAGTTGCGTAACATCATCAGGAACATGCACAAAAAGTTTCAGCATTTTTCGATTTTTTCTGATTTTCTACTGAATTAAACGGTGACGAACAGCAATCTGTCCCAATGCAGTCCCGAAAATAAAAACCAACTTTGCATTAGTAACTCTCCTTGGCACAACAAAACAGCAAATAAAAGATACAAAGGAGTTGCTACAGAGGTAAACAAGCATCCTTGACTCAAAAAACAAAAATAAAACAGCAAATAAAAACATGGGTTATCTCCCAGAAGTGCTTTTCTTTAATGCCTTTGAGCTAGGCATGAAGAGATGCATCAAGTATTGTCAAGACCAGAAAATCCAAAACCATAATTTGTGTTGACCATGGGCAAGATGAAGGCAATGATGAAGATATTTGTGTTGGTGAAACAATTGGTCAAGCCTTGGAACGCCGGGTCATCCGGCGTGCATCAAAATTGGATTACCAAAAACACTTCAAAGAAAATATCCTTGGGAGTATCCGTAGAGGTGTGTCCACACGCAATCAATTATCTAACTTTTGTGGTCATGTCTCTTGTTTGTCTAGCTTAGAACCTCTAAGGTATATGATGCTCTTGAAGATATGGATTGGGTTGCGGCTATGCATGAAGAGTTGAACAACTTCGAGCGCAACAAAGTATGGTCATTAGTTGAAAAACCCAAAGACACATGCCATAATGTCATTGGAACCAAGTGGATATTTAAAAACAAGCAAGACTCACATGGTCAAGTCATTCGCAACAAACCAAGATTGGTTGCACAAGGCTACACCCAAATCAAAGGAGTCGACTACGGTGAAACCTATGCCCCCGTTGCTAGACTTGAATCCATTCGCTTACTAATTGCTTATGCATCTACTCATAATATTGTATTATATCAAATGGATGTTAAAAGTGCTTTCCTAAATGGTCCACTAAATGAGTTGGTGTATGTTTGATGACGTGAAACACAAGTTCGTTGGGAGACCCCAAGAGGAAGGTATGATGTAGTCAGCAGCAAGTTTTCCCTCAGAAAGAAACCAAGGTTATCGAACCAGTAGGAGCAGCAACTCTTCAGAAGGTTGTCAACGGCGTCAGAAAAATAGCTGTCGCAGAGAGTCTGGACTGTTGACGTGGAATCTGCACACAACACAATCAAACTACTTTGCCCCAACGAAACAGTGAGGTTGTCAATCTCACTGGCTTGCTGAAAACAAAGGATTAAACGTATGGTGTGGAAAATGAGTATTAAATTGCAGAGAATGAAAAAGGAACAGTTTGCAGTTTGTGGTTGTTTAATCAATGTAAAAGAATGAACCGGGTCCACAGTTCACTAGTGGTGTCTCTCCATAAAAGATAACTAACATGTTGGGTGAACAAATTACAACTGGGCAATTGACGAATAGTGAGCGCATAACAATGCATATACATGACATGTTGACTACTATGATATTTAATTGGGCATTACGACATAATACATAGATCGTTATCCAACAGCATCTATGACTAATAATCCACCGCCGGGTTGTCATCCGAGTCCCCCGTTGGTATTAAGTTGCAAGCAACGGATAATTGCATTAAGTAAAGTGTGTAATGTAAACAAACACATATGTCCGTGGACATAGCATCGTTAGGTTATCCCTAGTGGCAACAGCACATCCACAACCTTAGAACTTTCTGTCACTGTCCCAGGTTAAACGGAGACATGAACCCACTATCTAGCATAAATACTCTCTCTTGGAATTACAAGCATCTACTTGGCCAAAGCATCTACGAGTAACGGAAAGCATGCAAGATCTTAAATAACATATAAGATAGATTGATAATCAACTTGACATAATATTCAATATTCATCGGATCCCAGCAAACACAACATGTAGCATTACAATAATATGATCTTGATCATGTAGGGCAGCTCACAAGATCTAAACATGATGGCACAAAGTGGAGAGACAACCATCTAGCTACTGCTATGGACCCATAGTCCAAGGATGAACTACTCACGCATCACTCCGGAGGCAGGCATGGCGATGTAGAAGCATCCGGTGACGATTCCCCTCTCCGGCAGGGTGCCGGGAAGAGGTTCTGAACCCTCCCGAGCTAGGGTTGACGACGGCGGCGTCTCTGGAACTTTTCGTGGATATTTGCTCAGGTACTTAGGGTTTTCGCGTCGGGGGGAATAAGTAGGCGAAAGGGCGGCGGCTGCGGACCCCCGAGGGGCCCACACCACCCCAGGGCGCGGCAGAGGGGGGAACCGCGCCCTCCTGGCGTGTGGGGCCCTGGTGGCCCTCCTCTGCTGTGTTCTGGAAAAATAGGCACCCCCGTGTAGTTTCGTCCAATTCCGAGAATATTTCCAGACTAGCTTTTCTGGAATACAAAAACAGCAGAAAACAGGAACTGGCACTTCGGCATCTTGTTAATAGGTTAGTCCCAAAAAATGTATAAAAGTGATATAAAGTAGATGCAAAACATGTAGCAATTGGTATAAAACAAGCATGGAACATCAAAAATTATAGATACGTTTGAGACGTATCAATGTTAAACAACCACCGAGTTTCGAAGACCCTAAATTTCCTAACCACGTCTACTTACTACATAAGGCTCTTTATGGGCTCAAGCAAGCTCCACGTGCTTGGTATGATCATCTCAAGGAGTTCTTAGTAGACCGTGGCTTTGAAATTGGGGTAATGGATCCCACTCTTTTTACAAAAAGGGTAAATGGAGATTTTTTCGTATGCCAAATATATGTTGATGATATTATCTTTGGTTCCACTAACCGTGAATTTAGTGATCAATTTGGCAAGCTAATGACCAAGGAATTTGAGATGTCCATGATGGGAAAATTGAATTATTTTCTTGGCTTTGAAATCCACCAATTTCGAGAAGGAACATTCTTATGTCAAGCCAAGTATATTAAGGACATGCTCAAGAAATTTGATATGAACAATGCCAAGCCATATAAGTTTCCCATGGACTCCAAGGTGGATCTTCACTTAGATCCGGATGGTAAGGAAGTTGATCAAAAGCTTTATCGTTCTATGATTGGATCCTTGCTTTACCTTTGTGCATCTAGACCGGATATTATGTTTAGTGTGGGTATGTGTGCAAGATTCCAATCAAGTCCTAGGGAAAGTCATGAAACCGCGGTCAAAAGGATTCTAAGATATTTGTTGGATACTCCCAACTATGGTCTTTGGTATCCCCATGGTACAAGCTTTGATCTTGTTGGTTATTCGGATGCGGATTGGGCGGGTTGCAAAATGGATAGAAAATCAACTTCGGGTACATGCCAATTCCTTGGTAGGTCCCTTGTGAGTTGGTCTTCCAAGAAGCAAAATTGTGTGGCCTCGTCATCCACCGAAGCCGAATACATCGCCGCCGGTAGTTGTTGTGCACAATTATTATGGATGAGGCAAACTTTAAAGGATTATGGTGTCATTTGTGACAAAGTGCCTCTTTTATGTGACAATGAAAGTGCTATTAAAATTGCACACAACCCGGTTCTTCATGGCAAGACCAAGCACATTGAGATTCGGTATCATTTTATTCGAGACCATGTTGAGAAGGGTGATATTGCAATCAAGTATGTCAACACCAAGCATCAACTCGCCGATATGTTCACGAAGCCTCTTGGTGAAGCAAGATTCAAGGAGTTGAGAGGAGAACTAAATGTGGTGGACATATCCAATTGGATTTAGTGGATTTCTTGCATACCTACCCATATTAGGCGATACTTATTTGGTTTAGATGTAGGCATGGACATAGGGGGAGTGCGGTCCTAATCCATTGGACTATCCCTCCCCCATTATGCCGATAGTAAGAACTCATTTTGTCTTTATATTTCATTTCATGAATTGTGAGCTTAAATGACGAGTAGTGGCCGTGAACCCAAGATACATCTTCGCGGTGTCACACCACAAACTCATACATGGTGGCCTTTGCCACCGCCCTCTTCTTTATGAAGAGTTTGTTCTTTTCGGTCTTAATTGAAAATCATTTGGAATTTTGGTCCTATTGTTGGTTTTATGGGAAACCCACTCATCTTGGCATTTCCGTGTTCGATTTTTGCAAGTTTGAGTGTGGAGTACCAATGTCAATTTGACAATCTTATCCCAAGCCTATCTTTCTAAAAACACTTCATCTTATGCACACAAGTCTTATTTTGAACCCATAGTCCAAGGATGAACTACTCACGCATCACTCCGGAGGCAGGCATGGCGATGTAGAA
The DNA here is from genome assembly GCA_947311845.1 of Poa pratensis. NCBI lineage: Eukaryota > Viridiplantae > Streptophyta > Magnoliopsida > Poales > Poaceae > Poa > Poa pratensis. Next base: position 67,476,414 of record CAMZMU010000039.1, read on the forward strand.
GCCTCCGGTGACGATTCCCCTCTCCGGCAGGGTGCCGGGAAGAGGTTCTGAACCCTCCCGAGCTAGGGTTGACGACGGCGGCGTCTCTGGAACTTTTCGTGGATATTTGCTCAGGTACTTAGGGTTTTCGCGTCGGGGGGAATAAGTAGGCGAAAGGGCGGCGGCTGCGGACCCCCGAGGGGCCCACACCACCCAGGGCGCGGCAGAGGGGGGCCGCGCCCTGGCGTGGGGCCCTGGTGGCCCTCCTCTGCTGCTCCTTCGCTCCGTCAGGCGTGTTCTGGAAAAATAGGCACCCCCGTGTAGTTTCGTCCAATTCCGAGAATATTTCCAGACTAGCTTTTCTGGAATACAAAAACAGCAGAAAACAGGAACTGGCACTTCGGCATCTTGTTAATAGGTTAGTCCCAAAAAATGTATAAAAGTGATATAAAGTAGATGCAAAACATGTAGCAATTGGTATAAAACAAGCATGGAACATCAAAAATTATAGATACGTTTGAGACGTATCAGCATCCCCAAGCTTAGTTCCTACTCGTCCTCGAGTAGGTAAACGATAAAAACAAATAATTTTTGAGGTGACATGCTACTATCATAATCTTGATCATATAATATTGCAAGGCACATGTAAATGAATGAAGTGATCCAAGTCAATGGTCTATAATTTGCTACCAAATAGATAATGAGTAAACAATGAATCACACAAGCTAAACGTTTTCATGAATAGTACTTTCGAGACAAGCATCAAACAGTTTTGCATAAGTGTTAACTCATAAAGCAATAGTTTCTAACAAAAGGTATTTAATCAACACAAAGGAAGAATTTAGTTTCAGCATTTGCTTCAACTTTCAACATATTTATCTCATGGATATTGTCAACACAAAGTAGTATAACAAGTCCAATACATTGCATATAACGCATGTTGTAACAAAGTTGACACTAGTGTTTGCTTGTGGAAGACAGAAAGAATAGGAAAACTGACTCAACATAAAAGTAAAAGAAAGGCCCTTCGCAGAGGGAAGCAGGGATTAAATCATGTGCTAGAGCTTTTAGGTTTTTGAAAGCATATAGAGATTGCATAAAATATTTGATACTCCTCCCAACCTTGCTAACACAAGCCATGGCTAACCGAATCCTCGGGTGCCTTCCATCAATCACATACCATGGAGGAGTATCTATTTTTGAGAGGTGTTTGTTAATTGTCAACGAATGGTAGCGGGTGAGAACAGTATTCTACCTGTCGAACGGACTTTTAAGAGCGGCTCCCATGAAGGACGTTATTTCTACCAGCAAGGCAGATCATCCCTCTTTCTCTTTGGTTTACACACATTCAGGTATTTCACTGTTTGTCATTGCTTACTGATGAATCAGGGCAAAAGTGTGAAGAGAATTAATTGGTTAAAGTTGTAATTAATTGGGACTGGGCACCCCGTTGCCAGCTCTTTTTGCAAGTTATTGGATAAGCGGATGTATATGCCACTAGTCCAGGTGTAAAAGTCCACTCGACAAATAGAATAAAGAATAACCACACTAATTCCTCATGAGCTAGTAAACATTGACACAAAAAGGGAATAATAACATTTTGAATAATTTAAAGGTAGCACATGAAAAATTTACTTGGAGTGGCAAGGAAATACCACATATAGGTAGTTATGGTGGACACAAATGGCATGGATTTTGGCTCAAGGATTTGGATGCACGAGAAGCATTCCCTCTCAGTACAGAGTTTAGGCTAGCAAGGTTATGTAAGCAAACAAGAATATCAACCCGTACACCAAGTTTTATATGACAAACATATTGCAAACGTTATAAGACTTCATACCGTCTTCCTTGTTAACCAAACCCTGTTATTAGAAAATATCTAGACCTTAGAGGTACCACCGATGCAAACCAAATTTTCAACAAGCTTTACGGTAGTTCTTCACTAATAGGCTTAACTCATGTGATGCACAATTTAATCATGATCTACTTGTTAACTCAAAACAATTGACAAGCATCAAGTTATCCATTTTAGTGATCTACAAGATTAAGCAAGTTTTTCCTTATACCAATTACCACATGCAACATTTTCTGAACCAACCAAACACCAATCAATTTATTTCATCAACTCTCCAAACAAATATAAGTGAAGCAAGAGAGTACTTTCTACAAAAGAAAGCTAATAGCTCTGACAAGAGATACATGAAAACAAGAGCTAAAAGCTGAACAGCGCTAGATATGAATACTCAACAAATATAAGTGAAGAATAGGAGTATTCTCATGAAAAAGCGGAGCGTGTCTCTCTCCCAATCAAGAATGCTAGGGTCCAGTCAAGCTTTATTGAAAATAAAAGTGCAATACTGAAAATAAAAAGCACACAGACGCTCCAAGAAAAGCACATATGATGTGAAAGAATTAAAATATAGTTTCACTAGAGATGACCTGATAATTTTGACGATGAAGAAGGGGATGCCTTGGGCATCCCCAAGCTTAGACGCTTGAGTCTTCTTGAAATATGCTGGGGAGATCCATGGGAGCCTCCCCAAGCTTAAGCTCTTCACTCTTCTTGATCCTATTATATCATCCTTCTCTCTTGACCCTTGAAAACTTCCGTCACACCAAACTCAAAGTAGATCTCATTAGAGGGTTAGTGCATAATCAAAAATTCACATGTTCTGTAAAGACGCAATATGATTTGTTACTTTAAACATTAGCTACAGCCACTGATGTTATGTGAAGCTCTTCCACCCAAAAAAGAATTTCACTCAACACTAGTAAAAGAGAGAATGCGAAAAATAAAAAGGCATAATCTGTCTAAAACAGAACAGTCCGCAAAGACGAATTTTTTCGAGGCACTTACGACGCTCAGATCGAGAAACTCTGAACTAATGAAAGTTTCAGACATTCATAAAGATTACGCACAAAAATTTCAGATTTTTAACAATCTGGTGATTTTAGGAATTTCGTACAGTGAACAGCAAAAATCTGTTTCTGCGCAGCAATCAAAATTAAGCATCATCTTATCATTAGAGGCTACTCTTGGCACAACAATGCGAGAAAATAAAGATACAAAGGAGTTGCTACAGAAGTAAACAAACTCCTTGACTCAATAAAAGAAAAATTGCAGAAAAATAAAATGGGTTGCCTCCCATAAGCGCTTTTCTTTAACGCCTTTTAGCTAGGCACAAAGCATGCATCAAGTATTACCAAGTGAAGAAGCATCAACATTCTTACGCTTAGCTCTCTTACCTTTACCTTTATCTTTAGGAAATACTTGGTTACACATAGGTGAAGAGGCGAAATTCATAGTGCCTTGGCCCACATCTATTATTGCTCCAAAGCGTTTCAACAGGACCTTCCAAGCGTAATTTGTCCTACTCCTGCACATTCAATGACAAGATAATCAATAGATATTGTTATCCCTAAGAGTTTTGTAAATACTCCTTCAGCTACTCCCCTTGGTAATTTAATAGTATTATCACCCAAAGTTATACAATCTTCGCATTTGGAAAGCTCCCAAAGATTTAAGGAATCATAAATATTCTTGGGCATTAAACAGAATTCAGACATAATATCACAGCGAGAATGAAAAGTTTCACCATTTATAACAACTTTTACTGAGGGAATCCATCCCGATGGTTCAAAATTTACTGGCACATTATCATAATGTTCACGAATCTGATTATACCCTTCTTTAGACCAGATATGTTCGTTTCAAGAGCGTTAAGTCTATCACTTATGCTTGTCAAAGCCAAATCAATTTTAGTGATTGGGGGCCAGAAATTGTAATCAATTTTTTTATAGCATTAAAAGCTTGATCCCCATCATAACGAAGGAAATCTCCTCCTACCACAGCATCTAAAGCATATCTGTAGCAAAGAACAAGACCAAAATAAAAGCTACTAAGAAGCAGGCTTAAAGTCATTTTAGGTTCAGTTTTAGCATAGGACTCAGATATTCTAGACCAAGCATCTTTAAAACTCTCCTCACTCCCTTGCTTGAAAGTGAAGATCTCTTCTTCAGGTGACATTACTACTGGAACAGGGCTAGACATGATGACTAACAGAAAACAAAACTGAAAATAAACTAAATGCAAGTAACTAATTTTTTTGTGTTTTTGATAATTGAAAGCAAACAAGATAAAATAAAATAAACTAAGCAAGACAAAAACAAAGTAAAGAGATTGGAAGCGTGAAACTCCCCTTGCAGAAGACTGCTGTCTCCCCGGCAACGGCGCCAGAAAAATAGCTTGATGACGTGAAACACACGTTCGTTGGGAGACCCCAAGAGGAAGGTATGATGTAGTCAGCAGCAAGTTTTCCCTCAGAAAGAAACCAAGGTTATCGAACCAGTAGGAGCAGCAACTCTTCAGAAGGTTGTCAACGGCGCCAGAAAAATAGCTGTCGCAGGGAGTCTGGACTGTTGACGTGGAATCTGCACACAACACAATCAAACTACTTTGCCCCAACGAAACAGTGAGGTTGTCAATCTCACTGGCTTGCTGAAAACAAAGGATTAAACGTATGGTGTGGAAAATGAGTATTAAATTGCAGAGAATGAAAAAGGAACAGTTTGCAGTTTGTGGTTGTTTAATCAGTGTAAAAGAATGGACCGGGGTCCACAGTTCACTAGTGGTGTCTCTCCATAAAAGATAACTAACATGTTGGGTGAACAAATTACAGCTGGGCAATTGACGAATAGTGAGCGCATGACAATGCATATACATGACATGTTGACTACTATGATATTTAATTGGGCATTACGACATAATACATAGATCGTTATCCAACAGCATCTATGACTAATAATCCACCGCCGGGTTGTCATCCGAGTCCCCCGTTGGTATTAAGTTGCAAGCAACGGATAATTGCATTAAGTAAAGTGCGTAATGTAAACAAACACATATGCCGTGGACATAGCATCGTTAGGTTATCCCTAGTGGCAACAGCACATCCACAACCTTAGAACTTTCTGTCACTGTCCCAGGTTAAACGGAGACATGAACCCACTATCTAGCATAAATACTCTCTCTTGGAGTTACAAGCATCTACTTGGCCAAAGCATCTACGAGTAACGGAAAGCATGCAAGATCTTAAATAACATATAAGATAGATTGATAATCAACTTGACATAATATTCAATATTCATCGGATCCCAGCAAACACAACATGTAGCATTACAATAATATGATCTTGATCATGTAGGGCAGCTCACAAGATCTAAACATGATGGCACAAAGTGGAGAGACAACCATCTAGCTACTGCTATGGACCCGTAGTCCAAGGATGAACTACTCACGCATCACTCCGGAGGCAGGCATGGCGATGTAGAAGCCTCCGGTGACGATTCCCCTCTCCGGCAGGGTGCCGGGAAGAGGTTCTGAACCCTCCCGAGCTAGGGTTGACGACGGCGGCGTCTCTGGAACTTTTCGTGGATATTTGCTCAGGTACTTAGGGTTTTCGCGTCGGGGGGAATAAGTAGGCGAAAGGGCGGCGGCTGCGGACCCCCGAGGGGCCCACACCACCCCAGGGCGCGGCAGAGGGGGGCCGCGCCCTGGCGTGTGGGGCCCTGGTGGCCCTCCTCCTGCGTGTTCTGGAAAAATAGGCACCCCCGTGTAGTTTCGTCCAATTCCGAGAATATTTCCAGACTAGCTTTTCTGGAATACAAAAACAGCAGAAAACAGGAACTGGCACTTCGGCATCTTGTTAATAGGTTAGTCCCAAAAAATGTATAAAAGTGATATAAAGTAGATGCAAAACATGTAGCAATTGGTATAAAACAAGCATGGAACATCAAAAATTATAGATACGTTTGAGACGTATCAATGTTAAACAACCACCGGGTTTCGAAGACCCTAAATTTCCTAACCACGTCTACTTACTACATAAGGCTCTTTATGGGCTCAAGCAAGCTCCACGTGCTTGGTATGATCATCTCAAGGAGTTCTTAGTAGACCGTGGCTTTGAAATTGGGGTAATGGATCCCACTCTTTTTACAAAAAGGGTAAATGGAGATTTTTTCGTATGCCAAATATATGTTGATGATATTATCTTTGGTTCCACTAACCGTGAATTTAGTGATCAATTTGGCAAGCTAATGACCAAGGAATTTGAGATGTCCATGATGGGAAAATTGAATTATTTTCTTGGCTTTGAAATCCACCAATTTCGAGAAGGAACATTCTTATGTCAAGCCAAGTATATTAAGGACATGCTCAAGAAATTTGATATGAACAATGCCAAGCCATATAAGTTTCCCATGGACTCCAAGGTGGATCTTCACTTAGATCCGGATGGTAAGGAAGTTGATCAAAAGCTTTATCGTTCTATGATTGGATCCTTGCTTTACCTTTGTGCATCTAGACCGGATATTATGTTTAGTGTGGGTATGTGTGCAAGATTCCAATCAAGTCCTAGGGAAAGTCATGAAACCGCGGTCAAAAGGATTCTAAGATATTTGTTGGATACTCCCAACTATGGTCTTTGGTATCCCCATGGTACAAGCTTTGATCTTGTTGGTTATTCGGATGCGGATTGGGCGGGTTGCAAAATGGATAGAAAATCAACTTCGGGTACATGCCAATTCCTTGGTAGGTCCCTTGTGAGTTGGTCTTCCAAGAAGCAAAATTGTGTGGCCTCGTCATCCACCGAAGCCGAATACATCGCCGCCGGTAGTTGTTGTGCACAATTATTATGGATGAGGCAAACTTTAAAGGATTATGGTGTCATTTGTGACAAAGTGCCTCTTTTATGTGACAATGAAAGTGCTATTAAAATTGCACACAACCCGGTTCTTCATGGCAAGACCAAGCACATTGAGATTCGGTATCATTTTATTCGAGACCATGTTGAGAAGGGTGATATTGCAATCAAGTATGTCAACACCAAGCATCAACTCGCCGATATGTTCACGAAGCCTCTTGGTGAAGCAAGATTCAAGGAGTTGAGAGGAGAACTAAATGTGGTGGACATATCCAATTGGATTTAGTGGATTTCTTGCATACCTACCCATATTAGGCGATACTTATTTGGTTTAGATGTAGGCATGGACATAGGGGGAGTGCGGTCCTAATCCATTGGACTATCCCTCCCCCATTATGCCGATAGTAAGAACTCATTTTGTCTTTATTTTCATTTCATGAATTGTGAGCTTAAATGACGAGTAGTGGCCGTGAACCCAAGATACATCTTCGCGGTGTCACACCACAAACTCATACATGGTGGCCTTTGCCACCGCCCTCTCTTTATGAAGAGTTTGTTCTTTTCGGTCTTAATTGAAAATCATTTGGAATTTTGGTCCTATTGTTGGTTTTATGGGAAACCCACTCATCTTGGCATTTCCGTGTTCGATTTTTGCAAGTTTGAGTGTGGAGTACCAATGTCAATTTGACAATCTTATCCCAAGCCTATCTTTCCTAAAAACACTTCATCTTATGCACACAAGTCTTATTTTGAAACTGAGGAGAAAGGGGTTAGCAGGCCAGAATTTCTAACGAAATCCTGACAATCGGATTATCCGGTTCTGACTTGCTCGGATTATCCGGCTATCGGAATATCCGATCCAAGTCATAATCGGATTATCCGATTTGGCGGTTTGTCTCCAAATAGAGCAGGGGTCGGGGTGAAGGGCTCATTTGAGCGTTTCTTCCACCCCCGACCCTCTCTCTCCACCAGCGCCGTCGCCTGCTCTCCCCGCGCCTCCCCGGCATCTCCGGCCGCCCAACTCTGGCATTTGGCCGGATCTGGTGCTCCTCCTCCCCGGGAACTCATTCACCGAAGCTTTTTCCTCAATGGACGAGGGTAACTTCTTCTCTCTCATCTCCTAGTGTTCCTCACCTAAATCTTTGAAAGAAGTTGTTTTGGCTGGTGGTTGTGGTTCCCCTTGGTACTTAGAACACTAGGCTAGCCCCCCTTATTGTCGATCTACTGCTAGACCTAGGACTTGAATCACTTTGTTGCTGCCAGATTCAGATCGGATTTTCCGATTCAGTCTGAACCGGATATTCCGACCAGTCGGATTATCCGATTCATACTGAATCGGAATATCCGAAATTGCTCAGTGCTATTTTTCAGCCACATGTTGATTTGTCCAGGACTTAGTAGACTCAACTTAGGGATGCTCTTCTAGTGTACATTGTACCATTCCTTGCTCTGTGACTTGTGTGTACTCATCTATGCTATCCATCTATTATTCTTTCTCACAGGTGGTTCTGGTAGTCGTGATTCGGGTAGTCCTCCACAGAAACATGCTAGAAAAGACAAGTGATACGTCCAAAACGTATCTATAATTTTTGATTGTTTCATGCCATTTTTATGCTTTTAGCACTTGTTTTTATATTAAGTTTATTATTTATTTGGACTAACCTACTAATAGTTGCAAAAGTGCACAATGTTCTTGTTTTACTATTTGATGTGTAGAAATTATCAAGAATACAAGAGGAAACCTTGTTGGAGTCAAATTGGGACTTTCCTGAAATCTGTCTGAGAACTTTTTACGAAGTTTGTCCGTTTGACCCTCGAAGATGACGTCAAATGGAGACCTGGCTCTTACGAAAGTTGTCACAATTTTCCATACGAAGATTTTAAGCCCGAGATCAGCCCAATCGGAGTTCGGACGCGGCCTGTAGGCCCGTTTTGGTGGAACCCTAAAAGGGGGTGACAGAAATCCGAGAAGATATATAAAGGGAGGAAACCTAACTCGTGGAGGACTCCTCCACCTAGGGGTGTAAACGGATCGGATCGGATTTTGCCTCTACCATATCCTTTACCATAACTTTTTCTCGGATTCGGATCGGATCAGATAATGCACGGTTGCGGATTCGGGGGCGGATAGATATAATCGCGGATTTGGAACGGAAACGGAGCGGATTCGGGCGGAAAAAAATTAGTTGGATTGGTATGCGCAATGTACATCATCAACCCACATAACCAAAAACAATAGCTCAACAAGCGTAATAATCTAACAAAGTTGTACTCTATTAGTTTAGACAAATAGAACTAACTACAAATTGTGCTCCACAAATGAACTTCACAACTCACTAACTACAAATTGTGCTATATTATTTTAGACATTTCGGTAGAAAATCGATTATTCGGATTATAACCATCGGATAATCCTAATTAATATTCGGATAATTCATATTCGGATGCTATTTTACATACCATATCCTATACCGTATCCGGGTGTTCAGTTCGGAATCGGATATCCTTATCCGACAGATTCTTCGAAACCGGATATGGATTTTTTAAAACGGATTCGGCGACGGATTCGGTACGGAAATTATCCTATCCGTTTACACCCCTACCTCCACCCACGAATTTCAGCCACCAAAAGCCACGTTTTTGCCTCCCCCATGGATCCCATCTCCATGGGGGAGGGCTCCCAAGAAGCCATGAAGGAGGGAGGCTAAGGGGCGGCGCTCCCCAAGCTTGCCGGCGGCGGGGAAAGGAGTTCCCCGCACCGCCGGCGCCGCCGCCGCCCTGCGCCGCCGCTGCCCCTCTCCGCCGTCTTCACCGCCATCTCCATCACCATCTCCTCCTTGTATTCAGTGGTTCATCCTCCCACAAACCTCTGTACCGTCCTATGTAAACATGGTGTTTGATGCTATAATATTTATCCTATGATTTACATCATGTTTCCGTAGTTTATTTGTCTTTTGATTGCTTAATTGAATGCATGAGGTTCATTAGAGTTGTATGTCTATATGGTGCTGTCCTTTGGTGTCCATTATATTTGTGCGCGCATGGATCAAACACCCTAGGGTTGGTAGTATTTGTAACGAAGCGGGGGAAGTTCTGCCGGAGTGACAGAAACCTGAGAACGCGAACCGATTAGTTGCACGTATGGGAGTAAGAGGACCTTGAACTTAAGGCTATGGTTGGGGAAACCTTAATGCATTGTTAGTATTTGCGGATGCTTTCTAACAATCCAATCATATAGTACTTGTAATCCCAAGTAGTGGAGTGCATGTATATTTAGCCTCTCCCACATAGAAAACTGCATCGAAGACAATGAACCAAGTACCTTCACTAATTAATCTTGGACAAAGCCACCACAATTACCACCACTTTTCCACACTCATGGTACTGTTAGTATATGGTTACTTAGTGTATTTTATTGCTGCAGCACTAACATTTACTTTCTTGTATTTATTATCTTGCAAAACTACCTCTCATACCCGTATTGCTACCGTAGTTTTATTTCTAGATAATGCAAACGTTTAGTGTGCGTAGAGTTGTATCAGTGGTTGATAGAACTTGAGAGAATACTTATCCTACCTTTAGCTCCTCGTTGGGTTCGACACTCTTACTTATCGAAAAGGCTACACGCGATCCCCTATACTTGTGGGTTATCAAGACCTTTTCTGGCGCCGTTGCCGGGGAGCCATAGCGTAGGTTAATGTTCTTGTGTGCACTTGTTTGCTTTATCTCTAAGTAGTTTTTATTTTCAGTATTAAGTTGTTCTTTATCTTACTATGGATAGGGAATGCGAATTACAAAAAAAATTAGGTGTAGTTGTTATCTAAAAACGTTTTCAAAAAGAAAAGTGATTGGAAAGATGAGTAATGGTTAAATGGGGGTCGACCTTGAACACTTGTGTTCATGCCTATGAAACCAAAACAAATCTTTCCATGGAAGCTTTTCATTAAAAACATGTAAATATTGTGTATATACCTCTGTACATAAAAATAAAATGCTAATTATAGTCTTTAGTTAATTGAAAGTTGATAGTTTTACTTTGCTGTCCAGAAACAGATTTTCTGTGCTCCACCGTATTAAATGTTTAAAATCACCAGAACGTGATCTTGATCTGAAATTTCTTGAGTGCAAAGTGATGCTTATTAGCTTTCTTTCATTAGACTAACTTTTTCTGATTTAAGGTACGTAGATAGGTCGAAAAATTCGATCTTTACTGACTGTTCTGTTTAGACAGATTTTGTGCTTCTCTGTAAATAAAATCGTGATAAATCTCAGAATAGTATTTTGACTTGAAAATTTTTGTGCATAAACCTGAGATTATTATCTTTCTTTCATTAGACTAAAGTTTTTCGATTTGAGCTACTTAACTATCTCGTTGAATGCCATCTTTACGGACTGTTCAGTTTTGACAGATTTCTTTGTTTATTCAATATTGTACTTGGTGTTGTTAGTTTCATTAGTTTTTCGACGGACAACGGAAATCATGAACACCTTAGTATATACAGTGGCTAATGTTGAGTAAAAATTATAAAACTTGTCAATGCTTGAACATGAGTGGATTTTATTTAATGAGTACTAACCCTACTAATGAGTTTTGTGAAGTTTTATGTGGATGTAGCTTATAAGATCTAATCAATATGGTGATATGAGATGAATAAGAAGACGCAAGAGCTCAAGCTTGGGGATGTGTAGGTGCATCCCAAGAACATATTCAAGAAGATACAATCATCTAAGCTTGGGGATGCCCGAGTCATCCCCCTATTCATCAACTAACATGAGGTTGTCTCGTTCATACTCTATATTACCCGTCCACATGATATGTATTGTCTTAACTTGTATTATAATTGCTTTTATATGTCTTGGTTTTACCTTCTTTAGTTTTATTAGGCTCCTTATTTGGTTTCGATTGCTTCTTTACTTTCACTTATAAATTCAAAATAACAAAAATATTTTCTTTTGTTTTGCTTCTTTGTTTGGTTCTTTATTTTAATTTTATTTGGGTTTTACTTTTGATTTTTATTTAGAGTTTTCCTTGCTGTAGCTAGCATGTTTAGGTCTTGCTTAGCCTCTGGTTTCTTAGTTTATCAAAAATAAAGTACCAAGTTTTATCCATTTAGCTTAGTTGATACATATGTAAAAAGTGATTTTCTGTTTTCGGTATCTACTGCTTATTGCGCGATTTTTCATATTTTACTGGAAGCTCTAAAAATCACGAAAAATTACTGATGTTGTAGCACCTAATCCTCTGCATGTACAAAAATTGGCTAAAATTTCGGGCATGTTTAAGTGCACCTAAAAATTGCGTTTTCCAGCTGCTGTTTTTCTGGACAGATTCTGACTTTTGTTGCAAGAGTGGCCTCTTTTCGTTTTCATTTGATTTTTAATGGTTCTTACCTTTCATTTATAAGTTGGCCATTTAAGCAACCTTTCTGTAACTTAAAAACAAAATTTTATTTGGTTTAATAGTAGCACTTGGGAAATATTATCTATTGTACTAATGTCTAACCGCAGAAAAGAATGGGAAAGTTTTTGTGTTGAAGTTTTTTCACAGAGAATGAAGGAACACCAAACTATGGAATATTGAAGAATTACCAAAGTCATAAGCTTGGGGATGTCCCCGCATCCCTCTTCATCAATAACCCCACGGTTTGCAAACCTTTAAACTTTGTTTTTTGAGCAACATAGGAACTTAACTAAACTTGAAGCGGCTGTATTTTATTATCTATTTATCTTAGCATCAAACACCAGTTACATTAATAAGTGGATCGTCACATATTTTATTTATCCTCTGTTTTCAATGTTTACTTGGTTAATGGATTACTTGTTGAAACTTAAAAATGATGTGTGAATAATACTGTTTAGTAGTTTATGTTTTCTTATGGTTAGTCTCAACTAGCTAATAGTGCATATTATGTTATTTTGATATCAACATGCATTGTCCTGTTCATAAGATGGTATGGTATTGTGGTATCCTCCTCTGAATAATTCACTTGAATCGACTTGGCACATGCTCACACATGTTATGACTGAAAAATAAAAGTCAATTAAGCCTTGATGATCTATTTTGCCTCAGAGTTTTAGTATCGTTTTTATGCCTCCGTTAATTTTATTTTGTCGCAAGCATGATTATGACCGTTATCGCTCTCGTGGTTGTCGCTTCCCAGTCTATTGCTAGCCTTCACTTGTACTGAGCGGGAATGCTGCTCGTGCATCCAAATCCTTAAAACCAAGTTATCCCAAAGAGTCCACCAAAAAATTCCTATGCATGGTATTTCAAGCCATTCCAAGTAAATTTGCATGTGCTACCTTTAAAACCTTCAAAATATTTCTCTTTTTGTGTCAATGTTTACTAGCTCATGAGGAATTAGTGTGGTTATTCTTTATTCTATTTGTCAAATGGACTTTTACACCTGGACTAGTGGCATATACATCCGCTTATCCAATAACTTGCAAAAAGAGCTGGCAACGGGGTGCCCAGTCCCAATTAATTACAACTTTAACCAATTAATTCTCTTCACACTTTTGCCCTGATTCATCAGTAAGCAATGACAAACAGTGAAATACCTGAATGTGTGTAAACCAAAGAGAAAGAGGGATGATCTGCCTTGCTGGTAGAAATAACGTCCTTCATGGGAGCCGCTCTTAAAAGTCCGTTTGACAGGTAGAATACTGTTCTCACCCGCTACCATTCGTTGACAATTAACAAACACCTCTCAAAACATTTTTACCTCTGTTTTTAAAACAAAAAGCTCTAGCACGTGTTAATCCCTGCTTCCCTCTGCGAAGGGCCAATCTTTTATTTTTATGTTGAGTCACCATCCTTTCTTTGAGCACTTCTTCGAGAGCATAGCTGTCGTTCTTAGTGTAATGTGCTTGTCCCAGAATACGATTAATTGAGGTATAACCATGATGCTTTTATCTTTGATATCTCTATATCTAGTCTTCACTTGAACTTCAGAGGTGCCTTGGCATTTATGTTTTGCTCCACAATTAAGGGCAAGCGAGATACCACTCTATCATGCTTTATTATGGTCATTACAATCTTGTTGATGTTTATAAATTTCATGTTATAAGCTCTTAGTTCGTTGATACTTTTCATTAGGAAACATGATTGCTAAGTTTTATTATCCATACATCATGCAATTGTTAAAGACCTGATCATAGCATTTACAATCAAAAATTATTTTGTTATCATTTACCTACTCGAGGACGAGCAGGAATTAAGCTTGGGGATGTTGATACGTCCAAAACGTATCTATAATTTTTGATTGTTTCATGCCATTTTTATGCTTTTAGCACTTGTTTTATATTAAGTTTATTATTTATTTGGACTAACCTACTAATAGTTGCAAAAGTGCACAATGTTCTTGTTTTACTCTTTGATGTGTAGAAATTATCAAGAATACAAGAGGAAACCTTGTTGGAGTCGAATTGGGACTTTCCTGAAATCTGTCTGAGAACTTTTTACGAAGTTGCCAGTTTGACCCTCGAAGATGACGTCAAATGGAGACCTGGCTGTTACGAAAGTTGTCACAATTTTCCATACGAAGATTTTAAGCCCGAGATCAGCCCAATCGGAGTTCGGACGCGGCCTGTAGGCCCGTTTTGGTGGAACCCTAAAAGGGGTGACGGAAATCCGAGAAGATATATAAAGGGAGGAAACCTAATTCGTGGAGGACTCCTCCACCCACGAATTTCAGCCACCAAAAGCCACGTTTTTGCCTCCCCCATGGATCCCATCTCCATGGGGGAGGGCTCCCAAGAAGCCATGAAGGAGGGAGGCTAAGGGGCGGCGCTCCCCAAGCTTGCCGGCGGCGGGGAAAGGAGTTCCCCGCACCGCCGCGCCGCCGCCGCCCTGCGCCGCCGCGCTGCCCCTCTCCGCCGTCTTCACCGCCATCTCCATCACCATCTCCTCCTTGTATTCAGTGGTTCATCCTCCCACAAACCTCTGTACCGTCCTATGTAAACATGGTGTTTGATGCTATAATATTTATCCTATGATTTACATCATGTTTCCGTAGTTTATTTGTCTTTTGATTGCTTAATTGAATGCATGAGGTTCATTAGAGTTGTATGTCTATATGGTGCTGTCCTTTGGTGTCCATTATATTTGTGCGCGCATGGATCAAACACCCTAGGGTTGGTAGTATTTGTAACGAAGCGGGGGAAGTTCTGCCGGAGTGACAGAAACCTGAGAACGCGAACCGATTAGTTGCACGTATGGGAGTAAGAGGACCTTGAACTTAAGGCTATGGTTGGGGAAACCTTAATGCATTGTTAGTATTTGCGGATGCTTTCTAACAATCCAATCATATAGTACTTGTAATCCCAAGTAGTGGAGTGCATGTATATTTAGCCTCTCCCACATAGAAAACTGCATCGAAGACAATGAACCAAGTACCTTCACTAATTAATCTTGGACAAAGCCACCACAATTACCACCACTTTTCCACACTCATGGTACTGTTAGTATATGGTTACTTAGTGTATTTTATTGCTGCAGCACTAACATTTACTTTCTTGTATTTATTATCTTGCAAAACTACCTCTCATACCCGTATTGCTACCGTAGTTTTATTTCCTAGATAATGCAAACGTTTAGTGTGCGTAGAGTTGTATCAGTGGTTGATAGAACTTGAGAGAATACTTATCCTACCTTTAGCTCCTCGTTGGGTTCGACACTCTTACTTATCGAAAAGGCTACACGCGATCCCCTATACTTGTGGGTTATCAACAAGCAACCCATGAAGAAGAAGCAAGTTGCCCATAGAACCAAGAAGGGCAAGGAAATTCGCCCCAACTACTTGACCATGAACCCAGTTGACTATGCCCGAGTCCGTCTGTAACATCCCAAGTTTTTCAAAAAGTTGAAAAATCAGAAAAATTTAAAAACTTTTGAAAACTATTATGTATTTTGCTTTGAAAAGAAAATCATGCATGCATTCATCAACTCATATAGCACTGTTTGCTTTTGGTTGTTCAAAAGTGGGAAATAAATTTCCACTTGAAAACATATTTAAGAAAATGTATTAGTAGAGCAAAGAATGCTCCAAGTTTTCTTCTGATCTGTATGAATGTTTTGTTCTGATAATGATGCTTGTGAAATTGTTTGAATCTGTTGCAAAATAAATAATTGTAAATGTTTATCTTGTGGTATTTAAGATCTACTTAAGCCACAATTGTTTGTTCTAAAACCTATTTTAAATTTTGACATCAAGTGTCATATTATTTGTTAAAAACCTAGTTTGGAAATCAAAATGATTTCTATTTGAAAAAGTGTGTTTGGTTGTAAATAGTTTATAGGTATTGAGAAGTATTCTATTACTTACCTATTCTCTATTTTTAAGTTTTATAGTTTTACTTTTGAAAGAAAATAGTTATTTGGATTTTTAAAATGAGTTCTGAAATCATTTCGATTTATCAAACCCTTTTAAACCATTTGAGTTTTATACAAAATTATTTTATTGAGTGATATTAATTATATTACTCATATTCTGCTTGGTTTAAAGTATAAGTTCAAAATGAATTTATAAAAACCCTCTAGTTTTTAAAATGACATTATAAAGTCCAAAATTCCATTGAAACACTTTTCAAAAAGTTTGTTTATAAAATGTTTTGGAAAATGTGTTTTGAGAGTTCCAAAATCAAGTGTTTGATTTTACAAAACTATAGGTTTTGGTTTGAATCCAAAAGGATTCATATTTTAAAAGTTATGGATTTTAGAAAATTTTCGGAAAAAGAAAAAGGAAAAGAGTTTGAACAAAAAAAAAAAGCGAACCCTAGCTATCTGGGCCAAGCCCACCTAACTAACTACCGCTCAGCGCAGCAAGTAGCAGCCCAACCCCGGTCCCTCTCCTTCTGTCACTGACGTGTGGGACCCATCCATGACGTCAGCAATGACGTCACTCGTCTCCAACCTCCTGTGCACGCAAAGAACTCCGAACCGAGATCGAATCCAACCAGATTCGTTGCGATTTATCCGCGATCTTCCCGTGCCTTCTCCACCTATATAATCCCACGACCCCGCACTCCAAAATCCCCAAGAAACCCTAGCTAAATCGCCTCCAGGCTGCCCACAATCGAGCTCGCCGTTCCGCCATTGCCGCCACCGTATTTCTTCGACTCCGCCGTTCGAGCTGAGCTTCATCGACCCGACGCCACCGCCGCAGAAGGAGCTCCGGCGAGGGACTCCAGGCGAACCCGAGCTTCCGCGCCATCTTCACCTGCACCATCAACATCCTCGTGACCTCCCGCAACTCTAGGTATCAAAACCACATCCCCTAGCACCGTAGATATCCAGTAGCTCGTCGCCGGCGATGGCGCCACCGAAGTTTTAGGTCGTCGAAGTTATTCCCGAGGTATCGCGCCGCCAGTTTTTGGTAGATTAGATCTGGGCCGTTAGATCTCCTTTGTACGGTGTAGATTAGGTTTCTGTGCAAAGAGGTACGGACCAATCAGATCAAGCCACGTCGAAGCCTCGTCAGCAGCCGCGTCAGCAGTCAACGCCTCATCAGCAGCCACGTCATCGCCAGCTCGGAGAAGACTTTTATTTATTTTATCTAATTAGCAGTTTTACAGAAAGGTCCCTGCAATTTAAATCTATCATTAATTTTTATTGGTTTATCCAAAATTTACAAATTTTATATTTTTAGAAAGCTCTCGACATGTAGAAACTTTTGGCACTGATAGTTTTCCCTTTTGCCAAATTTTAAATTATTCAAATTTCAGATTGAAAGTTTGAGTAAATTTGACATAACTTTTATTTAAATTTAGCTTTTTGAGAAATTCCACTTGGTATAGTTTTGTATAGATGTCCTCTGGCCGTAGGGACACCCACATTATTTTTGTGGAGTATTTTGCTGCGATTTTAGTATTAATGAATAGTTACTATCTTTTTAGAAGTTGTTATAATTATTTTTAATATGCAAAAATACTTTTATCACACATTTCGGATCATGCATGACTTAGAATTATTTAGGATTGATAAGATGCACTTAGAAACACTTAGAAATTTTTGGTATCATATGTGTAGTAATTTTTCCTTAGAAAATTTTTGCATCTTATGTTAAGAATAAGTTTTCCTTAGAAATTGTTGCATCCCATACTTGTCATGTTTTCCCTTAGAAATTTTGCATATCCTATTTTGTCATATTTTTCCTTAGAAAATTTCAACATCTTAAAATTGCTAAATCTTTTCCTTAGAAAAATTTAGCATCTTGAAAACTTAGTGGTTTTAGAATATTTTCCTAAGTGTTATTTTTGACAAGTGTTTGTCCTTAGAAATTTTATCAACTATGGTTTTAAAAGTATTTTTCCTTAGAAAAATACCAACACCTTATTTTATGAACTCTTACTTAGAAATTATTTTGACTTATTGTTTGACCTCTTTGGTCCTTAGTTATTTTTGGAACATCTTGTTTGCTTGCATTTCCTTAGAGCTTTTACATAAGCATGGCATGCATAATTAAGTCCTTAGTATTATTTTATACTTTCACATGACTTCCTCCTTAGAAATTTTGAGGATGAATGCTAGCTCTTTTGACCCCTCTAGTTGAAAACACTAAGTTAGAAATTAGTGGAAACAATCAAGAACCAAAGAAGGACTTAGCCAAGAAGACAAGACTCTAGAAGCATCTCCAAGAAGAAAGTACTTAGAAGAAATCAAGAGGAAATTCATGAAGACCAACCATCCTACATTTTTCTAAGTCTTTCTTCCTTTCTCTCTTTTCCTTCTTTCTTCTCCTAGACTTCATAGTGACTAAGTTATATTCAAGACCAATCCTGATGCTGCCAACAATCAAGTGTTCAGAATCAACAAGTCCACAAGTTGCAATGAAGTCATCACATCATGTAAAACTACAAGGAAGCAAAGAGAAGAATTTTAGAAGACCAACTACTTCTTTTCTTTCAATTTTCTTTCTTTCTATTTTGTCTCACTCTGGACATAGGCCAAGTCCTCGGTGTTTAAGACTAAGTTCATAGAGTGCTATTTGAAGATCAATGAAGCTGCAAAGGAGTTGAAGATTATTTGAAGACCAAACTTGTGAAGACTTAGAGTAGCTTTACAACCTTCAAGCGGTGGTTTTATCAAATTTATTTTACTCTACCTTGACCTTGCCTTAGCTGATTGGGATAATGTTATTTTGTTGTCTTTCCCTTATTTTGTTTTGCTTGTCTTTTATACCACATTTCTCTGTGTCATCCTGCATCACATGCATATCATATTTTTTCTAAGTGTTGCATTTATGACTGTATGTTTATTTGTGATTTGTTTGACTTGTTAGAAATTCCGGAGAGAGACGAAGGTGGTTGCAACTGCTACACCTGTTCTTCTGTTTGCCAAGGCAAGTGGCACACCCTCATGAATTTCCTAAGTATTTTTACTATGCATGACTTAGAATATTTCGTTATATGCATGTGTAGGATAGTATTGCTATGCTGAAACAACTATCTCCTTTACACTAGTTGTGTCTAGAATCCTATTGATAACTTGGTAGAATTATTGATGCTATGCAAATTGTTTTATTCAAAGCTTAAATTCTACTAAGTTAATTTATCACCTGGGTGGATTTGGGATTGCAAGGATGACGAGAGTTGAGTGTTGTCCCGAAGGGATATTCACTTGTGGTTTGCCACCCAGGAACAAAGGGACCAATGTTTCTCTAAGTGAAGTTGCTTACCGTGCAGCCATTAGTCAAATGGGCTCTGGCTAGATGGATTAAGTTGCGTGGACTCCTCCCGGCTTGACAAGCAGATGTAGAGGATGTAGGAGGGAACGGGTCAAGCCGGTATGGGATGGGGAAAATGCTTCTGAAAAGTCTCGTCTCAACTCTCTCCTTTTCCTTAGCACAAATTGAGTGTTTGAGGATAGTTTGGGTTTGTTGGGTCTAATGGTGAAAGTGCACAACCTCTGCAGAGTGACAAACTAAGTACTTAGCCGTGTCCCCGGTTACGGATAATTTGAGCAGCTGATCAAGGATGTCAACGGAGGCTCCCAACATCTTATTTCTCTAAGTAAAACTTGATGGGTGAACAAGGGTAGACGAGACTATGGATTTCATGCCATATTGTCTCAAACATTTGAAGAAAATGTTTTACAAAGTGTTAGGAAAAATTGGCTTTTATGCAAAATAGCCTTGAACTCCACCAGCCAAATATGCATATAGGCTATAGAGTTATTCCACTAAGTGTCCACATAGTGTCACTTGCCAGATCCATTTTTAATGGTATCTGACCCACTCTGTTGCAAAATTTTATTTTGTTGCAGATTGTTCTGACGACGAGTGAGTTTCGTTAAGGTTCCGAGTCTGCAACCAACATGTTTTCGCCTGTGGCACATGCAAAGGATGAGGACTCCATGAAGATTATTTTCCGCTGCTTTACTCTTTCGAAGCTAGCCTTGAGCTATGCAATTTGTAATGAATATTTTTAAAGTCTGGATCTCGTGTAATAAATGATACTTTGTTGTGATATTTCATCTTAGACTGTGTGTGTAAACGATTCGATCCAGGGATTTGCACTATACACAGGTACCTTGCCATTTTCTAAGTGCAGGTACGCTACAGATGGTATCAGAGCACCGTGTTGCCTGTAGGTTCGAAACCCTAAGTCTGGTTAGAAATAAGAAAGCCCATAGGACAAAACTTTAATTGCTTTTTGTCTAAAAACTTTTGATATCATTCTTGTAACTTCTTAACTATTCGCGTTCTAAATGCCTTCTCTTATTTATAGATGTCCCGCCTCCTGGAATCACTCAAGAAAGGTCCAGCAATGACCATGACCTTGGAATGTGAGACTGAGTTTCCAAAAGCCTTGAAGAATCTCATGTTGAGGATAGGATTGGAAGGAGCAGCAGTCTACAAAGGATTTCCTTTCATGAATGAAGGTCAAGAGTACTGGTGGGTGCAACTCCATATGTACAAGGGCAAAGATGATGACCACAAGACCAAAGGTTGCTGCATGATCACCAATACAACACTTCACACATCCTTCTTCGATTCCGCAAGAAGTGCAGCATTGGAAGCCATCAAGTACCTTGGGGAAAGACTTCGATTTAGACTTCACAACACCTAGAAGTACCTCGATGAACTCAAGGAAATAGATGAAGAATTCAATACACTCAAGAAGGAGATAGACTAGACCCCCCTTATGTATTAGAATAACGAAAGCTTGATTGATGTATTGATCTACCAATTTGTGGTATGGCAGTACTTAGGTTAAACTTCGAGAAACATCCGTGTGTTCGTATTTCATTCGACTAGACCGTGTTAAGTGTTAAAAGTTAAACTTTGGTGTGATTGTTGTGTTATTTGTGAAATGCTTGTATGGGTAGAAATAATTCTCATAGACCTGTCTATCTTCTACTCATCTATGCTAAAACCACAGATGCCTCCCCGTCGTGCACCTGAAAACAACAACAACAACAACAACAACAACAACAACAACAACAACGAAGCTATGATGCAACAGATGATGGCTGCCCAGACCCAACTGATGACCATGATGGCTCAATTCATAGCAAATCAACATGGACCACCACCACCACCCCCTCCCCAAGTGGACAGACTGGCCAGGTTCCTTAGGCTTAGGCCAAACAAGTTCTCAACTACAACTGACCCAATTGTGGCTGATGACTGGCTGCGTTCTGTGCAAAAAGATCTGGTGACAGCTGAATGAGAAGATGCTGAGAAAATTAGGTTCACGGCACATCTGCTTGAAGGACCTGCTGCCCAATGGTGGGAAACTTATCAGATTACTCACCCATTGGACACCTTGACCTGGGAGGATTTCAAGGAAGGCTTTCGTAATGCTCATATCTCCACTGGCGTTATGAACCTGAAACAGGAAGAGTTCCGCAATCTGCGTCAGGGGAACAGAAGTCTTAAGGAGTACATGGATGATTTTCATGCCTTGTCTCGATATGCTCCTGAGGACATTGACACAGATGTAAAGAGGAAGGCTAAATTTCTCAAGGGACTAAGTGATGAGCTGAAAATACCTTTGACTGTTGCTTACGCTCCAACCTATCAGACACTTCTTGATCAAGCAGTTACCCTTGAAGATAGCATGAAGAAAGCTGAAAACAGGAAGAGGAAGGCTGGAATCAACAAACATCATGCTGAACCCTTCAAGAAACATTCTTCTCATAATTCTCATCAACATAATGGTCACCACAAGCATCATGATCACAACGGTGGACTCAAAGGAAGCAATGGAGACCACAAGGGAAATGGACATGCTGGTAATAATAACAATGGACAACATCGCCCAAATCCTGAACCCAAGAAAGATATCAGCCACATCACCTGTTATAAGTGCAGGAATAAGGGACATTACTCAAATGAATGCCCTGAGAAGAAAGCAGAAGAAGCCACCAAGTCAAATCCTTTTGACAAAGGATATGTGAACCACCTCAACGTGGAAGAAGTAAATGGTATGTTCTGAAAGTTTTCCCTACCCACAAAAATACTTTAAGGGTGGTAGCCACCGAGTTATCCCAGTCACAACCTTTTGCTAGCCTTTCCGAATCTCGGGACGAGATTCCTTTTAAGGGTGGTAGTATGTAACATCCCAAGTTTTTCAAAAAGTTGAAAAATCAGAAAAATTTAAAAACTTTTGAAAACTATTATGTATTTTGCTTTGAAAAGAAAATCATGCATGCATTCATCAACTCATATAGCATTGTTTGCTTTTGGTTGTTCAAAAGTGGGAAATAAATTTCCACTTGAAAACATATTTAAGAAAATGTATTAGTAGAGCAAAGAATGCTCCAAGTTTTCTTCTGATTTGTATGAATGTTTTGTTCTGATAATGATGCTTGTGAAATTGTTTGAATCTGTTGCAAAATAAATAATTGTAAATGTTTATCTTGTGGTATTTAAGATCTACTTAAGCCACAATTGTTTGTTCTAAAACCTATTTTAAATTTTGACATCAAGTGTCATATTATTTGTTAAAAACCTAGTTTGGAAATCAAAATGATTTCTATTTGAAAAAGTGTGTTTGGTTGTAAATAGTTTATAGGTATTGAGAAGTATTCTATTACTTACCTATTCTCTATTTTTAAGTTTTATAGTTTTAATTTTGAAAGAAAATAGTTATTCGGATTTTTAAAATGAGTTCTGAAATCATTTCGATTTATCAAACCCTTTTAAACCATTTGAGTTTTATACAAAATTATTTTATTGAGTGATATTAATTATATTACTCATATTCTGCTTGGTTTAAAGTATAAGTTCAAAAAGAATTTATAAAAACCCTCTAGTTTTTAAAATGACATTATAAAGTCCAAAATTCCATTGAAACACTTTTCAAAAAGTTTGTTTATAAAATGTTTTGGAAAATGTGTTTTGAG
The DNA here is from genome assembly GCA_947311845.1 of Poa pratensis. Lineage (NCBI taxonomy): Eukaryota > Viridiplantae > Streptophyta > Magnoliopsida > Poales > Poaceae > Poa > Poa pratensis. The sequence goes on from CAMZMU010000039.1 coordinate 67,499,442, forward strand.
AGTTCCAAAATCAAGTGTTTGATTTTACAAAACTATAGGTTTTGGTTTGAATCCAAAAGGATTCATATTTTAAAAGTTATGGATTTTAGAAAATTTTCGGAAAAAGAAAAAGGAAAAGAGTTTGAACAAAAAAAAATGCGAACCCTAGCTATCTGGGCCAAGCCCACCTAACTAACTACCGCTCAGCGCATCAAGTAGCAGCCCAGCAGCCCAACCCCGGTCCCTCTCCTTCTGTCACTGACGTGTGGGACCCATCCATGACGTCAGCAATGACGTCACTCGTCTCCAACCTCCTGTGCACGCAAAGAACTCCGAACCGAGATCGAATCCAACCAGATTCGTTGCGATTTATCCGCGATCTTCCCGTGCCTTCTCCACCTATATAATCCCACGACCCCGCACTCCAAAACCCCCAAGAAACCCTAGCTAAATCGCCTCCAGGCTGCCCACAATCGAGCTCGCCGTTCCGCCATTGCCGCCACCGTATTTCTTCGACTCCGCCGTTCGAGCTGAGCTTCATCGACCCGACGCCACCGCCGCAGAAGGAGCTCCAGCGAGGGACTCCAGGCGAACCCGAGCTTCCGCGCCATCTTCACCTGCACCATCAACATCCTCGTGACCTCCCGCAACTCTAGGTATCAAAACCACATCCCCTAGCACCGTAGATATCCAGTAGCTCGTCGCCGGCGATGGCGCCACCGAAGTTTTAGGTCGTCGAAGTTATTCCCGAGGTATCGCCGCCAGTTTTTGGTAGATTAGATCTGGGCCGTTAGATCTCCTTTGTACGGTGTAGATTAGGTTTCTGTGCAAAGAGGTACGGACCAATCAGATCAAGCCACGTCGAAGCCTCGTCAGCAGCCGCGTCAGCAGTCAACGCCTCATCAGCAGCCACGTCATCGCCAGCTCGGAGAAGACTTTTATTTATTTTATCTAATTAGCAGTTTTACAGAAAGGTCCCTGCAATTTAAATCTATCATTAATTTTTATTGGTTTATCCAAAATTTACAAATTTTATATTTTTAGAAAGCTCTCGACATGTAGAAACTTTTGGCACTGATAGTTTTCCCTTTTGCCAAATTTTAAATTATTCAAATTTCAGATTGAAAGTTTGAGTAAATTTGACATAACTTTTATTTAAATTTAGCTTTTTGAGAAATTCCACTTGGTATAGTTTTGTATAGATGTCCTCTGGCCGTAGGGACACCCACATTATTTTTGTGGAGTATTTTGCTGCGATTTTAGTATTAATGAATAGTTACTATCTTTTTAGAAGTTGTTATAATTATTTTTAATATGCAAAAATACTTTTATCACACATTTCGGATCATGCATGACTTAGAATTATTTAGGATTGATAAGATGCACTTAGAAACACTTAGAAATTTTTGGTATCATATGTGTAGTAATTTTTCCTTAGAAATTTTTTGCATCTTATGTTAAGAATAAGTTTTCCTTAGAAATTGTTGCATCCCATACTTGTCATGTTTTCCCTTAGAAATTTTGCATATCCTATTTTGTCATATTTTTCCTTAGAAAATTTCAACATCTTAAAATTGCTAAATCTTTTCCTTAGAAAAATTTAGCATCTTGAAAACTTAGTGGTTTTAGAATATTTTCCTAAGTGTTATTTTTGACAAGTGTTTGTCCTTAGAAATTTTATCAACTATGGTTTTAAAAGTATTTTTCCTTAGAAAAATACCAACACCTTATTTTATGAACTCTTACTTAGAAATTATTTTGACTTATTGTTTGACCTCTTTGGTCCTTAGTTATTTTTGGAACATCTTGTTTGCTTGCATTTCCTTAGAGCTTTTACATAAGCATGGCATGCATAATTAAGTCCTTAGTATTATTTTATACTTTCACATGACTTCCTCCTTAGAAATTTTGAGGATGAATGCTAGCTCTTTTGACCCCTCTAGTTGAAAACACTAAGTTAGAAATTAGTGGAAACAATCAAGAACCAAAGAAGGACTTAGCCAAGAAGACAAGACTCTAGAAGCATCTCCAAGAAGAAAGTACTTAGAAGAAATCAAGAGGAAATTCATGAAGATCAACCATCCTACATTTTTCTAAGTCTTTCTTCCTTTCTCTCTTTTCCTTCTTTCTTCTCCTAGACTTCATAGTGACTAAGTTATATTCAAGACCAATCCTGATGCTGCCAACAATCAAGTCTTCAGAATCAACAAGTCCACAAGTTGCAATGAAGTCATCACATCATGTAAAACTACAAGGAAGCAAAGAGAAGAATTTTAGAAGACCAACTACTTCTTTTCTTTCAATTTTCTTTCTTTCTATTTTGTCTCACTCTGGACATAGGCCAAGTCCTCGGTGTTTAAGACTAAGTTCATAGAGTGCTATTTGAAGATCAATGAAGCTGCAAAGGAGTTGAAGATTATTTGAAGACCAAACTTGTGAAGACTTAGAGTAGCTTTACAACCTTCAAGCGGTGGTTTTATCAAATTTATTTTACTCTACCTTGACCTTGCCTTAGCTGATTGGGATAATGTTATTTTGTTGTCTTTCCCTTATTTTGTTTTGCTTGTCTTTTATACCACATTTCTCTGTGTCATCCTGCATCACATGCATATCATATTTTTCTAAGTGTTGCATTTATGACTGTATGTTTATTTGTGATTTGTTTGACTTGTTAGAAATTCCGGAGAGAGACGAAGGTGGTTGCAACTGCTACACCTGTTCTTCTGTTTGCCAAGGCAAGTGGCACACCCTCATGAATTTCCTAAGTATTTTTACTATGCATGACTTAGAATATTTCGTTATATGCATGTGTAGGATAGTATTGCTATGCTGAAACAACTATCTCCTTTACACTAGTTGTGTCTAGAATCCTATTGATAACTTGGTAGAATTATTGATGCTATGCAAATTGTTTTATTCAAAGCTTAAATTCTACTAAGTTAATTTATCACCTGGGTGGATTTGGGATTGCAAGGATGACGAGAGTTGAGTGTTGTCCCGAAGGGATATTCACTTGTGGTTTGCCACCCAGGAACAAAGGGACCAATGTTTCTCTAAGTGAAGTTGCTTACCGTGCAGCCATTAGTCAAATGGGCTCTGGCTAGATGGATTAAGTTGCGTGGACTCCTCCCGGCTTGACAAGCAGATGTAGAGGATGTAGGAGGGAACGGGTCAAGCCGGTATGGGATGGGGAAAATGCTTCTGAAAAGTCTCGTCTCAACTCTCTCCTTTTCCTTAGCACAAATTGAGTGTTTGAGGATAGTTTGGGTTTGTTGGGTCTAATGGTGAAAGTGCACAACCTCTGCAGAGTGACAAACTAAGTACTTAGCCGTGTCCCCGGTTACGGATAATTTGAGCAGCTGATCAAGGATGTCAACGGAGGCTCCCAACATCTTATTTCTCTAAGTAAAACTTGATGGGTGAACAAGGGTAGACGAGACTATGGATTTCATGCCATATTGTCTCAAACATTTGAAGAAAATGTTTTACAAAGTGTTAGGAAAAATTGGCTTTTATGCAAAATAGCCTTGAACTCCACCAGCCAAATATGCATATAGGCTATAGAGTTATTCCACTAAGTGTCCACATAGTGTCACTTGCCAGATCCATTTTTAATGGTATCTGACCCACTCTGTTGCAAAATTTTATTTTGTTGCAGATTGTTCTGACGACGAGTGAGTTTCGTTAAGGTTCCGAGTCTGCAACCAACATGTTTTCGCCTGTGGCACATGCAAAGGATGAGGACTCCATGAAGATTATTTTCCGCTGCTTTACTCTTTCGAAGCTAGCCTTGAGCTATGCAATTTGTAATGAATATTTTTAAAGTCTGGATCTCGTGTAATAAATGATACTTTGTTGTGATATTTCATCTTAGACTGTGTGTGTAAACGATTCGATCCAGGGATTTGCACTATACACAGGTACCTTGCCATTTTCTAAGTGCAGGTACGCTACAGATGGTATCAGAGCACCGTGTTGCCTGTAGGTTCGAAACCCTAAGTCTGGTTAGAAATAAGAAAGCCCATAGGACAAAACTTTAATTGCTTTTGTCTAAAAACTTTTGATATCATTCTTGTAACTTCTTAACTATTCGCGTTCTAAATGCCTTCTCTTATTTATAGATGTCCCGCCTCCTGGAATCACTCAAGAAAGGTCCAGCAATGACCATGACCTTGGAATGTGAGACTGAGTTTCCAAAAGCCTTGAAGAATCTCATGTTGAGGATAGGATTGGAAGGAGCAGCAGTCTACAAAGGATTTCCTTTCATGAATGAAGGTCAAGAGTACTGGTGGGTGCAACTCCATATGTACAAGGGCAAAGATGATGACCACAAGACCAAAGGTTGCTGCATGATCACCAATACAACACTTCACACATCCTTCTTCGATTCCGCAAGAAGTGCAGCATTGGAAGCCATCAAGTACCTTGGGGAAAGACTTCGATTTAGACTTCACAACACCTAGAAGTACCTCGATGAACTCAAGGAAATAGATGAAGAATTCAATACACTCAAGAAGGAGATAGACTAGACCCCCTTATGTATTAGAATAACGAAAGCTTGATTGATGTATTGATCTACCAATTTGTGGTATGGCAGTACTTAGGTTAAACTCGAGAAACATCCGTGTGTTCGTATTTCATTCGACTAGACCGTGTTAAGTGTTAAAAGTTAAACTTTGGTGTGATTGTTGTGTTATTTGTGAAATGCTTGTATGGGTAGAAATAATTCTCATAGACCTGTCTATCTTCTACTCATCTATGCTAAAACCACAGATGCCTCCCCGTCGTGCACCTGAAAACAACAACAACAACAACAACAACAACAACAACGAAGCTATGATGCAACAGATGATGGCTGCCCAGACCCAACTGATGACCATGATGGCTCAATTCATAGCAAATCAACATGGACCACCACCACCACCCCCTCCCCAAGTGGACAGACTGGCCAGGTTCCTTAGGCTTAGGCCAAACAAGTTCTCAACTACAACTGACCCAATTGTGGCTGATGACTGGCTGCGTTCTGTGCAAAAAGATCTGGTGACAGCTGAATGTGAAGATGCTGAGAAAATTAGGTTCACGGCACATCTGCTTGAAGGACCTGCTGCCCAATGGTGGGAAACTTATCAGATTACTCACCCATTGGACACCTTGACCTGGGAGGATTTCAAGGAAGGCTTTCGTAATGCTCATATCTCCACTGGCGTTATGAACCTGAAACAGGAAGAGTTCCGCAATCTGCGTCAGGGGAACAGAAGTCTTAAGGAGTACATGGATGATTTTCATGCCTTGTCTCGATATGCTCCTGAGGACATTGACACAGATGTAAAGAGGAAGGCTAAATTTCTCAAGGGACTAAGTGATGAGCTGAAAATACCTTTGACTGTTGCTTACGCTCCAACCTATCAGACACTTCTTGATCAAGCAGTTACCCTTGAAGATAGCATGAAGAAAGCTGAAAACAGGAAGAGGAAGGCTGGAATCAACAAACATCATGCTGAACCCTCATTCAAGAAACATTCTTCTCATAATTCTCATCAACATAATGGTCACCACAAGCATCATGATCACAACGGTGGACTCAAAGGAAGCAATGGAGACCACAAGGGAAATGGACATGCTGGTAATAATAACAATGGACAACACCGCCCAAATCCTGAACCCAAGAAAGATATCAGCCACATCACCTGTTATAAGTGCAGGAATAAGGGACATTACTCAAATGAATGCCCTGAGAAGAAAGCAGAAGAAGCCACCAAGTCAAATCCTTTTGACAAAGGATATGTGAACCACCTCAACGTGGAAGAAGTAAATGGTACGTTCTGAAAGTTTTCCCTACCCACAAAAATACTTTAAGGGTGGTAGCCACCGAGTTATCCCAGTCACAACCTTTTGCTAGCCTTTCCGAATCTCGGGACGAGATTCCTTTTAAGGGTGGTAGTATGTAACATCCCAAGTTTTTCAAAAAGTTGAAAAAGCAGAAAAATTTAAAAACTTTTGAAAACTATTATGTATTTTGCTTTGAAAAGAAAATCATGAAGTGGATGACGGGTCGCACTCAGTGCACATCCTCCTTTGCTCGGTTGTCTACTCTTCTTGGCTATGCACCCTACCGCAGCAACCTTCCTCCCAATGGTTACGTTATGCACACTGTTGAGAAGTTCAACTAAAACATAATGAAGGATATGTATGGGGCTGGTGCAACTATTGGCGAAAAAAAGGGCCTCCTGCCCCTCTATGACCAGCTTGCGATCATCTTCCGCTCAACTATTGCTCCCAGTGGAGGTAACAATGACAATATAGTTGCTCCTCTTGCAAATCTGCTTTGCCTTGCTAAGAAAATTGTTGAGAATGAAGACCCTGAAGCGGATTTTACAGTGGATGTGATGCATTTTATCTTTCGTGAGTTGTATGACTCTATGGTCAGTGGGCTCACTATTCCGTATGCTCCTTACATCATGATGCTCATCAAGGACACTCTGAAGAACCACAACTTCAGCCGGTATGATATGGAGCCCCATCCGTACAAGAAGGTTTATCAGAAGAGGAAAGAGGTCATTCCATCTTCTGCTGCTGCAGCTCCTGCCCGTGGTTCCTTCATGGGTGATGCTCGTCGTGGTGCCACTCGTCCGTCTCCGGTTCCTTCCTTTGATCCGCCCAATAAACTCAACTGGTTCCAGCGGAACATCCTGTGCATGAATGCTGACATCCGGAGGGGACAATATGACACTTATCTTAGGCAGGAGAACATTCTCAAGCACCTTCCTCGCCTCCCAAATGATCCTCCAGAGTCTGCTCCTCTCTCTTTTGCTCAGTGGAACGAGGGCTCTTAGTTTCCATGGACTCAGCTTGAGTCTCATCTGCTAGAGACAGCGTCTGCTGGCCCTTCCCGGCCATCCTACACTCGTGCCCGTACTTCTGAGTCTTCAGAAGAGGATGGTGATGACAATGATGATGATGATGCCTCTGCGACGGAGTGATCTACTTGGGTCGTAGCATCGCTCTTTTCCCTTTTTGGCGTTTCGATGCCAAAGGGGGAGAAGTAGTTCTATTAGGTCTCCGTGTGGGATTTGCATGGGTTTCGGGCACAAGCATATGCTTTTACCATTCTTGTTGCGCTTGTGTCCATTTATGTCGAACTTATTTGTGAACTTATTTGTGTTGTGTTTTCATGTGGAACCTATGTGTGTGAACCTTTAAGTTATGAGACATATGGATTTCTAATATGGTTATGAGTTGTATTCTTGTGCTAAGGCTTATTTCTACTCTATTATGCACAAGGTATAGTCCACTATCGAAACCCAACCTATTTTGATATGTCTCCATCTAGTTTCCTTACTATTTGGAAGTGCCCTCCTCCTATATGTATTGCATTTGTATTATAATGCAATTTAATTATATGCACACATTCAGGGGGAGCTTCTCATGTCTTAAGCTCGGGAATCTAGATAATATATAACTATGCTTTCCTTGCAAATCCTAGTGTTGTCATCTAACACCAAAAAGGGGGAGATTGAAAGGACATTTATTAATCCCTTGTGTTTTGTGTGTTAGGCAACAACACTAGTGACGATTTAACATGTGAATCAAGTGATGCAGGCTTTAAGTGTGTAAAACATCTTTGCATCAAAACCAAAAAGGGAGTTGAAAAGAGCCAGTTTTGTTGCTGAAGTAAATCGGATTATCCAATGTTGGAAGATTCGGATTATCCGATTTGCAAAGTCTGCTGAAATTCTGCTAAGGACTAGAAGAAACTTCACACTGAAGATATTCGGATTATCCGAGTTGGAAAGTATCGGATTATCCGATGTCCAGGATTTCTCGAAAACTGCTAAGGACTAGAAGAAACTTAACACTGAAGATATTCGGATTATCCGAGTTGGAAAGTATCGGATTATCCGATGTCCAGGATTTGCTCGAAAACTGCTAAGGACTAGAAGAAAACTTCACACTGAAGATGTTCGGATTATCCGAGTTGGGAAGTATCGGATTATCCGATATTCAGGATTTGCTCGAAGGCTGCTAAGGACTAGAAGAAAACTTCTCACTGAGGATCTTCGGATTATCCGATGATAGACTGATCGGATTATCCGATGGAATCGGATAATCCGATGTTGACTTGAATCGGATTATCCGATTTACCTGTCTGCAACGGCTAGAATCTGGGGGCAGTATATAAAGGCCTTCTCCTACATTGGAGAGGGTACCTCGACCAGAAATATCTTCCCCACCATTGTTGCAAGCTTAAACTTGGTAGATCTCTCTCCCTAGCCACTCAAACACCTTGTCCTTCTAGGACTTGGGAGAGTTGACCTAGATCTACCCTTCCACCAAAGCGATTTGATTTCCATATCCATTCCTTAGAGGAACTTGTGCATCTTGGGTTCATTGGAACCCTAGACGGTCGTTGGTCGTTCTTGTGGCTTTGGGAGCCGCGGGGACTAGCCGGGAGCCTCCAATTCGGTTGTGGAGACGTGCCCCGGCCTTGTGATTCTTGCGGCTTTGGAAGCCGTGGGAATTGGTGAGAGCCTCCAATTCGGTTGTGGAGTGTGCCTCATCCTTGTAAAGGTTTGTTGCCGACCTCGAGGGCATCATATAGTGGAGGAGATACGGTGTGCCATATCACGGCTATTCGGGATCACTTGTGACCCCGCACCGCTCCAACGAAGACGTAGCTTCCATTGGGAAGTGAACTTCGGGAATCATCTCCGTGTCACCGTGTGCTTATCCTTTTTATATATACCTTTACTTGTATTGCTAGCTTACCTTGTTTAGTATATCTTGTTAGCTAGCTTCTTGCTCATCATATAGGATTGTTCACCTAGTTGCATATCTAGAGAACTTATATTTGAGCAATTCCTTAACTTGTTGACAAGAAAATTAAAATTGGTAGTTGCCTATTCACCCCCCCTCTAGTCAACCTACTCGATCCTTTCAGTGCGCGCACTGGCTCTGCACAGCGCCACAGCCGGACGCCCGTCCAGGTTCTGTGACCGGCCGATTCGTTCCGTGCGATCGGCCGATGCGCTAGGATTTGTGAATCGCCTTCAAGGTGTTTTTTAAGTACAACCCCGCTCACATACACGCGTACACACGCATCCTTATGAATGCAAACACACATTCTATCCATATGGGTACCTCCAAAAGACTGAGCTGGCGGGACGAGTTTTGAGATTGACGAAGTCCAGCGGTCTGCTTCTCCACCCTCTTGTGGACGACCTGCCTTGTCCTATTCTTCAGTATGCCGACGACACACTCATCATTATTCGCGCCATTCCTCAACATGTTGTCCACCTTAAAGAACTCCTCGACTCCTCCTCGGGCGCTACCAACCTTGACATCAACTACCACAAAAGCACTTTCGTGCCTATCAAAACCGAGCCTCACATGGCCTCCACCATGGTTGCCTCTTTTGGATGTGATGTGTCTTCCTTCCCTCAGACCTACCTTGGCCTCCCTCTTTCCCTCCACAAACTCTGCTTGGCTGACCTCTCCCCTATCATCGCAAAATGTGACTTGCACCTCTCCGGGTGGCGCGGGCGCTCCCTACCCCATTGGTGGGCGCCTCCTTCTCATCAACTCGGTCATCACTGCAAAATTCGCTCATGCCATGAGCGCGGGCCTGCTTCCCGCTGGGGCCATTGAGGCCATCGACAAACGTCGTCGGGCTTTCCTATGGACGGGGGAGGAGACGTGCACGGGTGGCCATGCAAGGTGGCATGGGATGAGGTTTGTAAGCCTAAAAAACTCGGTGGCCTGGGAGTTCTCTCCATCTCATGCCAAAACTCCGCTCTCCTCTCAAAATTTCTATCTAAACTCCATTCCCCCTCAAACGCCCCCTGGAACCTTTGGTTTCACCGACAATATGGACGGTCCCATGGCCGATACCTAGGGGAGCCCCACTACCTTGACACCCCTATGTGGAAGAGCATCATCGGAGGTCTCGCCTCCTTCCGCCTACACTCCTCCGTCACCCTTGCCAACGGCTGCCACACTGCTTTCTGGTTTGACCGCTGGATCGGTGATTCCCCCCTTAGCACTCAATACCCTGTCCTCTTTTCGCACACCACGAGATCTCATGCTCAGGTTGCCGTTGTCCTGGGATCCGATGTCTCTCTCGCCCTTGCTCCACGCCTCTCCTCGTGTGCCAACTCTGAATCTTGAGACCATTAGCCTAAGCAATGAAGCCGATTTTCGTGTCTGCCGACACTCGCAAAAACCTTTCACGAACAAAGATTTCTATGCTAATTTTTTTAGGCATGTTCCGACTGATGATTTGGCTGCGAAAGTTTGGGAAAATACAACACCTCTTAAGTGCAGGATCTTCAATTGGCTTGTGCGCCGACGCCGACTACCCACCAACGCAGACGTTTTCGCCACTAGCTCGGAGCGACGCCGAGCTGCCCCTTCTGCCCCCAGGTGGAGGACATCGACCACCTTCTGATTGGCTGCTACAAGGCCCGTGAAATGTGGGAATATTTCTTTCCAAACAGCACGCATCAATTTTCTACCATCCATGAGCTCTGGAGCACTCGGTGTCGCGGTTATGCAGACTCTACTGTCTGCACTGCCATTGCATGGAGTATTTGGAAGAGACGCAACGCTAAAGTCTTCAATGGTGTTGATGAACCGATGGTGCTTGCCCGAACAAGATGCATCGAGGATGTTCGCCTATGGGCCTATCGTTGCAACTCTCCGCTGGTTGCTAGTAGACTTAGAGCTTGGTGTCTCTCCTTCGACCCACCCTGATCTCTCCTCTACCCCCCATGTATTTCCCTCCCCGCCACCTGTAATTCGCTCACTGCCTTCAAAAGGAAATAAAATGGTTCAGGCTGGCTAAGCCCGCCGTAGTTACAGCCAAAAAAAAAAAGATTGACGAAGTCACCATAAGAACACCAGCTAGTGCTAGTCTGCATCCAACAGTATCGTTGAACACTTTCATATGTCCTCTCTCTGTCACTTCTACGAGGTCGGAGAGCGGTGATATGGACCCCAAACTACACATAGCTGTTTATTCTGGAAAAAAAAAATCATATTTTGAAGTTTTAGAAAAAATCTGAATGTGATAAATTTTTCTACCAACGTGTAAAATTTCAAATAGAAATATGTTGTATTTTGGGCTGTGTAAAAAACACAAAATATGAATCTGAAAGTAGTTAATAGTGCCAAATTTGAATTCTCCAAAATCTGTCAGATTTTGGTATTTTTGTGTCGCCCGAAATATTTTGAGTTGAGATTTTGCATATTGGTAGAATGCATTATTGTCTAGCTACTTGTTTTTAAAAGAAAATATCCTATAAAGTTTAGACTACAATATTCTTATGGGATTTTTTTTCACGTATGCAACTTCTTGTGTACCGCGTATGCAACTTGGGTGAAGAAATGTACTGGAGGTTGGTGGCAAGTAGGTGTTCTGATACCCAAATTTTTTAGCAAATAAAATATTAATTGCAACCCAAAGGGACTCATGTGAAGGAAAACAGTGGAGGTTGGCTGGTTACATTTGTTTATCATGTTGTGGGTCCTGCTATTTATTACTCCCTATGTTTTAGCTAATTCATTGTGTACTATATATGCAGCAAAGTCAGTGGACCTACACACTAAAACACATATGTATACATCTGTATTTCGAAAAAGCTAAAAGTCTAAAACATCTTATAATTTGGAACGGAGGGAGTACAGTTTAAAGTAATAACATTGTGAGACTAACGAGACCACTAGATTTTAATTTTCTCGAATTTGGCAGCCCACAACATTCCATTCATTTCACAATGAAACCGACCACCATTTACGATTTGAAGAAATACATAAGGAAATAACAAAAAGGGAAAATTTGTCACAGGACACCGTTATTATCCGGTGTTGGCCGAAACACACCGCCGGAATTTACCTTTGCCAGGTACCATTATAATTTCGTGGTCGTTTGCCAGAACACACCGAATGGCCAAATTTGATGTTTTTGCTTGGGCAATTAGTCAAGAAAAATGTGCCAAGAATTTTCCAAGCCTTTCTTTCCATTTGAAGCATTTTTGTCCATCCGCAGACCCGCATCGATCAAAATCGACCAAGGCGATGAACTGTATCGATCAAGGATGAACCCTAGCGGGCGCCGTCGTCCATCTCGCCGTCAGCCCTACATCCGTCGTCGTTCGTCCTGCAGCCGTCCCCGTCCAGTTTACCCACGATACCGTCCCTCTCCCCATTCGGCTTAGCTGGCTAGAACCCAACTGCCATCCCCGTCCCGCATCGTCGGCTAGGCCCCAACGGGCAACGGACATCCCCACCCCTCTCATTCGGCATCGTTGGCATTGGGACTAAGTGATGTTCGACTTTTCTTCATATATGTACGTACATACTGGAATGACCATGCTACCAGATTCTGGTACCAAAAAATGTACGTACATACCGCCTTAGGCAAGAAAAGGTTCAAAACTGGACGTATGTTGGTCATCCCAAGCAAAAATATCAAACTTTCCGTTTTTGGCCATTCGATGTGTTCTGGCAAACGACCATGAACTTTCTGTTTTTGGCCATTCGATGTGTTCTGGCAAACGACCACGAAATTTTAATGGTACCTGGCAAAGGCAAATTCCGACTGTGTGTTTCAGCAAACGCCAGATAATAACGGTACCCTATGGCAAATTTTCTCTAACAAAAAAAATACTTGGGACATCACCACCATCAACTTCATAGATCAACCCTATGGGTACTATTTTTTTAGTGGGATACTAAGTTACTAACAACCTCCTTTATATTTGCTTTACTTTTCTTTTCCTTGTAATTGTTAGAGCTAGATGGTAGATTGAGATGGTGCGACAATTGAAAGTTGAGAATGCAAAAACATTAGAATTTTGAGGGCGAATAGGATAACCGGACACATTTCAAATAGGGACAGAGGGAAATTCCCAGCTCTGTTAGCTCTTGTGGCCTTGTGGGCGCGGCAAACATATGGGGATGAGGGGAAAATATAGGCACCCAAAAAAGGTGGATGTGGGATGAATTATCAACACCCTTTAAAATAGTAAAGATCCATGGTATTTCCTAATCGCAAAAGGAAATTTATAGAGTGAGAATTTCTTTTGTTCAAGGAAATGAGAGGGGAAATGTTTGGATATCCCAGGACTGTAATTAGACGAAAATGCAAAAATAATCGTGGTCGGCAGGCCCAAAAAAGGTGGATGTGGGATGAACTATCAACAGTTCAACACCCCTTATAAAATAGTAAATGGTATTTCCTAATCGCAAAAGGAAATTTATAAAGTGTGAATTTCTTTTGTTCAAGGAAATGAGAGGGGAAATGTTTGGATATCCCAGGACTGTAATTAGACGAAAATGCAAAAATAATCGTGGTCGGCAGGATTCGAACCTGCGCGGGCAAAGCCCACATGATTTCTAGTCATGCCCGATAACCACTCCGGCACGACCACTTTGCTGTCAATGTATCTACACACAGTTATAACACTGAGCATACCCAAATTTATTTGGTCGCTGTGCTCTCAAGCGATAAAAAATGTCAGTGGTGGTCCCACGTTCAATCTAGTGTTTTCTAATTCTTACCCTTGGATTTGGATATGTCTCAACATGTTGCTTGCTTTCTCAATGGAAAAACATAGGAAGAACAAAATGAGTCTCAGAAACATCGGTTAATTTCATGGATATTGCTATTTTTTATTGGTGTGCTGAATTTACTTGTCAGCTGTAATGGGTAGTTCAACACCATTTTCCATTCATACAAAGTAACAACAAAAGATCAGATCAGGAGTGGTGGAAGGAAGATCAGCTCAGTTTTCAAAATGCCATTCTGTAACATTCTCTGTATACTTTTAGTGTCATATATACACAGCCACACTGTTCAAGGACATCAGGTAAAATAAGGCCACATAAGGAGTATACACACGAGTACGATACAAACATCAAGTAACAAGACCTAAAAACACCCCAGATGAAGGGGACTCGCTTAAGCATGTTTGGTCTTCCACAAATCTGGACCTTCAAGTAGGGGATAAGTCTGCAGGGGACTGCATAGCATGCTCACAAGCCAAGTGGTTCCACACAATTGTATTACTACCCCGAAGTCGCAGATCTCACAACTCACAGGTGCCCCAGCACAGGCCATGGGGTCACTCCATTCGGAGGAAGCAAGGGCTTTATCATTGGAGCTCGCCGTAACATCCGCTGGGCCTTGAATTGAGATGCCTTCTGCAGAGATGATGATAATATTAATACTTGGAGCCCCGTTAAAAACATTAATACTCAGAGAGGAAGAAGACGGCAATGCAATTTGCCAAAATCCACACCATGGCTAAGCAATGACAGGTATACAGTAGTATTAGGAACAACATCAATACTGTTAAGTGTTTAACCCCAATCCAACCAGTTTAGTCATCAGCCACAATTCACATAGCATCACATATTAACTGTTGTCGTGTTCAAATACTACTGCTATTCATTTGCTCACGGAATACAACATGGCAACAGAAGCAGCAAGAGTTCTTATCCTTTCTGTGAATCTTCTGCTACTTAAGCTAAAACAACACAGGGAGCTTCCTAAAGTTTCTCCTTAACTTGGCAATATTCTTACATCATGTTATCATGTAACTATGTGAGTATGTGTTTCTACCGAATGAATCAATGAAAGCGCATAGGCTCTCGACCTCTCGCCAAGCTGCTTGTCGCTAAGATCAGCAGTTCCAGGCTCTAACAGCGATCCGCCAAGGCATGTCTCAACACCACAAGACTGACAAGCGAGACGCCTACACAAGCACAGCGGCGCAGGATCAAGCGATTCGAACGAGACATAGCCCTACAAGAGGCAGGAAGCCTCACCTTATCGTCAAGGACGAGCGGACGCGTGCCACGGCCTTGCTCTGCCGCCGCATCCGGTACAGCCGGCGGCCCAGCACGGCGATCCCGAGCAGCGCGACGGCGACGGGCACCGACCACGTGCTCCTGGCCGCGCGCGCCGCCCACAGCCGCAGCACCTCCATCGGCAGCTTCCACCACGGCGCTGGCGCCGCCCCTCCTCCCTTCGCCACCGCGCCCTCGTCCGCCGCCGCAACCTGCCGTGGTGGCTCCGGCAACGGCTCGGTCGCCTCGGCCTCCTCGCGCCGCTCCCCGTCCGACGACGAATCGGACCACAGAGCGGCGCGGTCGCGGGCGGGGAAGGCGAGGGCGTCGGGGTGGGGCTCCACCCAGCCCGCGCTGCCGGCCTCCTCGTCCGTCCCCTCCTCCTCCTCGCCGGCCACCGACAGGGACGCCCTCCTGGCGTACTTGGCATCGGAGCCGAGCTCGAAGTAGTCGTACTTGATGGCGCCGGCGTCGTCCTCCCCCTCCACACCGCCGGCGTACGGCTCGGCGGCCGCCGCGGTGGGGGAGCCGAGGAGGAGCTCCCACTCCTGCAGGTCCGCCGCGGCCTCCCGGTCCATCTCGAGGGGGAGAGGCTAGGGTTTGGGTTAGAGCGGAAGGATTTGGGAGTTTTGGAGGAGATGGAGAGCGTCGTGGCGTGCGGTGGTGGGGAAGGGAAAGGCGTATTCGCGGGGTTGCGAGGAAGCGGTGGTTTCTTCCGCGGGTGCACCTGGATTCTCCCCCTTGGATTATATCGTTTGGAGAGGAAGGACTCGGAGGAATGGAACTGGATTCTTTTTCGTTCGCACGGGCAATGTTCAGTGCTGATTTTTTTGGATAAAGATGTTCAGTGCTGATCAGTGGTCACCATTCTATCCGGAGTTGTACAATTTGTACAAATCTCGTTTCTTAAAGGATTATTGGTAATTGCAAGAGTAGAACATTTCAATCATCGGTTTCTGTAAATTTGTGCTATGATATTCGTAGGATTCAAAATTGCCACACGAGGAGTTCAAGCTATAGCACGAGAGTAGGCTTTAGGTTTTTTGGAGTTCGGAGTTTTTGGGTTCAGACGGTTGTGTCTGAAATCCTTTCTTGTAATTACTATTTCTACCTTCTATAAAATAACGGTACGCATTCGCGTACTCTCTAAAAAAAATTGCCACACGAGGACTGTTTCTAGATTCTAACCTAAAACCTGAGAGAATCCGAGAGCCGCATGCCGAACATGTTTCTACTGGTGGCTATCGTAGCTTGAGATGTTCCTGTTGTTTGGAATTGTTCGTCGATGGAGACATGCATACCAAATTTCTGGTGCATTGTTAAGCCAGCCAAGACGTTTCAAAATTGTGGAGCCTACTCAGCTACTAGCACCCATCACCATCATTTTCGACACAAATGGCGGTATTTAAATTCTTCTGGAGAGTTTTTTTTTCTGCGGATTGTTCTTCTGGGAAGTTGAGTACTCTTTCTCGTTTTGGTCTGGTATTATTATGTCAATGATATCTTTTATAGTAGTTGTCAGAGAGTTTTAGGTGATGGAAGAAAGACCAAAGTTTGGGAGGATCACGGGTTACAGCGTAAACCTTTGTATTTGATGTTTCCTAGGCTTGGCAATTTAAATTTCAGTGGAAATATAGGCATATTGTTTTTACTAAGGGGTGATCTTGTCCTAAGTTCACACGCTTCCTTAGAGAGGAAACACTAAAGATGTGGGAAAATTTAAAAGAAAATTGTGCCACTGTCAGGTTGAGTGAATCACCTGATAAAAGTTAGATATATGGTTGTTAACAAACTCTAGAGAATTTACGGTGAAATCTCTGTATAATTACTAGGTGGCTAGAATGGTTGACTTTCCTTATAAGTTTTTATGGTCGTCGAAGACTCCTTTGCGATCAAAGTTTTTTGTTGGCTGGTAGTTAAGAATAAAGTGTTGACTAGGGATAACCTTACTAAACTTGGATGGGAAGAAATGGAGCTTTTGCGAATCTTGTGGTGCAAAATAAATGTTGGAGCGTATGTTCTTTACATGTCCACTCGCGAAATATCTGTGGAAAGTGTCATGTGTTTCTCTTGGGCTACATTATGAGCCGTCGTCTTTCGATGATCTTTATCAAGGATGATTGGCGGCATATATACTCTCGTAGGGTTAGGAAGTTACTAATGATAGGAACGGCGACACTGTTTTGGACTACATGAAAAACTAGCGGTCATGTTTTTTAAAGCATTAGGCCTAGTGATCCCACCGGTGCGGTGTATTACTTATATCAATTTCTAAATGATTGGGCTTTGTTCCAAAAAAAACGCCCTTTGAAGAGTGTTGCAGCAGGGATTCAGTAAGATGGTGAACGTGACGCACGAAGTTTTCAGTAGCAGACATGGTTGGGGTCCGAACACTTTGAGACTCTGCGACTAAATCGACTGGATGCTGATTAGTGTTGCCTCTTCACTACGTTGTAACAATGTTAGACTAGCATGTAGTGATACTGATTTTGGTTCTGGTTTAGTTCTGTGGAATATCAGTTTTATTTAAGAGTTATGGTTTTTAGTTTCAGGTATGGCCGTATGGGTCTGTTTTTGTCTTGAAGTCTGAGAAGGTTGGTTTGGGCTTCTTGTGTAATTGTGTGTGTGTGTGGTTTTTTTGTGTAATGGTGTGTGTGTGGACTTAACAGTTTGAATGAAAATTGGAGGCCATGTGGCTTTTTTTAATGGGAAAAAAAGTTGAGCACTTTAGAGCAACACGACATGTCGATCTTTTAGAGCTTTCGCTTTTCAGTAAATAAATGAACGGATTTCCCCCAACAATTAATCGGAAAAACACAGAGTAGAAAAAAATATATCTGTTTAGACAAAGTAGAAAGAGAAAGCAATTCAAGTCAAAAAAAAAAGAGAAAGCAATTCACTCGCTTTATCTCGCGCTCTCGAACCGCTTTCTCCATTCGCTACGGGTGACGGCCCACGGTCCACGGAGGCACAGATCCTCCTCTTACACACCTCCCGGCCCATCACTGCGCCACTACCCAAATCCAAACCCCCGCCGCCCCGCGAGTTGCCTCGCCGTCGCCGTCGCCGTCGAGGGCTGCAAGTCCAACCGCCCCCACCGCCGCTACCCTCCTCGTCAGTGCTCGCGGTATCCAGGCGGGTGCCGTCCCTTCCTAACCGGTTCGCCGCCAGCGCGCGCGTCGCCAATTCGCGACAGAGGATGTCTTCGTGGGAGGAGGAGGAATCCGCGTCGGTGGCGGCGACCACGGACGTGGAGCTGCTGAAGCGGGCCTGGCGCAACGAGAAGGCCGCGCCGGAGATCCTCCACTTCGACTCCGCCCTCGTCTCCCGCGCCCGCGAGCAGATCCAGCTCCTCGTTAGCCCTCCCCCCCCCCTCGGTTCATTACACTATTCTGCACACTGACACTACCGGAACGGCGCTGATTCTTGGCGAACTTTGCTGTTGAGGCCAGGAGGAGACGCTGGAGGAATTCACGGACAACGGCGTCGACGACCTGGTGGTCTCCCTCTACCAGATGGACCTCGACCGCACGCTCTTCCTGCTCCGCTCCTACCTCCGCCTCCGCCTGCAGAAGGTCAGACTAAATCCAGCATTTCATTTCTACCGCAGAGTGGTTCGACTACTGACCGGCCGAAATGGTGCACTGGCATTTACCTTAGATGGTCGTCTTGTTGTCTGTAGATTGAGAAGTACATGACCTACATCTCCAAGTCTGACGACCTCTTGAGCCGGCTGTCGCAGCAGGAGCAGCGATTCGCCAAGAGGTATCTGTCTACTTGATTGGACCGTCTACTGTTGTTAGTCCTGCTTTTCTGGCTGAACTGACGGTCCCTTGTTGGCTTTGATCTGTTGAAAGCTGCAAGGAGATAATGGAGAAGCATCTTGAGCAGTCGGTGCTGTCGAAGCTTCCCTACGGTTATGACTCGGTAACGAGGCAATCATTATCGAGCACGGAGGATGACATGGGTATTCGACTTCATCTTGAGATTAGCATGTTTCTTTGTCATGATTTACTACATAGCCTGTTTGTAGCTTCGGCCTTTACATAAGCTGCTCTATACGACGATCTGTAGATGCTTCACCATTTAAAGCGGCCAACCTGACATGTATCACATGTTGACATGTTATTCAATTAATCTGGGGCAAATAGGTTTTTGGACTCTGATCAGGTCCTCACTAACGAACATGTGCTTCCAAGTTGATTTTGGGTACCATAGCTAAGTTGTGATATTTATAAAAGAAACCTCTCATGGTTTACTCATGCTTCTTGAAATCCCATTTTGTGCTATTTAGTTCAGTGTACATTGTACTGCTAGAAACCTTGTCCTGAATCTTCCATTCTAAAAAAATAATAATGAGCACTACTAACGCAGAATTGCATTCTTAGAAACAGATTCTACGAACACAATGTTATGCCTCACTGCAATTGAACTGTTATTTGCTTTACAAAAGCCATTTTCCCGAGCAATGTGCTTATTGCAAGCAACTTATTTGAAGATTTTACCATTTTTTTCTTGTCTCTACTTGGGCCTTATATTTCTCTATAAACGTTTATTTATTGAATTTTCCACAGTTGGCTACATCATAAACTCAATTAATATACTTTAAAAATAGTCTATTGCAATTTGGAAGTGAAAAAGACAAGTGTGTGATGCAACATGTGAGGGAAGCCTGGGGCATTTAGTTTTAGTTACAGAATTGGAAGATAGTAAGATGCCCATTACATGAAGTAGGGCGCGAAAAGCGAGAAGAATCAACCTTGGACAATGTGACGGTGTATGTTCCAATTTTTTGTATTTTTTTTTTTTGTAGTTTAGTCACCAAGTTTGTCACAGTCCCCTCATTCAGTCAAAGATTCATTCCAGATAATTTTACGTTGTAAATTGGTTGCAAATGAAACCCCAATCTCCAATGAAGTGCAAATAAAGTTCACAAATAGCAACTGCTTACCTTTGTTA
This sequence comes from Poa pratensis, assembly GCA_947311845.1. Classification (NCBI taxonomy): domain Eukaryota; kingdom Viridiplantae; phylum Streptophyta; class Magnoliopsida; order Poales; family Poaceae; genus Poa; species Poa pratensis. The sequence continues at coordinate 67,519,227 of CAMZMU010000039.1, forward strand.
ATAACAGATGATGGGACATATTATTCATGTACATGTTTTTATTGCTGAGAATGTTTTTTATTTTATTGCTGAAGATGTGAGAATGTGTTTTTAGCATGTTATCAGCTTTGAGGCACTATCTTACTTTGTTTTCAAATGCCCTCTCCAGTTCCAGAGCCTCAGCTTGACACCTTTGTCTTCTGCAAGACCAAGAGTGATGTAGGAGCATTCCAGCTAGATGACATGTAAGAGCCCAGACACTTGGTTTTTATCATTTCAGTCCCTTAAACTGTGCTAACCTGTGATGCCTGCTTCTATGAAGAGGGGAGGAAGTTGTGGATTTGGTTGCTGACGACTTGTATGTCCTTCGGTACAAGTCCATCAAGGGCCTCGTCGAGGGCGGACGGATTGATCTTATTTGATGTGAGCCGCAAGGCAGCACGAGGCTCTGAACAGATCGTTAACCCTCGGTGCAAGGATGTTCTTATTCCTGGTAAGCTAGAAATGAAGTGGTTCAGATGTGTATTCCACAATGATCAGTTAGGACAATGGAGTATCTTTTAATGTAACAATATTGTTGTTGTTTTATAAGTACAGTTAATCTTAGTCTTGTCAGCTCCTGTTCTTCAAGAACGAAGATAGTTACTGTTGTTGGTAAGAAAGATCAATATCACGAGTGATAATCACAAGATTTCTAATTTCCAGCAACTTAAGATTAGCATCAATTCAAATGTCTTGCAACTGAACCAGTTTTTGGGCTTTTGGACATGATCTGTGTATATAGACAACAATACCATGATGAAGGAATCTATTGCATTGCACATCTATTTTTGCCTTTGTTGGTGGCTTATCGCCGACAATGGTACATGAAGTTAATTGTTAGGGAGATACCCAACGATGCTCCACTCAACTTTGTAAAAAGTCTCTTGATACTCTGAAGTCGAATATTTGCTTGACAATTTCGCCACAAAATGAAGAAGCCGTAAGCCATTGACAGGGTTTGCCGAGATTGCTGCTGTTCGTTGTAGCTGGAGCTATGAACAGCGATCGATTTAGTGACTAGCTACGACTCGATTTAGTGACTAGCTACGACTGACAACCATGAAATAACCATCCCTCTCTAATTCCTGCTCGGCGCGATGGTGGGGAGAAGGCAACGCGCTGCCGCCGACGGTAGTGACGAGGTAGCAACCGGCGCCGCCCAAGCCGTCGAGCTCAAGCAACCGTGCAACACGCCGGAAGAATAGATATCTTGGTCCGCCAATATCGTAAGCAGCAGCGAAGCATGCGTATGTGGCGCGGCAATCGCGACGCTTGACGCTGTGTTTGCCGGCATTTCCACGGACACCCACAGCCGCCACCAAGCTCGGCCCGTCCGGCACCTTGCCGCGGCGATGGTCGTTCCGGCCGGCGTCGCCTACAACATGGCCATCTCCCGCTGCTCCCGCGCGGGCCTGCACCCTCGCGCCCTCGGCTTGCTCCAGGAGATGCGCGCGCGCGGCCACCATGCCGACGAGTACACCCTGACGCCCGTCCTCAACTCCGCCGCGCTCCTGCGCGTCCCCGCCGGCGCCGACGCGCTCCACTCCCTCCTCCTTCGCGCGGGCCTCGCCGCGCACCTCCACGTCGCCAACGCCCTGGTCGACGCATACGCCAAGCTGTCCCGCCACGGCGTTGCGCGGGCCGTGTTCGACGAAATGCCGCGCCGCGACGTGATCACCTGGACGTCCCTCCTCACGGGACTGGCGCGCTGTCGGTCCCACGACGCGGCACTGCGGGTCTACCGCGACATGGTCGACGCGGGTGTCGGCCCAGACGAGTTCGCCATTGCGGCCGCGCTGAGCTCGTGCGCCGGGGCGACGATGCTCGAGCTGGGCCGGTCGGTGCACGCTGCCGCGGTCCGGCTAGCGATCGACCCGTTCCTCTCGGTCGGGAACTCGCTGGTGTCCATGTATGCCAAGACCGGCTCGCTGGTCGAGGCCCGGAAGGTCTTCGACGGGATGCGTGTCCGGCGTGATCACATCACCTGGACGGCCCTGATCGCCGGGTACGCGCAGAACGGCCGGGGCAGGGAGGCGCTGGAGGTCTATGCCGACATGGTCCGGTCCGGGTACAGGCCGGACTACATCACCTTCATCGGCCTGCTCTTCGCGTGCAGCCATGCCGGCCTGGTTGACGCCGGCCGGGCGCACTTCCAGTCCATGCAGGCCGAGCACGGTGTCGCGCCTGGGGCAGACCACTACGCCTGCATGGTTGACCTGCTAGGCCGATCCGGGCGGCTCGACGAAGCCATGGACCTGCTGAGCCGGAACACGACAAGGCTGGATGCCACAGTCTGGAAGGCGCTTCTCGGTGCATGCCGGACGCACCAGAACGCGGAGCTCGCCGAGCACGCGGCCGAGATGGTGTGGAGGCTGGACCCGGCCGACGCCGTGCCGTACGTCATGCTGTCGAACCTGTACTCGCGGGCGAGGCGGTGGGGCGACGTGGCGAGGATTCGGTCGCTGATGAAGGCGAGAGGGATCACCAAGGAGCCGGGGTGCAGCTGGGTGGGAGTGAACGGCGTGACGCACCTGTTCTACGTGGAGGACCGGGATCACCCGCGAACGGAAGAGATTTACCGGAAGGTGGAGGAGATGATGGAGAGGATCCGGGCTGAAGGATATGTGGCGGATACTGACTGGGCGCTGCAGGACGAGGGGCCGGAGGGGAGGGAGAAGGGCCTGGCCTACCACAGCGAGAGGCTCGCCGTGGTGTTTGGGCTGCTCGCCGTGCCGGCCGGCGCGCCGATCCGTGTGTTCAAGAACCTCAGGGTTTGCGGCGACTGCCATGCGGCGATCAAGATGATCGCCAGGGCGTACGGCAGGGAGATTATACTGAGGGACGCCAACTGCTTTCATCACATGAAGGATGGTGCCTGCTCGTGTGGCGACTACTGGTAGATTCAGTGCAGGTATGTACGAGCCTTGGCTCATTTTTGATAGATTCAGCTTAGGCATGTGTATAACAGTATAAGAGCGGAAATCGGTATTTTAGCTCGATTTACAGTAGATTATGTTGCATCAAAAGATGCCGGCAATGTACAATGCTACCTTTGCTATTGGAATGACCCTTTTGTCTATGTAATCTTACCATTCTAGTCATCAGTATCCTTTACAGCATCCTGAAAACTAAAGAGGAGAAGCAGTTGGTAACAGCAGAGGTTAACAAAATGGAATGAACACATCTCAGTAGTCGATTGCCTTTGGTCAGTTGCAGCAATGACTGTAACTACTAGTCCTATTCCCAATGCCCATAGCTGGTTGTTTCCTACCAAACCAATTTCTGTCTTATCTTGCTGTAAAATAAGTGTCATTGTTCAAATTTCAAGCCACTATATTAAGGGTTTTCTTTACAACTTGTGAGTTCAAGATCTATGTGCAGAAAAAAAAAGAGAGATTACTTGGCCAGCAACAATAACCACTTATTTACCCAAAAAACATTGTTTCATACAGGTGGATTCTCAAAAACATCAAAAGAAAAGCAAACACCACATTCTAATTCTCATGGAATATTTGAGATGCTAAGCCAAAGATGAGAAGTGTAAGTGTAACACCAAAACAGATCGCAGAGTAATGGATGCCTCGAAATGGATTAAGATGTCTGCATTTGGATATGTACAAGTGCTATTCCATCCTGGACACTCATTGGAATTTAGAAGCAAACGCCATTTTGCCATTTTTGGCTCTAGCTATAATCGCTTCCCGTTAGCAATAAATCACTGCACTCCCCTCTACTAGCTCATAACCTTTCATCCTCCTAGTCAGTGTGCGTGTGCGGCAGTGGCATCAGGACAGATATTTTAGGAGAGGGGACAGAGACAGAGAGATGGCCATGGCAGCAGCCTCCTCCCACCCCTCTTGCTCATCTTCACCTCCGCCTTCTCGCCCCTTCTTCCTCCTCCATACGCAGCTGCTGCTGCCTCCACCATCACCACTCGTCGTCCTGCTTCTGAGAACGTACACTCTCGTCGTGACTTGCCGGAGACCGCGGCGCTGGTGGCGGGAGTAGCAGCGGTGGGAGTTGCCACCACCCTTCTTTCTGCGCCGCGACCAGCAGCAGCAGGCACCACCTACTAACCAACCAGAGAAGCAGAAACACGAGGCAGTAGAAAGCTTGTTCAGCTTGCGGTGTTACTCTATGCCGACGGCTTTTACCGCTGGAAGTTCTCCAAAAGGTGCAAAGGCGAGGGCCTCAGTGTCCAAGGAGGGCGAGCTGGGCGGACAAGAAAATGGCCACCAGGTACACCGTCAGGCTCTCCACGAAGTGAACCTACTGTCCGCTGCTCCTCCGCGCGCTCATGCACCGCCTGAGACGGCAAGGGCACCGCCGATCACCACCACACCATAGTAGACTGACTGTTGCCACCATCTGTTCACTTGTTCTCTGTGTACACACATTCCAGATGATCGTTTTTTTTTGCAAGCTAGTATTTTCTATCTAATACATTCTTGATTTCTTGTTATTATGCCATAGGTACAAGGGGAACCATCTAACTTATTCATTGCCCCTGGCACTCTATATCCTCCCCTTCATAGGTACAACAACATGATGACATCTTACAACAACACTTCTAGCTACCCAACTCAGGTGAGGATGAGGTCTGACACCTACTAACTCCAGACACCACTTCAGAACAACCACTTGTTAAATTTCAAAAAAAAAAACCACTTGTTTGTTTTTGCTGACAAGGCGAGGCGAAGGGGCCAGGGAGGCTATAGCCATTCGGCGAACCACCTCCTCGCCTTGGCGTCACTGCCACGACTACTCCAGCCGTTCATAGCAAGAGGGTAGGCGCACGGCATCTCTTCGCCGCCTTCGTTTCTCACCTCCAACAACAGGTCCAGGTTGTCAGCCTTCTTCATTGCACCATCCCCAGCGTCGCCTATGACCAGGGTCGGGGCTTCTCCGTCAGGGTCTGCTGCTCATCGTCGGACCAGTAGCCACTTTCTCGCATGGCTAGGTCGTCATACTCCTCGTCTGACTTTGTCGAGTGCTCATCCACAGACCCTGCTTCCTCCATCTGCGAATGGATAATCAGTTTAATACACCGGTTTTCCTGTTGATTTAATGTTGTATCTCTGGAAGAATGCAGCACCACAACAGTTGAATGTCATGTACATAAAACTGCAACACATCATACTCATACATTCACCTAGAGTATAGAAAATTCAGTTGAGTTCTGCCTTTTGCACTATTAGCACTTAGGCACATGGGAAAATAACTACACACTTAAGGCACTGACTTTTCAGCATTCTTTTGTCAAGGAAATTCTGTGCATAAAATTGGAGGATCAGATAAAGAGAAGTTTTTTTTCAACTACCTCTTGGATGTCCCTTTCTTCGTCAGTTAGATCCTCATTCGTCTCTGCATCACCAGCATCATCACTTTCTTCTTCTTCACTGTCAAACACGGAGTACGCATCCACAAGCTGTATGAGTTGAGTGTAAACTGTGTCAGCCCAAGCACAGCATCAGTTACTTTAATTTTCATACGAGGCTACATATGCATGCCGTATATGAGATATCTGAATCTTTCATATGTGTTTACACATAACTGTCGTGACAGTCTTGACAAATAACTCATTTACGGTGGGCATAACCAACTGTGAAATATCATAGTTACAGAAAGGATTAAGAGGCGAACCTCTTTGGAATTGTCATCTGACATCTTTGGTGTGCTGCAACATGAGGATACATATCTACTCCCCGTATCTGTGCCGTCAGCCTTGGAGTCATCGGCACTCTCAGCTTGACTGGTGCATCCGGTATCACTTGGCCACGCACTAATTCCAAAAGCGCCAAACTGAAGATTGACAGGCTCTGCCTTCCCAATATGCAATGGGCCATACATAGGATTTCCGACAGATTTCTCACTGCCTGTGCCATCGTTTATGTTTCCATTGCTGTCACCGGCATCCACAGGCCATGCCTTAGCCACTGAACCATCAGTGTTAAGGAGAGCCATCAGATTCCTAGAAGACCCTTTCCTTTGAATCAACTGAAACATGCCCTTGGAACTCAACGAGTTTGCGGCACACTGGTTCTTGTACTCTTCATTTACTATAGCTGCAGTGTTTGTATTGGAGTCATAAAACTGCTCGCCGGCCTCTCGCCGACGAAGGCAGCTAAAAACTGTGGCGTGTATGGCCGCCACACTCCGATCTACATTGGTATTATTAATTTTCGGCACTAGATGTTTGTCGGCTCGGTTGCCCAGGTACTCCTGGATAGCTCTAATATTCTGGATATATTTGATATATCTGTTCTTTGCCGGATCAAGCGTCATGTACTTTGCACGGACTGCAAACCGTTCCATGTGCTTCTCCTCATTCGTGATATATACCATAAATGGTATTACGGAGGGATGTTTCTTCATTAGGCCCATCTATTTGACAGAGAAATAAAATGAATTTCACTGCATACTCTAGAAGACAGAAAGGAATGTAATTATGACAACATAAATAACACAAAAAACAACAAGGTTCTTTTTCTGTGAAGAAAACAACATGGCTTTGACATCACATACCACGAAATTCAGGCTTAAATGAACTCCTTCTACAATTAAAGATTCTTTGCGCTCCTCCCAGGTTGTAATTAATCTGTCAAGGCTGCCAATGATCATCTCACTCTGCGCTTTGTATCCTTCTATGGCCATTTGCTTTTTGCTGGTCACTTCAGTTCTTGGAGGCAGGTCTGAGGATCTGTCAATACATTTCTCATCTGAACTGCCACCATCTTTCTCTCCATTGGCAACTGAATGGGAAATAACAGAGAGTTTCTTTGCCCTGCGTTTTGCCTTAGCTTGGGCAACTGCAACAGGGTCTAAATAATCTCCTGCGTGGTAGGTTGACGCATAGAGCAGAGGGTTTTGTTTTTCGTCTACAAAACTCCTCATCATGTGCCGTATAGAGTCAGTAGAAACAATGGTGGTGATACCCAACCTGTTTCCCTGGGGAAAAACAAAGTTAGGGTAGGGAATTTCTGAAGTATCAGGGTTATTCACTTCTACCAAGCAATCCCAATTTTGCATGGATATACGGAATATCTAATGTATACTATTATGAGAAGAATGTGTTCATCAACTTGAATCTACCAATGAAGGGTTATCGTAACTAAAGAATAAAGATAAACACTTACCAACAAGGAAGATAGGGTGGACTTGCCGCACCCACTTGTGCCACATAACAGAACTGTCACCGATTCTTTTCTCTCCTTAATCCTGATATAAAACATGGGGAAAAACATAAAAACAAACGTCAGAAACAAATTCCTGTCAAAACACTATAACACGTGGCTCTTATGATAAGCAGTATATTGTTCTGTTCGCCATAGCACTTTCACTTAAAGACATTTGATTTCTTGAAGACTGGTGACAGAGTTGAGTTGCAAAATCTCCGATGTGAACCCAGGAAACAGATAAGATGAGCGAACCCGTGATATGGTATTACCTGCAGGCAAGAAGCAAGTCAGCCCTCTGATTGGGCCCGACATACTTGTACAAAGTGAGGGCATCACATACAACATTTATGAACTCCTCCCTGGAAACAACAGCAGTTGTCTGGGTCTTGTACAACTCAAATGGCATGTTCGTCATGTCTTCTGTGTTCAGGAGCTCGGCAACTGCCATATCATCCTCAGCTGCGGGTCCATCTAGTTTTGATGCGTCTAAGAAATCACTCCTGGTCACATTAAATACTCTCTTGCTGATCTGGTGACAATGAGACACACGTTATCATTTGTTTGCATTCCGTAGGTTACAAAAGTCAGCAATTGCATCTAGGATGGTAGCAGAAACTGTGAAACAGACTGTAAGAAAGTTGGAATTTCTATATCAGGGAACACATACCAACCTTGTTGCACAATTTAAGAATTATAGTGCAGTATGCAGCTATGATTTTAGCATCTGGAATTTCAATGCAAAAAGGGCACATGCAGGCAATATATGTAGCTAGTAAATGAGTCAAGATCGCCAAGTATATCCTGGGCGTACTGGATATTCCATAACTGAATCTTGGTGACAGCGACACAGATGCTCGTATCTAAAAAACAGCGACACAGATACTACGGCGTAACGGCGTTGAGTCAAATCTTAAGTCACCAAGGAGCAACTCAGGCAACACCACTATTTGGTACTACCTCCGATCCATATTATTGGGCACAAGTTTGTCTAGATACACATGTATCTAGTCTAAATACTTAACTAGATACATATGAATTTAGACAAAGCTATGCCCACTAATATGGATCGGAGGGAGTACCATTAACTGGGGGAGATGCAACTCAGGAATCCAAGTACAGCTAGTAGTGAGATGAGGCAGAGAGACTGGAGGCCATTAACTAGGACAAGTTGAGAGAGAGGGAGGACCTTGAAGGCGTGGCGTGGCTTGCATCCCATGAGCTGGAGCGTGCTCTGGAGGACGGGGCGTGTGTAGCGGAAGGTGCTCCTCCGGCCATGGCCGTGGTCGTCGGCGACGGCAATGTAGAGCAGCCTGGAGGCCGCCATGCCCGCCTGACCCTACAACCAGGAGGCAGCCCCTCCACTGAATCAAGGGATCGGCGAATCGAGGAGGCGGGCGGGGAGAAGGGAGGAGCGGCAGGTCTCGGCCGGGGGAGGGGGTTTTGAGTCCGCCGGGCATTGTCGCCGCATGGGGATGGGGACGAGAGGTGGCGCAGGGCGGTGCGGCGGGCGATGTCACGGCGGACACGCAGCGGCCGCCCATGCCCTCCACATGTCCCCCACGCGGGAGCGATGTCAGCACTACACTCCCCGCCACCCGTGTGCACGCAGCTAGTAGGTGGGAGTGAACGGTGCGACGCACGCACCTGTTTGTTCTACGTGGATGACCCGACCGCGGGCACCCCCGGACGGCTAACTCTGACGGTCTCCCCCATTTTCTCCATCCGTCCGTGGTCAAAAACTAGATCCAACGTTCTCCCTCAAACAAACAAAAGTGTTTGCGAACTACTCCCTCCGTTCCAATTTAATTGACAATTAAATTGGAACGGAGAGAGTATCTGTTTAGGGCTAGTGTGGGGCCAAATGAACATTGTATATGTTCGTGTCGCGTTTTGTCTGCCCCTCCTTTGACCGTCAGCCACACCGGTCATCCCCACCTCTATCTCTATCTCTTTCTCTCTCCCAGCTCGATTACTCTCCTCCACCATCTTGCCGTCGACCGCCACCGCCCTTCCGCTCAACAATGACCCGCCGCCGTCGTCGTTGTTGTTTCCGTCTCTTTTCGGCCTCAGGTAAGCTCGGGTGGCGCAAGGAAATGACCATACATCTCGTCTCCATCGTCATCAGAGGCCTCGAGTTGAAGAGGATGAGCGATTGTTCCTCCGTCCTCGAACAAGAGGGGAGGCTATTCTTCCACCCGGCCATGGAAGATTGAGCTCACAGGCTGGTGAAGATTGTCGCAAATTCTCTCCGATGACTAGTTATGGACATTGTGTGATCATTGTTGCATTATGTGGATGGTGTAGATCATGGAGGATAGTTGTGAGGAGTTTATCTTCAATGAATTCATGGATACATGGTACAATGACCTGGCCGGCGAGGATATTTTGATAGTCGTGGATCTCATCCTCCACGATGAGCAACATAATGCACTGCCCAATTTCTGAGGTGATCGATCGTAGCAGGGCCGATGGTCATGTTCTTCTCTAAGTTCTTCTCTAAGACGATTACTAAAAACTGATCAAGACAACTTTTTTCCTACAGATAAGTTTTGGCGACGCTTCCAGATGTCCAGTCATGTGTTCATACATGTTTTGGAAGGTGTGAGGGTGCACGATGACTACTTCAGATTAAAGACTGATATGCTGGGCCTATAAATTGAAATATATAGAAAACGTCCAGTTTTTTACTACTACTGCTACTATTTCTTATACTTTTTCAAGGAAGCATCATTTTTTTGTTTTTGACTGAATTGGGTTGAGCGTAGACGAGCAAGCAGAGCACAAGAAAGAGGACAGATCGTCTTAGCAAAGTCGACTATAAATATAAAACTATTGTCCTAAAAGAAGGCCACTTGGGAAACATGGCCCAATTTCTCTTCTTTATTTTCACAGGGGTTCTTGTCTTCAGAAATGCACTGTTATTCGGATGCTTGAAAATGGAGTTGTTTCTAATCTCGTTGATGAGTATGCTCGCATGACATGTTTTGAGGTCACGTACAAATTTTGCAATGCATTGGTGGCTCCTTTGGCCCTGAATTTTGAGACAATCAAATATTATTGACACAACCCGACTCATGTCTATTCGAACTGGAAAATGTTTTCCTGAGATGCTAGGATGCATTGGAAATGTAAGAACTGTCCATTTGCTTCACATTGTAAATATAAAGGGCATGTTGGCGAGTATATGGTCATACTTGAAGTCATGGCATCACATCGATCATTTCTGGTTCACAATCTTTTTTTAGCATGGCAAGATCCCACGGTGATACCAACCTGTTTCAAGGCTCTCCGGTGTTCTCAAATCTTGCAGAAGGTAGTGCTCCGGAATGCAACTACGAGATCAATGGCCATGAACACTGTAATGGGTACTATCTAGCTGATAATATTTATCTTCAGTGTGTACATTTGTGAAGACAATCTCCAACCAATGGTATTATAAGATATTGATTTACAAAAATATTAAGAGAGTTGTAACATGATGTGGAGAGAGTTGTAAAACAGATGTGGAGAGAGCATTCGATGTGCTTCAATCTTGTTGGGTTATTGTTTGGCAAGCTGCTGGAAAATGGGATGTCGACACATTGTGGGAAGTGATAACTGCTTGTGTGATCATGTGCAATGTGATTGTTGAGGAATGGAGGATGGGCAATCATGGTATCTATGATGTAACAGGGTGGAACTTTAAGGTCCCTACGTCATCGGAGGCATCGAGTTGAAGAGGATGAGCGATTGTTCCTTCGTCTTCGAACAAGAGGGGCGGCTATTCTTCCACCCCCATGGAAGATTGAGCTCACAGGCTGGTGAAGATTGTCGCAAATTCTCTCCGATGTCTAGTTATGGACATTGTGTGATCATTGTTGCATTATGTGGATGGTGTAGATCATGGAGGATAGTTGTGAGGAGTTTATCTTCAATGAATTCATGGATACATGGTCCAATGATCTGGCCGGCGAGGATATTTTGATAGTCGTGGATCTCATCCTCCACGATGAGCAACATAATGCACTGCCCAATTTCTGAGGTGATCGATCGTAGCAGGGCCGATGGTCATGTTCTTCTCTAAGTTCTTCTCTAAGACAATTACTAAAAACTGATCAAGGCAATTTTTTCCTACAGATAAGTTTTGGCGACGCTTCCAGATGTCCAGTCATGTGTTCATACATGTTTTGGAAGGTGTGAGGGTGCACGATGACTACTTCAGATTAAAGACTGATATGCTGGGCCTATAAATTGAAATATATAGAAAACGTCCAGTTTTTTACTACTACTGCTACTATTTCTTATACTTTTTCAAGGAAGCATCATTTTTTTGTTTTTGACTGAATTGGTTGGAGCATAGACGAGCAAGCAGAGCACAAGAAAGAGGTCATATCGTCTTAGCACAGTCATCTATAAATATAAAACTATTGTCCTAAAAGAAGGCCTCTTGGGAAACATGGCCCAATTTCTCTTCTTTCTTTTCACAGGGGTTCTTCTCTTCAGAAATGCACTGCTATTCGGATGCTTGAAAATGGAGTTGTTTCTAATCTCGTTGATGAGTATGCTCGCATGACATGTTTTGAGGTCACGTACAAATTTTGCAATGCATTGGTGGCTGCCTTTGGCCCTGAATTTTGAGACAATCAAATATTATTGACACAACCCGACTCATGTCTATTCGAACCGGAAAATGTTTTCCTGAGATGCTAGGATGCATTGGAAATGTAAGAACTGTCCATTTGCTTCACATTGTCAATATAAAGGGCATGTTGGCGAGTATATGGTCATACTTGAAGTCGTGGCATCACATCGATCATTTCTGGTTCACAATCTTTTTTTAGCATGGCAAGATCCCACGGTGATACCAACCTGTTTCAAGGCTCTCCGGTGTTCTCAAATCTTGCGGAAGGTATTGCTGCGGAATGCAACTACGAGATCAATGGCCACGAACACTGTAATGGGTACTATCTAGCTGATAATATTTATCTTCAGTGGTGTACATTTGTGAAGAGAATCTCCAACCAATGGTATTATAAGATATTGATTTACAAAAATATTAAGAGAGTTGTAAACATGATGTGGAGAGAGTTGTAAAACGGATGTGGAGAGAGCATTAGATGTGCTTCAATCTTGTTGGGTTATTGTTTGGCAAGCTGCTGGAAAATGGGATATCGACACATTGTGGGAGGTGATAACTGCTTGTGTGATCATGTGCAATGTGATTGTTGAGGAATGGAGGATGGGCGATCATGGTATCTATGATATAACGGGGTGGAACTTTAAGGTCCCTACGATTGAGATTGAGCACACACTTACCAAGTTTAAAGCTAAGATGCATATGAAATATTTGATCAAGTTGTTCATGTTCAACTTCTAAATGATTTGGTTCAACACATTCATAGAGGAAACCAGTAGTTCTTATTTGAGGACCGACTAGGTGGAACTTGCCTGGGAAAGAGGTTTCCTGGTTGAATAACTTGTTCATTTCAGCCAGCGGGAGACATGAGTAAAAATGAACTTGCCTGGGAAAGAGGCCAGTTCAATCCTTTTGGGATTTTAGGGTTTTCGTTAAAACCTCGAGTTCTAAAAATAGCAACGTAGTCCTGATTAGGCTTACTTGAAACACTAGTAAAATGCTATTATGTATAGTTATAAGATGCAACACGAATTACCCCAAAACTATCAAAGCTTGAATGATTTACCAGAGGAAGTGTATAATCGACATGGGGCTATGTTAGAGCTGCAATGCACATTCTGAACAATTTACGCCGTTGTATGTCACAATTGGGAATGAAAACTGTGTCTTCAATTTTTTCTGTATGTAAAATGACGCATAATTTTGATAGTTGTGCATGCATAAAACTGGCTAGAGGGGGAGGTGCGGTCAATTACCCATTTACCCTATCTAAAACTAGCTCATGTATGGTAGTTAAGCAAATAAGAAGGTAGGGAGGGGGGCGGGCGCCCCCCTACTTGTACATAGTTACGCTAATGATCATAACTACAAAGTTCACATGTGAAATGAGACCACCTAGCTACAAGGATCGAGCCTTCCACTTTAGTGGACTCAAATTTTCAACCCTTCTTTTTTACCAATTATGCCTGATAGATAAAACTACAAGTGAGAAAGAAACCAATAGAGTTGTACAAACAAAAGGCAAGAAGACAAAAATGTTCCTCTGCTTTTGTTCCTAGAGGAAGGACATCAGTGGTTAGCTCATTAAAACAAATATTTGAATTGCAGCTAGCTGATAGACTCATCAACACTACACAACCCACAGTAATAAAAGGAATCACATATTCGACTTTAATAATAAAGATTAATATGCGGGATGACATTTATCTAGTTAAGAAAAAGTCACACTGGACATCACGTATTTGAGTTCAATACTGAAAGAGCATACTTGCTCTAAAATCTATTTTGGGAGTCTAATGACAACACATCAACAGGACTAATGTGTGTTTGACAAATGCAGATAAGTCATATCAAAACATTGTGTCAAGTTGGGAGCTAGTGGCCATGGAAATCAGCTCAGTAGAGTTTTTATGTGTCTAGCGGTAGTATCGCTGGCGCAACGTTAGTACTGCTCCACCTGGAGCGGGACTTCTGCAGCACAGCTGGTACTCCTCCTGGCGGTGGTACCGCGTGGTACCGCTGGTCTCAGCCAGCGGTACTACCGCTGGTGGTACCGCCAGGGGTACCGCTAGGCTGGAAAAACTCTCTGATCTCGCTACGGTACCCGGCGGTACCCGCCTCGTACTACCGTTGGGTTCCTTCAATTTAATTCGAAGGATCCCAATGGTACTACCGGTGGCGCCGCGGTAGTACCGCCAGTCCTGGCAACTACGGTACCTCTATGAGGTACCGCCGCAGCTGGGCCATGCTGTACACTTGGTACCGCTGAGAGATCAGGAAACGGTAGTACCGCTCTCCCAGCGGTAGTACGCTGTGCAGTTTTTCTGCACATAACGGTTCGATTTTCAGGGGGCCCTATTTAAAGACTGCTTCTTCCCCAAGAAGCTTAGCTCGCCCAAACTCAAAGAACACCATTGTTGCAAGCTCAAGAATCACTAGATCTCCTAATCCCTCCACCCAAACTCGTTGATCTTTGGAGGATTGAAGGAGAAGGCCCGGATCTACATCTTCACCAAGCCGATTTACATTTCCCCCTCATTCACTTGAGGGCCCCTTGGCTAGGGTTTCCATTGGGAAAACCTAGCTCCTTGTTGTACTCGCTTGTTGTCTTTGTGACAGATTGTAGCCGTTCGGGAGCCCCCAATCCTGTTGTGGGTTGTGCCCCGGATTGTTGTTGTAAAGGCTCTGGACTCCGCCTTGAAGGTTTCCGATAGTTGAAGGTGAACCAAACCTTTGTGGTGCGGTTCATCGGAGAAGAAGGTGAAGCCGTTGTGGCTGTTGAACCATTGTGTTGGTTCACACCTCTCGAACGAGACGTACTCCCCTAAAAAGGAGGAACTCGGGAATACATCCGTGTCTCCGCGTGCTCTCACTTCGGTTAGATCTATCCTTGTTTACAGCTTTTACTTAATGTATCTTGCTTAGTTGCTAGCTTGTCATATAGGTAAATTCACCGTAGTTACATATCTAGAGAATTTATCTTTTGTGTCAAGCCTAATTTGAAAAAGTACTAAAATTGAAGTAGCACCTATTCACCCCCCCTCTAGGTGTCATACGATCCTTTCAGTTGGTATCAGAGCCTCGGCTCTCTTGTTGGGCTTAACCGACCGAGAGAAGTATGACACAAGGAGAGGTGCCCTCGGAGGGCAAGGCACTACGACATCCATGGCCGATCTCAAAACGATGGAAACATCATTGAAATCGTCCATGGATACCCAATTTGGTGACATACGTGATATGCTCGCGAAACTCACATCTGCCAAGGATCCTTCGGAGTCCGCTCCACTAGAGGACACCTCTCACTCCGATGAAGGTGAATCCGAGGAGGAAAAAGAGAAAAAGAAGGGGGTTGAAAACACCGACCTTAAGAAACCCTCCTCATCTAGCACCAAGCCGGTAGATGGGAAGCCGGAGTACCATGCGGTTCCCCTTGTGTACTCCCCCGACCCACCTATCAATCTTACTCGCATAAACCCTTTAGGTCCTCCAGCTAAGCTTAATGCATTGGTTTTTACAACTTGGCAACACTTAATGAGATCTCATGTTAACAGTGCCTCTATCGAGCTTTGGAGGATCATTCAAGTGGGATACAAGGCCGTGGATCCTAACAACTTGACAAGAAGAGAGGTGGCTGATGCTCAACTCAATGCCACCGCTCTACAATGCTTGAACTTGCCGTTGGTGAAAATGATCTTCATCACATTCAACACCTCACCACCGCCAAGGAAGTTTGGGATTGTCTCTCCGAGGTGTTTCTTGGTAATGAGAGCATGAAGTGGAATAGATTTGATGCTTTGAACAATGATGCCGAAGGCTTCTACATGCTTGAGGGTGAAACTCATGAAGAGATGTATGGAAGACTCAAGACCCTTGCCCAAGCCTTTTATAATGTTGGGGCAAAGTATGCGGATGATGCTTGGGTCAAGAGGAAGTATGTGAATGCTCTCATGCCCTTCGAGCCCGTTGACTTGAAGGCCATACAAGGAAGACACAACTACCTTGAAATGACCTCTAATGAAGTTATGTAAGAGATGCAATCTTCCAAGGTTGCCACCAAAAATGCTCTAGACAACCGTGCTAGGGCCATGAGAATGAAACAAGGTTCTTCACTTGCTTTGAAGGCCAAAGTGGTGTGCCTAGATGATAGCGTGGAAGTTGAAGCATGCCCAAGCAACATTCTTCCCGATGATCTCGAACAAGCCTACCATGATCATTGGCCCTTGCCTCAAGAGCATTTTGGCGTGACCCGGCCAAGGCAAAGGCTCAAGTTGATCTAAGGAACAACCCAAGTGGGAAGGAGTTTGCTACAAGGACAAAGACTTGCTACAATTGTCATGACAAGCATCACTTCATCAAAGGTGTCCTTATGAGAATAGAGAACAACATGGTGGAAGGCTTGTTCCAAAGGATCAATCAAAGTTGATTCAAAAGAAGCCTTTTGTCAAAAGGAAGCCATTATTCAAGAAAGCACCAAGAATGTGTTGATGACTCAAGAAGAGTATCCTTCTGATGATTCCGAAGAAGAAGATGAACCCACTTGTGAGGTGGCCGCTTGGCCATTGTCTCAACTCCATCACCTTCTCTCTTTGAACCCCCAATGAGAATCTCTCCATCAACACCGCTCGTTGCCTCATGGCCCATGTTACCGAGGTATCATCTTCTACTCCCAAGACTATGCATGAAATGATGATACTCTAGTCTTGTGATTAAGAAAGAACTTGTTGTTTCGATACTTTGTGGCTAACTTGCAAGGTGAAGCTAAGAAGCATGTTGAGTCTCTCATGAGACAACTTGGTGCAGCCGAAGACCTCCTTGAGGTCAAGGGAAAATTGAGAGAGAGGACTCTCACCATAATATCCTTGAATGCTTCTCTTGAAGAAGAGAGTGAATATAGAACTTCTTGAGGAAAGACTTGAGTCCCTTGATGATAAAAATGATGAAATAATTGCTAAAATCATTAAGGATAGAGACCATGTCTTTGCTAAATATAAAGTGATTAAAAAGGAGAAAGCCGAATTTGTGGTTGCTAATGCTAGACTCTTGAGGATATGGAGAAACTTGACAAGGCTCACAAGGCCTTGGAAAGTACTCACTCTCTTCTAGTCAAGTCTCATGAGCAACTTCAAACTCAACTTTCTAAATCTAACTCACCTAGCACTCTACTCCCTCTTGTGATCATGCAAATGTTATTGAGGAAAATGCTAGGTTGAAGGTTGAGCTTGCCAAGGCCACTAGTGCCAAGACCTCTATTCCTAAAGGTAAAGAAAAGGTTGTTGCTCATGGTTTGAGCAAAAGCCACACAAAGGGAAGGAGGGTCTTGGTTATGTAGCCAAGGCAAAGAAGAAGAAGAGCAACAACAACAAGGCCAAGCCCGCACAACCAAGACTCCCATTGCGAGTGGGAATGCCACTAGGGGCAAGACCACTCGTAGTGACTTTGCGGGAATGCTAACCCTCACTACATTTTATATGTTGATTATTATGGTGATGTTTATGCAAAATATGTTGGTCCTTATGATGGTTATGTTGCTCATGCTATTTGGGTCCCAAAGACCTTGTTGCTAACCAAAGAGGACCCATTGCAAGATGGGTACCTAAAACCAAGCAATGATTTCTTGTAGGACTATGCTTCCGGTGGGTCTAAATGGGTGGTTGATAGTGGATGCACTAGTCATATGACCGGAAGCAAGGAGATCATGACGGAGTTGGGACCAAATATAAATCAAGCATCCGTCTCCTATGGTGATAAATCAAAAGCGGAGGTAAAGGGCCTCGGCAAGGTGGTAGTTGCAAAGGATATCACCCTTGTAAATGTCATGCTTGTCGAGTCCCTCGGTTACAATCTTATGTCCGTTCGTGCACTTAATAAGATGAATTTTGATGTCCATTTTACTATTGATATGGTGGTACTCTTGAGGAGCAAGACTCTAAAGGTCATGTTCGTTGGGTATGTTGAAAATGAGTTGTTTGTGGTGGACTTTTCGGGGTCAACCAACACTCAAGCAATATGCCTATTCGGAAAGGCCGACGTGGGGTGGTTGTGGCATCGCCGCTTGTCCCATGTCAACATGAGAACTTTGCAAAGTCTTCACAAGGGTGGCCACATTCTTGGACTAAAAGACAATGTTTCTTTTTCTAGAGATCGTCTTTGTAGGGCTTGTGTTGAAGGAAAGATGCATGATTCTCCCCATCCAAGCAAGACCATCATTTCATCAAAGAGGATATTGGAACTTCTTCATGTTGATCTCTTTGGTGCCGTGCCTCAACCAAGTCTTGGTGGGAAGAAATATTGTTTGGTGATTGTTGATGACTATTCAAGATTTACTTGGGTTTATTTCTTCAAGACGAAGGATGAGACCAACAAGCCGTCATCGACTTTCCAATGAAGTTCAACGCCAACACAATGTCCCATATTGGCCATTAGGAGTGACAATGGCTCCGAGTTCAAGAACTACACCCTAAATGAGTTTCTTAGTGAAGAGGGATTCGTCATCAATATTCCGCTGCATATACCCCTCAACAAAATGGTGTAGCCGAAAGGAAGAACCGGACTCTCATGGATATGGCAAGGTCTATGTTGGCGGAGTTTAAGTCTCCACTCTTCTTGTGGGCCGAGCCATCTCCACGGCGTGTCATTCATCAAACCGGCTATTCTTTCGCAAAGGCAAGAAGTTTACACCTTATGAGATGCTCACCGGCAACAAGCCCAATGTCTCCTACTACCGAGTATTTGGTTGTAAGTGTTTCTATAAGATCAAAGGTGTTCGTTTGTCTAAATTTGAATCTAAAGCTTTAGAGGGTGTTTTTGTTGGTTACGGTGCCGAATCTCACACTATAGAGTCTATGACAAATCCTTGGGAAAGTCATAGAATCTTGTGATGTGAGTTCGATGAGAATGACGGCTCCCAAGTGGCGCAATTTCATGTTTGTGATGTAGATAATGAGGACCTCAAGATGCAATAAGAAGAATGGGCATTGGTTTCCATCGCCCCATTGAGATTCATTATGAGCCTCCTCAAGCAAGTCCAAGCTCCACTCAAGTGGACTCTCATCATCACAAGTTGAACCGGCGCCTACATGGAAGCAAATGATGCACCACCCAAGAACAAGTTCAAGACCCTCCTCATGTTGACCAAGTTGCTATGCAAGAACCAAGTTCTCCTATTGTTGATGCTAGCCAAGGTCATGACCAAGATCAACCCTCTCCTTCTATTGTTGAAGATGTGCAAAGATGATCAAGGTCAACATTCCGGTCAAGACGGGGACTCAAATGATCAAGATGATCAAGTGATACCTCCAAGATGCAATAGAGATATCGAAGCCCGTCGTAAAGCAAGAGTTGCAAGAGACTTTGAGATAAAGGTCACAAGCTAGAACAATCCTTGGTGACCTAAATAGCAATGTTACCACAAGAAGACAATTGGCAAGCTTTAGTGAACATCAAGCACATATTCCATGGTGGAACCAAAGAAAGTGTTTGAAGCTCTTGAAGATCCGGATTGGTTAGAAGCTATGCATGATGAACTCAATAACTTCAAGCGCAACAAAGTGTGGAATTAGTTGAGAAGCCAAAGGATTGCCGCAATGTTATAGGCACTAAGTGGATATTCAAGAACAAGCAAGATGAGCATGGAATGGTTGTGAGGAACAAGGCAAGATTGGTTGCACAAGGGTACTCTCAAGTTGAAGGCATTGATTTTGGAGAGACTTATGCACCCGTGGCTCGCCTTGAGTCCATCCGTATCCTTCTTGCATATGCATCACATCATAACTTTAAATTGCAACAAATGGATGTGAAAAGTGCTTTTCTTAATGGTCCTTTAAAGGAGTTGGTATATGTTAAGCAACCACCGGGTTTCGAGGATCCCAATTCCCTAACCATGTCTACAAGCTTGATAAGGCGCTCTATGGACTTAAACAAGCTCCACGTGTGGTATGAGCACCTAGAGAGCTTCTAGTAGACCGTGGATTTGAGGTTGGGAAAATCGATCCCACTCTCTTTACCAAGAGGGTTAAAGGGGAGCTTTTCATATGCCAACTTTATGTTGATGATATTATCTTTGGCTCATCTAACAAAGCTTTCAATGATGAATTTTCAAAGCTTATGACCGATAGGTTCGAGATGTCTATGATGGGAGATTGAAGTTCTTTCTTGGTTTTGAGATCAAGCAATTGAATGAAGGGACTTTCATCTCTCAAACCAAATATACCCAAGACATGCTCAAGAGGTTCAATATGCAAATGCTAAGAGAAGCGGTTTCCCTATGGACACCAAATGCCATCTTGAACTTAACCCAAAGGGTATTGATGTTGATCAAAAACTTTATCGCTCTATGATTGGTTCTTTGCTTTATCTTTGTGCATCTAGACCCGATATTGTGTTGAGTGTAGGGGTGTGTGCAAGGTATCAAGCGCTCCTAAAGAAAGCCACTTGAAGGCGGTCAATAGAATCCTTCGATATTTGGTTTATACCCCAAGGTTTGGTTTGTGGTACCCAAAGGGCACTAATTTCTCTCTTGCCGGGTACACGGATTCGGATTGGGCGGTTGTAAGGATGATAGGAAATCAACTTCCGGGGCATGCCAATTCTTGGTAGGTCCTTGGTGAGTTGGTCTTCTAAGAAGCAAAATTGTATATCTCTCTCCACCACCGAAGCTGAGTATGTGGCAGCTGCTAGTGCATGCACTCAATTGTTATGGATGAGGCAAACTTTAAAGGAATACGGTGTCCATTGTGACAAAGTGCCTCTTTTGTGTGACAACGAAAGTGCTATCAAGATTGGTCACAACCCGGTGCAACACTCAAGAACGAAGCATATTGAGATTCGTCATCATTTTATTCGTGATCACATTGCCCGTGGTGACATTGAGCTTGGCTATATTCCAACCAAAGACCAACTTGCAGATATGTTCACGAAGCCACCTGACGAAGCAAGATTCACTTATTTGAGGCATGAGCCAAATATCGTGGATTCAAGGAGCTTGACTTGACTATCTTGCATAGACACCAATATTTTGACTATATGTTTGGTTTAGGTGTAGGCATAGACATAGGGGAGTGCGGTCCTAATACATTGGACTATCCCTCCCCCCATTATGCCGACATTAAGAACTCATTTGCTTCTCTATATTCGTTCTATGAATTGTGAGCTTAAAATGACGAGAGTGGCAGTGAACCCAAGATACATCTTCGCGGTGTCACACCACATACACTGATACGTCTCAAACGTATCTATGATTTTTGATGTTCCATGCTGTTATTATATCAATTACTACATGTTTGATTACACTTCATAGCATTTTTATACATTTTCTGGGACTAACCTATTAACAAGATGCCACAGTGCCAGTTCCTGTTTTCTGCTGTTTTTCCGTTTCAGAAAAGCTAGTCGGGAAATATTCTCGGAATTGGACGAAATTCAACGTACACCAGTTTTACACCGACACGATCACGATGTCCAAAGGGGGAACGGAGAGGCGCCAGGGAGCCGCCACACCACCCCTGGGTGCGGGCCCCATGCCAGGCGCGTCGGGGGTGGTGTGGGCCCCTTGGGCGTCTCCTGACGCCGCCCTTTCGCCTATATATTCCCGATGTCCCGAAAACTCTAAATACCCGATCATTATTCCACGAAAAGTTCCGTCGCCGCCGTCATCGTCAACCCTAGATCGGGAGGGTTCTGAAGCTCTTCCCGGCACCCTGCCGGAGGGGAGATCATCACCGGAGGGCTCTACATCGCCATGCCTGCCTCCGGAGAGATGCGTGAGTAGTTTATCCTTGGACTACGGGTCCATAGCAGTAGCTAGATGGTTGTCTCTCCACTTTGTGCTATCATGTTTAGATCTTGTGAGCTGCCTATCATGATCAAGATCATCTTATTGTAATGCTACATGTTGTGTTTGCTGGGATCCGATTAATAGAGATACTATGAGCAAGTTGTTTATCAATCTATCTATATATGTTGTTTATGATTTTGCATGCTCTTCGTTGCTAGTAGATGCTTTGGCCAAGTAGATGTTTGTGACTCCAAGAGGGAGTATTTATACTAGATAGTGGGTTCAAGCCTCCAGTAATCTAGGCTCGAGTGACAGAAACGTCTAAGGTTGTGGATGTGTTGTTGCCACTAGGGATAAAACAGTGATGCTATGTCTACGTGTCATTTGCATTGTTTACATTACACACTTTGCTTAATGCAATTATCTGTTGCTTGCAACTTAATACCAACGGGGGACACAGATGTTAACCTAGCGGTGGATTCTTAGTCATAGATGCAGCTGGATAGCGGTCTGTGTATTATGTTTAATGCCCTATTAAATCTCATAGTATTCATCTTGTCATATATTGCATTGTCATGCGCTCTCTATTTGTCAATTGCCCAGCTGTAATTTGTTTACCCAGCATGTTAATTATCTTTTATGGAGAGACACCACTAGTGAACTGTGGACCCCGGTCCATTTCCTCATACTGATAAAACCACCAACTGCAATCATCTGTTCCTGTTACTTTCTGCAATTTAATATTGTTTTCCACACCATACGTTTAATCCTTTGTTTTCAGCAAGCCGGGGAGATTGACAAACTTCCTGTTTCGTTGGGCAAAGTAGTTTGTTTGTGTTGTGTGCAGGTTCCACGTCAGTTGCGCCGCTGACAACCTTCTGAAGAACCTCCGTATCCTCCTGGATTCGATAACCTTGGTAGATTACTAGGGAAAACTGCTGCTACACTACATCATACCTTCCTCTTGGGGTTACCCAACGAACGTGTGTTGTCATGCTAACAAGCATACACTCATATATGGTGGCCTAGGCCACCGCCCTCTTCCTCATGAGGAGTTGATCTTGATTGGTTTTATTTGGGTTTTGTAGACCTCTTTTGCATTCTGTGGAGAGCACCAAGTTTGGCTTTTTTTTTTGATTCTTGCAAACTTGGATTGTCTCTCTTCCCCCAGTTACATCATCTATCCTAAGCCAAAACCTTATCTCATAAACCACTCTCTCTCAAATTGCAAAACATTGTGACCAACCCGTCGACGTTTTGTGGCAAAAGTGCCCGGTACTACCGGTGCCCTCGCGGTACTACCGCTGCCTGGAGTTCCCAGGCACAGCAGTCCCTCGAGCGGTACCGTAGTCACCAGGTGCCTGGTACTACCGTTGATTCCCAGCAACTTTTGCTGGGAGCCAATAGTACCAGTAGCGGTACTACCGCTAGCCAGACGGTACTACCGCTCCCTCCCAGGAGTGGTACCACCGCAGGCTACCGGCACTACCAGCGTGGGCGGTACTACCGCTAGGTCAGCGGTACTACCGCTGGGGCCTTTTTCACCAGGGGTTAAGTTGGGCGTGGAGGGGTAGTTTCTCATTCTACCTCCTCCACCCCGACCCTCTATTTCGAAAAGGGACTCACCGCCGTCGCCGCCATCATTTTTCGTCGCCGGGGAGCCCTCCTCCGGCCTGGATAGCCCCCCTCCGGCCAGAGGGACGCTCAAGCACCCTCTCCTTCCTCCTCTCCTCCACCATGAGCTCCGGTAATCTCTCTCTCCTACCTCTCAACCTAGTTGATTCGTTGAGATGCAATGGAGTTAGGTTTTTCCGTAGTCCTAGTGGTAGAAGTTGTAGGAAATAGATGGTACTTAGTCTAGGATCCTTCTTGCAAAGTTTCATTGGAAGATTCCATAGATCGAGCGAGTATCGGAAAGTCAACCGCGAGATCTAAAGGTAGCGGTACTACCGTTCTGACGGTACTACCGGTAGACCAGCGGTACTACCGCTGGAACTGGGATTTTCCAGAACTGTGCAATTTGGATTCTTTTCATTTGCTCTCAGTTGTTTTGCAATACTTATCTCCATGTTATCCTCCTATGCTGTCACAGGTGCAGGCAAGCAGGCTAGTGGGAGTCACGCCAAGCGTGCGGCTAAGCGGTCCCGCACAGGCAACGCTCAAGATGATGATGAACCAGAAGTTCTGCCTCAACAGACCACTCACCGTCAGAAATCCAATGTTGCAAAAGCCAAAGCTGCTCAGAGCAAGTCACTCAACCTCATGCCTCTCAAGGAATTTGCTAAGGAAAGGAGGATGAACCCCTATGCTATTCCTAAGCTGCGTTCTTACACCACTCCGGGGTTCCACAATCTGTTTCAAGAAAAGATATTCTATGAAGTCCTTCCCAAGCACAAGACCAAGGTTTGTGAACAGTTTTGCATTGACACGGATTACATGGAGAGGCACCGTGAGTACTTTGGGGAAGCCATTGAAATTTGCAAGGAGTTTGGGATCTATGACTATATTGGGCTGCAGCAGAATTACAATGATCACCTTGTCATGCAGTTCTTTGCCACAGTTCATTTCTTCTCAGATGAGCCAAGAAGGATCAAATGGATGTCCAAAGATGAAATTCTTGAGGCAAATGGAGTGAGTTTGCCTCTCTTTTAGGCCTGGTTGACAATGTTTTTGTGTTGGATGAAGCTGCTCAACAACAATTCTTCCGCGTCAACTACAACTCCATCCCCATGAAGCCAAATGTTCTCTATGAGTTGTACATCCCGGGACGTGCTCTAGTGGGGTTTCAAAAGAATCTACTGAAGGTGTGGGATATCATGCACATGATCTACCGCAACACCGTTGCACCACTTGTGGGCAACTTTGATCAAATTCATGGAAAACTGATTGACATCATGTATGAATCTTCTCTCATGGTTGGTCAAGGCAAGAAGCTTGATGTGATGGACATCATGTGGCATGAGATGTACAGTGTGGTGATGAAAAGGAGACCCTCCATCTTTGGTGCTCACATTATGCAGCTGATCATACACAAGTGGACTCAGAAGAAGCTGCGCTTAGCTCTCCTAGACAATGAGGAGGATCCCACGGAGCACAATGTCAAGGAGCTGTCTATAAAGAAACACCTTCCTCCGCTCATTCCCAATGAAGAAGAAAGCTCAGCCGATGATGAAGATGATCCCTTGTTTGAGCTTCCCCCCAAGGCAAATGCTCAAGACAAAGGGTTCAAGAAGTGGCTGGCTAGTGCTGTGAAGACCATCTTTTGCCGCCAAGAAGATGCTGACAAGAGGGCCTATCAAGAACATGTGAGGCACAAGAAAGAACGTCAACTCAGCCGTCAACGTTTTGAGCACTTAGGCGTCCCTGTCAAGCCCGGGTCTGAGGATAGAATCACTGCAGAAGCTGTTTGGCTCAACCACCGTCATACTTGGGTGGATCCAGATCTTCAGGATGATGCATCCACCTCTCAGCCAGATATTCCTTGGTTCCGCACCCAGATTGGTCCTACTGCTGCTCCTGATGCTGATGCAGAAGTTTCTGAGGACGATGATGATGCTGAGGCTAGTGATGATGGCCCCGATGATGAGATCGCCGAGGCCTCCACCTCCGACGAGGAGTGACTTCCACTAGGGACGTTAGCATCGCCTCTCCCTTTTTGGTGTCATGATGCCAAAGGGGGAGAGAGTTCTATTAGGTTCTCCTAGGATTTGCATGGTTGAGGGCACAAGCTTGTTTCTTCTATTTGGTGTTTGTCTATCGCTTGTGCTCCTCATTTTTATTTTTGCTTTCGTTGAACTCATGGGTTAAGACATGTGAGACTTTAAATTCTTGTAAGACTATGTGTGCAAGACTATTTGTTATTATCTCTTGTCTTACCTTTGTGCAAGTTATGCCTTATTGTTTATCTATGAACTTGCTCGGTTTACAAAATCCAGGGGGAGTGGTGATCCTAACCTATATGCATTTTGCATTCAAAAGCAAAATTCTACTAATGCATATAGTTAGGCGGAGCCCGTCTATATTTTGTGAACCATTTTTGATGTGTTGTCATCATACTCCAAAAAGGGGGAGATTGAAAGACCATACTTGCTCTAAAATCTATTTTGGGAGTCTAATGACAACACATCAACATGACTAATGTGTGCTTGACAAATGCAGATAAGTCATATGAAAACATTGTGTCAAGTTGGGAGCTAGTGGCCATGGAAATCAGCTCAGTAGAGTTTTTATGTGTCTGGCGGTAGTACCGCTGGCTCAACGGTAGTACCGCTCCACCTGGAGCGGGACTCCTGCAGCACAGCTGGTACTCCTCCTGGCGGTGGTACCGCGTGGTACCGCTGGTCTCAGCCAGCGGTACTACCGCTGGTGGTACCGCCAGGGGTACCGCTAGGCCGGAAAAACTCTCTGATCTCGCTACGGTACCCGGCGGTACCCGCCTCGTACTACCGTTGGGTTCCTTCAATTTAATTCAAAGGATCCTAGCGGTACTACCGGTGGCGCCGCGGTAGTACCGCCAGTCCTGGCAGCTACGGTACCTCTGTGAGGTACCGCCGCAGCTGGGCCGTGCTGTACACTTGGTACCGCTGAGAGATCAGTAAACGGTAGTACCGCTCTCCCAGCGGTAGTACCGTTGTGCAGTTTTTCTGCACATAACGGTTCGATTTTCAGGGGGCCCTATTTAAAGACTGCTTCTTTCCCAAGAAGCTTAGCTCGCCCAAACTCGAAGAACACTATTGTTGTAAGCTCAAGAATCACTAGATCTCCCAATCCCTCCACCCAAACTCTGATCTTTGAAGGATTGAAGGAGAAGGCCCGGATCTACATCTTCACCAAGCCGATTTACATTTTTCCCTCATTCACTTGAGGGCCCCTTGGCTAGGGTTTCCATTGGGAAAACCTAGCTCCTTGTTGTACTTATTTGTTGTCTTTGTGACAGATTGTAGCCGTTCGGGAGCCCCCAATCATGTTGTGGGTTATGCCCCAGATTGTTGTTGTAAAGGCTCCGGACTCCGTCTTGAAGGTTTCCAATAGTTGAAGGTGAACCAAACCTTTATGGTGCGGTTCATCGGAGAAGAAGGTGAAACATTTGTGGCTGTTGAACCATTGTGTTGGTTCACACCTCTCCAACGAGACGTACTCCCTAAAAAGGAGGAACTCGGGAATACATCCATGTCTCCGCGTGCTCTCACTTCGGTTAGCTCTATCCTTGTTTACAACTTTTATTTAGTGTATCTTGCTTAGTTGCTAGCTTGTCATATAGGTAAATTCACCTTAGTTACATATTTAGAGAATTTATCTTTTGTGTCAAACCTAATTTGAAAAAGTAATAAAATTGAAGTAGCACCTATTCACCCCTCTAGGTGTCATACGATCCTTTCAAATACTCACTCTGTCCCAATACTCTAGGCACAATTCGCAAATCTCAGGACAATATGTGATTGGCGCAATTAAGAGAGGAGTCATGATTGCATGCAATTTTTCGGCCTCCGTTACACTGCATGCAGCGGTAAATCGTGACACCTGATAGAATACGTATGAAAGAGTGATTTAATTTGGACCTAATTAAGAGGCAATTTAATGTCATTGCGCTTAGAAGGTGAGGCGTTTGGACTGCATGTTTTACATATTGTGCTCAGAGTACTGAGACTGATTAAGGCATGTGCCAATGCATCGTACTCCCTTGGTCCCGGTATTCAGGCATAATTTTCGAATATGGGCCAAGACAAAACGTGACTGGCCCTGATTTCTCTCTCCCTCTCATAATGCATGCGGGAATTAAAGCAATGGGTTTGCACAGTGCATGCGGAATTAAACGTGATTGAGTGGGGAGAGAAAACATGGCCTAATTAACATGCATTTACTGTAAATTGCACCTAGGAGGGGATGGGTTATGGGACAACAAGGATTTCAAATTATGCCCTGGATAACAGGACAGAGGGAGTATCTTAGCACGTTATCATATACAACTAGTACAGTGCATTGTTTCTTATGAGTTGTATCTAAATTAATAATTTGGGGCTAATGCATCCATATGCCTGGGCTAGCACCATTTTTTGACTATGACCACATGAAAGGGTTATATGTTAGCAAGATATAACTTCACCCTCTCTCTTCATTAAATACTATGCCACATAAGCAAAATACATATGAAACCGTGCTAAGAACTTGCATTAGCACATGCCTAATAAAAATTGATGCATGCATAGCCTAATAAAAATTGATGCATGCATATGCACATGGCCTAAGACTAGTCACAATGGGGAGTAACATAGAGTAGTAACATGGTGATGTTACTAGTCTATGTTACCACCTTCACAGTGGGGAGTAACATCATTGTGGTGTCATATAAGATCTTATTTATTGCACTATAGACTCATTTTATCTTGATAAGTGTGATGTTACGGTAACTAGCTAAGTTACTCCAAACACCTCTCTCCTCATTAACTACATGCCACATAAGCAAAATGGTCTTGAGATGTGTGATGTTACTAGCTAAGTTACTCCCATTGTGACTAGTCTAATTAGGCACATGCATTAATAACCAACTAAGTACTGTTTTTGGAACTAACTAACCAATTGATGCATAAATAAATAAGCGAGCCTTTAGTGGAGGAAGTGCACACATGTTATTTAGGTATGTAATTCTGTTTATTTGTTGGGATAAGAGGCATGCAATGTCATTTATATAGTTAGACAAAAGTGTGACCAGGCAATCGGATTCTACTTTAATACTCCCCTGGATGAGGACATTGAGAAGACTTTCTTTTCCCCTGACAATTGCTTGTATTTTTAGTAGATTAGATTGCATCAAAGATGCCAGTGATGTACAATGCGTGCTACTTTGCTATTGAAATTGCCTCTCTTGTCTATGTAATTCTATCTACTCATCAATATCCTTTACAGCATCCTGAAAAATAAAGAGGAGAATCAGAGGTTAACATAATGGAAAGAAACGTCTCAATAGTTGATTGCCACCCTGGATGTACACATCACAAAAGGGCAATTACCTTAGCGAGCCTTGTTACGTAAGTTGCAGCAACGGCTGTAACCAATAGCCCTATGCCCAATGTCCATAGCTGGTTGTTTCCTCCTAAACCAATTTCCGTCTCATCTTGCTGTAAAAAAAGAGTGGTCAATAAATTACTGTTCAAATTTCAAGCCATCATACAAAGATTTTACTTCATACCTTGTGAGCACTGCTTCTGTGTACATACAAATCTAAGATATTATTTGTCTAACACCAATAACATTAACTCGCCCAAAAAAGCAATGTTTCTTACACGATTATGTGACTATTGTTCAGTTGTTCTAACTGTACGTACATATGAATTCTCAAAAACACCAAATTAGAAATAAACACCCCATTCTAATTCTAATGGAATATTTGAGGTGCTAAACGGAATATGAGAGCTTCAACACCAAAACATATTGCAGAGTATTGAGTTGGATTAACACGTCTGCATTTGGATACATAGAAGCGATATTCCATTCTGGACACTTCACAAGAAAGATACCATCTGAGGCGCTCCCGTATCAACGGAATGGACACAGATCCTAAACTACTATCCTATATAAGAGAAGTAGAGACCGCATCCCCTAAGGCCCTAAGTACAGGCATTCTTATTAACAAGTTTAAAAACATTGCCTATCAGCTACTAGAAGATGAAAATAGCTCTATGGCTTGAAAGAGTATAGCGGAGAAGCATCCCTAATGTGGCAACAAAAGCAAGTTTGTAAAGAAGATGAACTAACAAAAGATTGATGGTTTACGAACTTACAATTATAGCTCGCCCAAATGCACCAGCACTGACGTAGGCCCATGTTCCTGGAAGCATACCCAACCAACTGCATGCCAATAAAAGCAGTATCTGAGGTCACAGCACTTCGTAGAGAAAATAACTACGCAGGTGTGTGGTGACAACTTTTTCTGTGCGGAATGTGGATTCCTTCACAAAATAATGTCTTAATTTGTAGCGGATCAGAAAGTGGTCAGTCCCTGAATCGGGTATATGATATATTGATATTTGCTTTGGTCTCTTATATAACATGCTTACATAGTAACATTACTTAAAAGCATCAGGAGTCATGCAGATGAAACTGTGACGCTAACAGGCTGTTAACAACAGCTAATTTTCTCAACGAATGCAGTTTGCTATGTGGGGTAGAAGTTTCAGACTATGTACTTAGTTCTTCTTTGTGTGGGAATAAAAAACTAGTTAGCTATTTCTGTTATATTTGCAGACATGTACTTAGTTTTTCTTTGTGTGGGAATATGAAACTAGTTAGCTATTTCTGCTATATTTGCAGACAATTCGAATATGTAATAAGAAAGTGTTGAGGGAGTAGAAACTAACCTGCCCAACACATAGGGCAAGAATTTGACTGAAGTCAAGCCGTACAGGTAGTTCCCAAGGGAGAAAGGTAATAGGGGACTCAAACGAAGCAGAGTCACAACCTTGAATCCATTTTCACCTATTGCTTTATCAATCGCCAGAAACTTCTTGTTTCCTTCGACCATTTTGAGAATACGCTCTCTAGCAAAGTATCTAGCAATGAGGAAGGCCACTGCAGCAGCTAGCTACAAAGTAAATAAAGTTCAATCAGAAAATGCATAATGGTAGGATTAACAGCATAAATGGTCATCATGTTGGAGTTACTTACTGTCCCACTGATTGAAACCACAATAGTACCAGTAACACTACCAAATAATAGACCTGCAGACATAGTTAACGGTACTGCTGGAATTGCAAGTACCTGTATAAAAAATACGGTCATTAGTACTAATCCAAAGTTGCAACCCTGATGTTATATGTATATGCAAAAGGTCTAAGGTTCATAGCCAAAAGGATCACATGTTGACCCACCAAATTCTGTTTGTCAATTCCAAGAAAATACAAAGTCACAAAAATGAAGTATCTAGTGCCTCGGCATTATCTTACAGCTGCATTCGCAAAGTGGAGCAATGATGCATGTTTAGCTAATTGTAAACACTAGATTGTGTACAGCACCCTAGTATTATCAGAATATAGCATTTCAAACATTTCGGAACAACAACTGGCCAACTGGCCTGCTGATAAGGCAACCTCATATTTTTATCTGTAGTTATTTTTGTGGGGAATTGTCATCTTTAGCTGACCATTTAGTCTAGGTGGAAATGACCATAAGTCTTGACAGCACATAGCATAGAACAAAGGTTGATAATTCGAGAACATACCTCCAATCCTGCATAGGCAAGTATAAACAGTGCATACCCAGCAGTGCCATATCCTGTCCATGTAAAAGTATATAAAAGTTAGCAAAAAATATCCAAGCAAGGGCGTTCACTTCTAAAATCATAATGATCAAACAAGAATCAGCAGATATGCATATGTCAAGCTCTTCGGTCCTTATTTGCCAGGTAACACAGTTCAATGACTTGAAGCAACCAAGTCTTATCAATTAAAGTATCACAGTTCTTATGGTGCATGAACCACTTGAGACCTATAATTCTTAGAAGAGGCATGGATGTAAACTTTTGAAACCTTTCCATAACATCAAAAGCTCCACTCAGCGCCCAATGGTCTTGCTAGCAAGCCAACCGTATCTATAATCACTAGAATGTTTCGGCGCAGCATCTATAATCACTAGAATGTTTTGGCGAAGAATTTGCAGGAATGTACCCGGTTCCATTAATCATAGCGAAACCATAGTCTTCGGTCCTTATTTGCCACATAACACAGTTCAATGACTTGATTTAACCAACTTCAAAAGCTTAAATTGCAGGAATTCAAAGTCATTTCGCTAAGTTCAGTATTTTCACAGCTTAATTAGGGCAAAGAAGCAGAAAGCAAGCAAGAGCTAAGAGCAGGCAGCTGGGTTGTTCCATTACCCTCAATGAACCCGGAGAAGTGTGTGAGGAAGGTATTGATCTGGTCCTTGTACACGTACCCGGCCGCCCCGAACCCCCCTACGACCCCGACCAGCACCGCCCCGGCGAGCAGCGTCCCGGTGAGCGCCCCCGAGGCTCCGCCGTCCTCCTCCTCCTCCGCCTCCTCCTTTTGCTTCTTCTCGTCGGCGGCGGGGCGCCGGTCCTTGGGGCTGCTGCCGCTGTCGCTTCCGCCACCGAACCGGAAGGGGACGTTGGCCTTGCGCAGCGTGCCCTTGTCGGACTCCCGCAGCGAGGATAGGGGCGGGTGGAAGACCCGGCGGTGGCGCCACCGCCAGGGCGAGCAGCCCCGCGCCGGCGGCGAGAAGTGGGAGGAGAGCACGGGGGAGGGGTAGAGCTGCTGCGGCGAGAGGAGGTGCGGCTGCCTCATGGGGTCGGGCTGTCAGTGGGCGCTGCTTGTTTTAGCGCGCGGGGTGTGAGGCCATGAGAGCTCGGAAGTGATAAGAGACAGAGGAAGTGGGGGAGAAGAAGGCGCTCGACGGAGGAGAGAGGCGAGGGGCCACGTGGCGGCTGAACGCCAGGGAGGCTGCGGCGTGGGCCCGCTCGCTCGTCCGGTCCCACTGATGTTGCCGTTCCGTGGTTGGAGAAGGTGAGATTCCAAAACACGGATGCGTGGTTTGTGATCGCTGCGGTGGAATCTGCTATCTAACTCGAAAAGATGCCTCGCGTTTTTCAGGTTAGGGTTGAAAATCCTACAATGTCAAATTAGACCAACTCTAATAACATACACCCTCTGTTTTAAAATATAAGACTTTCTAATATTTTTTTTACTTTTGTTCTGATTATATAGACATGTTTTAATGTGTTGATTCACTCTTTCATAAATGCAAGAGGACAAAATCCCTAAGGATAGAAATTCTTATATTTAGCAGCAAAGGGAGTAGTTGAATGCCAATGCGTCGTCATGGTTCCACTAAAATTTTCTTACCATGAATGTCACGTGCACACAAAGAGATAGCCACAAAGCCTGACCCTGGGGGGTTTTGTTTTGCATGGGTATTGCTTCCCCGGGAACCGAACAAAGCCTTAGTGGACTTAAATTTGTGACCATTCTCATTTATCATTTATGTGTGATAGACAACTGTAACAACTTTAGCTTGAACTTAAATGTACAACTAATAATGGCTCGGCATAAAAATTTGTATCTGTAATGCGGGTATCATTTTTCTGTCGGCTAACCCGTTACTTCGATTATTATCGCTAGCATGAAAGGGTTAAATATATTAGTTCTATGTCGCAGCTCTATAAACCATGTATGTTTAAAAAAAATCCACACGAGAAAACAAGCCGCTGTCATTTTATCCAATCAGTTAGCATATATAGTATCAACATATCTCATCACCATCAATACAAAACCCATTTTCAAAAAGAAAATACCACGGAAAACCAGCAAAGCATAAGTGCGAAGAAAATAATAATTTCGTATGTGCGGTGCGAACTAATACTATAAGCCATGGTCAATTAGAAGTTTTTTTTTTTTTTGCGAATTTGGTCAATTAGAAGTTATGTAGAGTTAAAGTGGCAAATAGAGCTACAAAGCTATCTTCCTTTCAAAAAATAGAATCAGATTAATCGGTATCGAATTCCACATGCTTGCTAGCTTGATTAGTTAGACTTCTTTGATTGTTGGATGAGCATACCATCGGGTTGTCGTTCCTTTGTGAGACGCGCGATCCTATAGCCGAGGTCGGTAGTGCCGTGGTGCAGCCCACGCGATGACGCGACCTAGACCGACACGCCGCCTCGTGGTTTCATGGATAGTGTCCCTTAATCGCGTCAAGGCTACTAACCTCAAGCGAAGTGTCGACGGCATCGTCCTGAACTTCTGATCCCTGCGCGCAAGCCGCCACAGCGCCACGTCCGACGATGGCACAGCTACCCACGCAACATCGCTTCATGTCAGAATTTTTAGCATAGAACTGCATGTGACTAAATTTTGGAAAAATCGCCACTTTTCAGCCACGATTGCAAAAATCTACAACACGAATTTTGGAAAAATCGCCACTTTTCGGGGAAGCAATATTCTTTTCAGCCACTTTTCAGCCACGCATGCACGCACGATTGGAGTACCATATTTTGATTCGTTTGTTGTGACGTGCGGTAAAAAAGAACTGAACACGAATTGACGGCGAGGGGCGGCGTGTGGGGGCCCAATGCCAGGGAACCTGCGGTGTGGGCCCACTCGCTCGTCCGGTCTCTCTCTGCCGTTGCCGTTCCGTGGTAGGAGAAGGTGAGATTCCGAAACACGCATGCGTGGTTTGTGATCGCTGCCGTCGAATCTGTAAAAAGATGCCTCACGTTTTCCAGGTTCGGGTTGAAAATCCTACGCTGCAAATTAGAGCAACTCTAGCAAAACTACTTCCACGCATTGAATGTCCATGCGTTGCCATAGAGTTTTTTCCTTGCTATGATACACACGAAAAGTCACGTGCACACAAGGAGATAGCCACGGACCACAGTTTAGTTGGAATTAGCACATGGATATGACATACTCCCTCCTTTTCTGAATGTAGGGTATATAGTTTTTTGCACGAATATTAAGACATGAATATTTTGTATATAGTTGACTCATTTTTTTTGAAAAAAATCACGAGAGATGAGTTCTTAATACTCACAAAATAAATACAATCCGTTAAATCACTCTTTTGAGACTAGGTCTCATTTTTTATGGGTCAAATTGTTCATAAATAGCAAATACACCTTATATGGATTTTTCTTCAAAAAACTATACACCTTACATAAAAAAACTCAAGATGGAAATGGGCCGACCCGGCCCCGGCCTTGGACCCGGCCCTGCGGCCTCGAGGACAATTTTAAAAGCCATGGGTCGGCCCATTTGAAGAAAAGCGAGTGGCCTCGCTGCCCTGTTGGGCATCTCGGGTCGACCCAAAATATTCTCTCCAGCGAGGCACCATACGAGGGTAGGTGTGTGCCGGCCTCCTTAACTGCACCGGGTTCTAGTACTGAACTGACTTGCAGTTGCAGCCTCTGTAGTGCAGCGCCTACGGCGGAGGGGCTGCTCGGCGGCGGGCGGCGAACGACGGATGGACCATCCTCTCCCCTTTTCCACGCCCGACTCGCCTCCCTGCAGCACCTGATAGGATGAGACCCTGACAGTACCAGCAAAGGTTTAGGAAAATCCAAGGATTTGCTCCTTCGCCATGGTGACCAAGCCTGGGTGATCTTGTGACCCTTGAGATTAGGAACCGAGAGCAGAATTAGATGCGTCCAATGTGTGTACCTGGTATACTGTAACAATAAATCCATCTTGAAGTAAAGAATCAATCTTGAAGAGATGGCTTATGATGGGATTGCAGGTTCAGTAAGTTTAGGTGGCTGCCACCATGCGTAGCAGCGACCTAGAAAAAATTAGCTGCTGCTCTCCTTGATGTGGGGCCTTGGACCTGGCGCCGCGGCCTCCCGCCTCACCTGACAGCCCCGACTCCCTCGACGCTGCCGCCGAGATCGTCCGTTCCCTGCATGCCGGAGGCGCCGCCGTGCACGAGCAGCTCGTGCGAACCAAGACGGACATGCGCCGCCGGCGGGACGCGGTGGCCGACCAGCGCCTACAGGGACGCCATCGAGGCCTACGTGGCGGCGGGGGGGGGTGAAATGAGCAGCGGCGAGCCTGGGAGCGACGCCGTCACCGGAGGCAGCGCCGCCCGCGCAACAGAGACTTGTTGTGGCTTGGGTCGACCCGCGAGATCCATTGGGTTATGTAGAGCCGGCCTCACTGACCGATTAGATTATGAGGCCGACCCAACTGGCCCAATGGCCTTGAATTTTTGGGCCGGGTCAGTGACCCGGTGGGTCGACCCGGCCCATTCCCATCCTGACAAAAAACGGAGGGAGTATTTGACATTCCAGTAAAATGCACAATTTAGTTGGGATGAATTACTAAGTTATGCCAAACAAATTAGTGAACATATATTTGACTCTCATCTAGTAGCGGAGGCAGGATTCTCATTTTGGGTATTCGAAGTTACAAAGAAAATTTCGCCGCACGACATTATAAGAAATGAAAGTTACAATGTTCATGGTAGGGACAAGGTCTACATTAATTAATTTAGTTACATTGCAAGAGCAAGAAAACCATTACAATTTAATTCTACGATTTCCCATTTACTTTATAGCAGTGACAAATTCTTCAATTTTCACCTATACAAATCAACAATATACATCAATGGATTGTTGCTTAAAAATCCTATTGAAGCTATACTAGAGTTAATAATCGGTGTAAATTAATGATCTTCTATTCTTAACTGGGAGAACATCAAACAATTGAAGTTAAGAAAACGAAGAAAATTGACACATCTTGCTGCTGCGCCCGTCGCTTATTTTTTAGATAAAGAATGTATATTAATATCGCGGAGATACAAATTACACCCAGCCTCTGCAACAACGCAACAACCAAAGCTCTTATGGATGCACACAGCCGAAAAACAATAAGAAGAAGAAATAAAAAAAAAAGTCCCGCTACAGAGTTACAGTCCTTGCAGCAGCCGCACAACCACCACCAAAACAACACCTGACGTCCAATTCTTCAAAAGCACCGCCTTCAACAAGAACAGTGCCAGACACACCCAATTAAGGCCAGACCTTGGGCTTTCACCCTAAAGATAGTCCTCGCTCTCAAAACAATGTCTTCAGCAAGACCACTGTCAGGCACAACCAATTAAGGCCAGAACTTGGATTTTCACCCTGAAAGGTAGGACTTTGGACTTCACGTATGTTGTCGCCCCCACTTACATGCCGCTGCTCCAAGTCACGAGACACCAAGCCAATTCCTCATCGGCAGAAAGATTCGAACCACCATTGTTAGTCCTCAGATCACGACTTACATGACATTCTCCGCCAGCACCATGGAACGAGGACATGTCCCATGATATTAACAGCCAGCAGAGTTTCGAAGCGCTCCCTCTGAAACCAAAAGGCCAGAGTAAAACATGGGAGCGCACGACCGAATCCCACCCGATCCAGCAATCTCCAGGCATGAATCGCCCAGTGGAGTTCGCCGGCGGAGCCTTCCGGAACACACCACGGTAGCCAGATCGACGGAGACAACATCCGGCAAGTCTTCATCTTGATGCAAGGAGGAACCCTAGGACCGCCACCATTATTCGCGCGAGACCGGCAGACCCTCACGCCGCCAGTCGCCTCCATGCCGGAGTGGACCGAGAGGAAGGAAGCAGTCCAAGCGCAAGATTGCAGGTGCCGACGATCCGAGGAGCCGCCGGACCACGCCGCCCCGGCCGTGGCTGAATCCATCTGGTCAAATCGGGCCTCACAGGCGAGATCTCGACCAGACGACCCAGCTTGCCGCCAGGCGCGCCAAAGACGCGCTGAGGGCACACCGCCTCCTCCTCAATGCCATGCCGTAGGAGGGCCTCAAGCACCGGCCTGAATCAGCCGTGCCGCCATGTGCTGCCACCGGCGATCCACCATCTCCCAAGGATCACCAGCGAGCCGCACCTCGCCATCCCAACCGACGCCCTTGACGCGGAGGGTGCCGCTACCACTGCCGCGAGGACAGGGGCGGCGGCCAGGGGGCGGGAGGTGAGTGCCGCCTAGGTCTTGGAGGGTGGAGGGCCCTCTGGAGCCGCTCGGGAGGGAGCGACCCGGGAGGGAGTTGGAGGGAGGGAGGGAGGGAGGAAGGTGAGGGGAACTCCGGCGGGAGGGGCCTGGCGGCGGCGGCGCTAGGGGAGGAACCCTACGAGAGGAGGAGGAGGCCTGATAATGCTAATTCTCGCGCCCGTCGATTATATGTGTTGCGAGCTGAGGAGAACAATAGCAGCAGCAACACAACGAACAGGAGGCAGTGCTCTTGGGCTGGGCTGGCAGGCTTTGGGAATTTTGTATATTTTTCAGCGTGCAACGAGGGGAGCAGCCCAGAAGAGCTTCGGCTTAGGATATTTGTATAGTTTTCAGTGTGCAACGAGGGGAGCAGCCCTATGCCTATATGAGCTTGTATACCGATTTATTTTGGCAAAAATATTGGATATTTGATGCATACCCATGAATAGTTTTAGCTCCACCCCTGCTCTCATGTTTGCTGGGCCAAACTCATAGGGTCCAGAGACAGGACTTTGAGGTATATCAACAGAAGCTTCTTGAAGTTTACTTTTCAACCCAAAAAAGTCGCAACATTTAGAGTTGTGTAGCATGAGTTTTGATGGAACATGTCCAGACTGTCAAAGGCTTCGCGATGTTCTTTTTGAAGAGCTATCCAATAACTACACAGGTTGACTTCTTATTCTCCCAACAGGAAGCCATATAAATATTGTCTATTTTGAATGCTTTTCACACATATCTAAGGGGTTGCCACCGCTATAAAATCCTATATCCCCCATTATTTCAAGGGTTTTTTGTCAAACCATTCAGCTATAGGCTATCTTTGCAAGACTGTTAAAGATATGAGAGATCCTTACTACATTTGTTCTTGTGAGTTCATCCGGATTCGCGAGAAGGAGACTCTGTTTCCCCCTAATTCGTGCTATACTGTTCCGGCCGTTTTGTGTTGGTTAGTCCCGGTTGTGGATCTGTGATTATTACATCTGGTTGAAGTTCTTTTAGATTCGGTCACCATCCCCAATGTTTGGGTCACATCCAACCTTGACAGATTAAAGTAGTTATCTGTGTAGCTTGGAGCTCTCATGGACCCATTGTATGCTCATTCCAACATCATAAGTGACGTGTTAACTCACAAGAGGAAAGGTAGTAAGGATCTCTCAGGGATCCGGATGAACTTCTTTTTTGCATAAGTATATAGTTGTTTTGGTTTTACCGAAAGCGTCCTAAAACGATGGGGAGATGAGGTTTTATAGAAGGGACAACCCTTAGGTTGGTGTGAAAAGGATTCAAAATGGACAACATTTTCGTGGCTTACTTGGGAGAATAAGCAGTCAACTTTTGAAGTTATTGAGAGCTCCTCGAAAATTCGTGAAGCCTTTAACATGCTGGACACTTTCCATCAAGACGGTCATTACTCATGCTACACAACTCAGCGTGTTTGGTTGGGGCAAATTTTAATTAGGGAATGGGAATTAAGAGGGTACGGGTCTAGAACTCCCTCATATGGTTGGTGGGACTGTGAGTTGTGCCAGGAAGGGGAAGGGGAAGGGGAGTTATGGGGGCCAACTCCCTCCAATCTATTCTGTGTGTGGTGTGGGGGGAGGGGGCATGGTAATTCAGTTGAGATAGGGAATTTAATGCAGAAAAAAATCCCACGTTAGTTGAGCAAGTCCGGTGATCGAAGGCAACAAAGAAACATGCGAGAATCTTTCCCAATTTGCTTCTCTCCTTCTCCCGTGAACTTGCTAGCATTAACTGCCTCCTGATCTGTACATAAGTGACGTCGAACATGGTCAAGCATTTGTTAATCCATGCCTAAGTGTGTTGACAGATTATAAATTTCTGATCTCCATTTTGACGAGTCAAACCAAAGCTGTGGCTATGAATGTATTTGTTTTCAGCCTGTCATGTTTAATTAACAATATATATGATTGTGTTTAATTAGTCCAAGTGAAAAAATGTTTTTTTTTTTGAAACATAAAATGTTTTTATTTCCGGTGTCTAAACAAATGAAGCAAACAAGTGTCTCATGATAAATCTCACGCACAGCAAACAAGGGAATGGGAATTAAAGTCTATTTCCCATTTATAGCCCTTCAGCCAACTAATGCCTAAACTCCCATTCCCTATCCTTCACGTTGCCAAACACGCTGTAAATGATGTGAGGTTTCTTGGATTGGAAAGTAAACTTCAAAAAGCTTATGTTGATATACCCGAAAGTCCCCGTCTCTAGGTCCTATGGGTGTGGCACTGCAAAACATCATAGGCAAATATCTATTCACTAATTTGTTTGGCACATATTAGTAATTATATCCAACTAAATTGTGCATTTTGCTGAAATGTCAAATATGTGCACCCATGTGCTCATCAGGTTTTGCCCCCTCGTCGGCGATGACACCATTCCGTCCACCCTTCGTTGGCCCATGGGGTCTTAGAGCTACGGCGGATCGCGGCCTCTCGCTAGCGGGAGGGTTCTCGTTTCCTTTTTAAGGTAGTTTTTGTGTCTTCTTTGGGCTCGTGAGGCGGTGACATCCAGAAGTCGGAATAAGGTCTTCCATGCCCTATCCCCGCTCCGACGGAGGGCATGAGGAGTTGTATTCCCAACGGATCTTTAGGGATCCAGCCTGTATTCATGTTTGTTGGTCTAGTGCAGGTTTGTCTCTTCTGATCTATGATTCTTATTATTAACGATGTTGCTGCTCTGGCGTGCTAGTTCCTTGGGGTCTTACGACGACTTCTCGTCTGTCTACTACGACAGGCTCTATTATGATAAGTTTGCTTGACTTTGGTGAGGGTGGGGGAGGACAGGAGCGTGCCCACGGCTTAGTTCAATGCATGTAGTCGTCGCTAGGTGGTCCAGTGGCCTATTTGTAACATTTATCACTTTTGAGGTTTCTTGTACTGCAATTGTTGATTATTAATAGATCGGTTGATTTTTCAAAAAAGGAATATAATGGTTATTAAATAATAATCTATGTAACATGAACATATTCAGTTCTAATATGATAAGCATCCGTAAGGGAACAAATAGTCTCTGTCTTACAAAATCCTTAATAGATGTATATGGTCGATGTAGCAGTTTCCTTCTCTAAGTTTTTTAGTCTCTAATAGCTAGAAGACCCATACCCCCCCCCCCCCCCCCCCTCCAGAAAAAACCAATTCAGACATATGATGATATAGTTGTACGTTCTAACAAGAGAATTTGCATAACATCTATTATCCTACCCCCTCATTTCATTGAGGTCATTCAAGAACTAAGAGTATTTAAGAATGACCTTTTTCAGTCATCCAGATGAAAGCATTAATGCTCAGTGAACACATGGATTCCTCAAATTATGGTACATTCCCCTTTATATCCCTAACTGCATCGTCGGGGTCGCCAGTTCCGAACTGTAATAGTAGATACAACTTGCATGTGATAATCAAAACAAAAATATAGCATAAACACAAAAGTTTAAGATCTGAGATCATCTTACTTGGGCCCTACTAACAAGCATTATGCATAGCAATATTGCATCAACATCACAACAAGAGTATGCTAAGATATATACCACAAATAATGATAGCTATTTATTATTAAATTATTCATATCATCACCAATTCCATCCACCCCATATACCTATAGAGAATACTCGCACATGGAGGAGAAGGACAAAGACACGGAGATAGAGATGGGCTTGATGATGATAATAGTGAAAACAACTTCAAAATACCCCTCTCAGGCGTGGAGAGGGAACTAATGTGGCATCAACTCTCTGTTTTGCAAAAAGCTCCTTGCTTCTGTGGGAAGGGTTTTCCCCTTGTACATAGTTTTGTGTCCAAAGGGTAAGGCGATCAGAGCATCTCCTAGACCTAGAGGTCTCACGGCATGGACGGAAGGAGGGGTGCACCGTGAAGCCTCTAGTGCACCCAAGTGGACCTATCGTGATCTCCTCAGCTTGCAGGTCCTTCCTTCCATGAAACTCTTCAATATGTTTTTGTTTTATTTATTTCCTCTATTACATGCTCAAAAAATATAGGAAAGTGCTTCTGCTAAAAACAACATTAATTATGACAAAAAGGACAAGACCATGGCGGATACGTATATTTGCTGGTGGCAGAGACGAAGGTTAAAAGACATCGCAGGAGATGAGGGCTAGGAGCTGGTGGTGGAGACGAAGGGGACATTGCCCGTGCCAGATGGGAGGAGTCGGTGCCGGAGATCTATGTACTCCCCACCATAGAGGCCAAAAAAAGAGGTGGAGATTTTCCTATGATTGGAGGTGATCGACTATAGAGGGAGATGAGATTAGCTTAATAGCCAACCGATGGCGACACTATTTTGTCTCCGCCATCTCTAGTGGTGCTCCCTTGCACATGTTTTCTCCCTTGCACCCGCGGGGCTTGGTTCCATGGAAATGGTCGATTCAAGAGTTCCCATGGAGCTTCGCTCATAGCTCCTTTGAGTAGCCTGCGAACCTGGTATAGCCCCTCATGTAGGGATCCAAACAATCGATTTTGCATTCATCGGGCTTGTTTAGGGTGGACGCTGGCAACCAAACACGCCCTTATTCATCAGTGATACTACGAAACTGTTTATTCTAATTGAAAACCAATACTCCTTTTGTAAGGTGTATTTTTTAAAAGTTATTTTTTCTATCTTTAAACAATTTTCTAGAAAATATATGACCATATACAATAAAGCATAAATGTAATATTAAAATATATTACAAAAAATTCTTTGAAACTAGTACACACCCATTAATAAGAAACAAAGGAAGTAGGCTTTTTTCGTCACAGTAGGACTAGCCTTCTTTCGTATATTCTCGCTAAACTTATAGCATTTTTCCATGTCAGAGTTGTTTGGGAGCGATTAATGGAAATAATATCGTGCAAACTGCCTCTATCAGGGGTGAGACAGGGGGACCAGTAGGGACCTTGACCCCCCTAACAGTCAAAATTTCTTTTATACCCTATTTTTTTCAACCCCCTCCCCCCCTCCCACACACACAGACACACGAATTTATATATTTTAGTATGT
This sequence comes from Poa pratensis, assembly GCA_947311845.1. Classification (NCBI taxonomy): domain Eukaryota; kingdom Viridiplantae; phylum Streptophyta; class Magnoliopsida; order Poales; family Poaceae; genus Poa; species Poa pratensis. The sequence goes on from CAMZMU010000039.1 coordinate 67,561,328, forward strand.
CGTCCCTGTCAACGGTTGGCAATAGGGAATATTCTTTGATCGCACCTCCCCCCTACAATTTCATCCCTCCGCCTATGGCATTTATAGTCTTAGCAAAATGAAGTGTTATGATTGTAGTGAAACTACTCAGACCTAGGGTAGAACAGAGTTATAACACAATAAGTCAGTTAGATATTCATGTCGCCTCGTGTTGGCAAGATATGGTGGCCACAGTTAAGCATGGTATAGAATCATATTTTTATTTATCACGTTGACATCTCCGACCTGTGGTGACCGAGCACACCACTGCATGTTTTAGTGCGCAAGTCGTTCATATAACACTCATGGAACATCGTTCCACAACCATTACATCCCTGAGAGTAGTACAATAGAAATATTGCGGGTCCAAGTTAACACCATAGAATTACAAATATATATAATACAAAGATCTTGAGAACTTCCCCATACATAGAGGCAAGTCTCATGCAAATTAAATAAAAAGAAAGATCCAGTCATATCACTAAGTTGGATGTCAGCTCTACCTACAATGCATATGCATCCAAGGTTGATGTTACATCACTAATTTATCGCTCCTGGAGTATCTCCTTCGAAGGTTGGACTCCACCTTCTAGTTTTCATGGTTCACACCATTGGCGATGTAGGGGTAAAAGATCTTGGAATCATCGGTCTCTTCCTTCAATATTGAAATGAATCTGTGCCGGTCGATGGTGTGAAAACACTTCGTGATGTTGAATTCAAAAATTCAGCGAGAGGTTTCCCACTCTTATTTGATTCGTCTAAGGTATGAGATTGTTCGTACCATTGGTGATGTTGTGGTTGACTTCTTCACTTCTCTGGATAGATTTGACTCCTCGTTGAAGACCTCCTTGATGTCTTCATGGATAACTGTCAACATCCTTGATGGCTCCAAAGTCTAAGCAAGCTTTCAAGAGGGAACCAATGAGTACATCGTACTCAACAAGTTCAAATAGGAGATATTGTTTGAAATCACTATCCACAACAATGACCGTAGGACTAAGCTTGATGCATGTTTTTGTAAACATTTCTTTAAAAGTCAGTCTTTATTCAGAAAAACTATGTCCGCCAAACTCCACGGGTTGTGACAACCTTTTCATAGTTCCTTCCCGTTGTGATCGCAGTTCTTTGCCCATAATAAGGAGTGACAAGACTCATCCACACTTCCAATGCACGGGGTCAGGTCTAAGGTTCCAACACTAACACCGCCCTTTTACGTGACCCCACATATCCACCCTTGTCGTAATGTGACACTGATCCACATCTCTCCTCATTAAATGAAATTCAGGCCCCGAATCATATCCATTACCCCTCCTGAGACAGTAATACCCTCACCTCGCAAGGTGGGAAGTTTTCAGCGCTTCCACACACGTTGGTCGTCTGCAACGACTTAGCCAGGTATATCCGTCTGATGATATGCGAAAGGAAGATTATAAGACTGCCCTTTCAGTCCCATAACAAAATATCGTGGTCATCACTATTTATACGGCATAAGGGATATCTGGCGACATTTGTTCTTTCTAGATGAATACTTTCTCGATACAGTGGAACCTCCACCACATCACTCATTACGTGGTTTCGTCACCCACCAACATAGACAATTAAGAAATCAAAGAAAGTAACATTTCATTTTAGTGCGGGTAATAACACAATATAAATAGATTGCAATAGCTTGACAAAAGTACATGAAAGTGGAAATGAGCAAGAATGAACTTGCATGAGAGGCATCTCTATATATTCAAATGATTTGAACTATAATGGCTCCTATAAGCCACTTGACCATCCTGCTGATTTATATGATTTCCATGTATGTTATTGGTTGCAAATGATTTTTCATCTCTCCGTGTTTAACTTTCACCAGGATTTTATTTTTATTTTTTTAATCAATGGGTTTCTCAGATACTGCCTTATTTTCTAAAGGTCTATAAAAGGCAGATTATCTTTTTCATATGAAAGATAAATTTAGAACGACCTCACGCACCACGCCTAACGTGTTTTTAGTGAATATGTTGTCAGAAATGATGCAACAAATGTCAATAACGGAAGCCTTCTTGCCTCACTGTAAAGGGCTGCATTCCTAATAGGATTAGAAAAGAATAGGGAAACACCGCTAATGCATACAATTATCTTCTTGAGTTTTCAGGAAATGTACAAAATGCCTGGCTGAGGGGGGGGGGGGGGGGGGGGGGGGGCGGTGGCCCCCTCCTTCCCTTACTTGTGCAAAGCTCCGCCATTGATCATAACTACCAAGTTCACATGGGAAAAGAAACCACCCAGCTACAAGTGTACTAAAAAACCCTTCACATTTATTAATTATGTGTGATAGATAGTAGTAACAACTTCAGCTAGAAGAAACTACATGTGAGAAAGAAACTTAGTTGTAGAAACAATAGGCAAGAAGACAAAAAAAGGTCCCCGTGTTCTTGTTCTAGAGAAAGGACATAAGGGGTCCGCACATTAAAATAAATATTTGGCTAACGACTAGCTGAATGACTGAGCAACACCGCACAACTCACAATAATGTATTTTTTGTTTAGGACCAAACCAACCATACATTAAACAGTAAAAAAGGAAATAAACTCACAGTGATGCTTTGCAAATGTACAACCCATCATAACGAGAATCCTATATTACTTCTGACTCAACTAATAGTGTAAGAACACCAATATTTCCAAGAAAAATAATCAAAACATCCATAACTCGTGATTTCCCAAAAACACACACATCAATCAAGATTAGAAAAATAAAACAACACTACATATTCCATATGGAGATATACTCGTCAAAATATTCCTACCCATCCCATAAACTGTAAAATTTCTATCACCAAGCAGAGTGCATTCAACAAAGGTGGTCCAACTTGAGGAGATCAAGATCGTCATCATCTAGCTCAAGTGGATTGTGCAAGGTAAAGGTATAATCTTGATAGTTTTCTATTTTACCGGTCTCATGATGTTAGTTGGGAGACCGGTTTATAGGATATATAACCGCACTACCAAGAGAGACTCTCGAGCGAGTAACTTGATCGTATCGTTCGTACAAAGATCAAACCTTTGCATCCTTGGTGTCATCTTTCTTGATTCTATTTTGCATTTTCTCTATGGAAGTTTTATAGATTGTCTTGATCTTCAAGACAATTTTAAGTTCAGAAAAATGGATTTCACAGGAAAAATTTATTGCGTTTTTTATTTGAAAGTTTTGTCGGTTCATCTTTTATTGAGAGGTTTAACATTTCTCCATTTGGTTTTATTCTACCTTGTTGGACTATGATTATCTCCGCATGATCTTTTTTTTTTTGAGATTATCTCCGCATGATCTTGTAGAGCTCGTTGTTGGTTCATCTTTTATAGAGAGGTTTAACATTTCTCCATAACTACGGAGTTCGGATACTCAAGATATGGTCGTTTTCGTTTGTGTGTCACTGTAGTTTTTTGTGCAGCGGTTCAGGCCGGGCGTTCGAGATTTCAAAAATTTTGGGACGGAAAATCTGGTTAAAAATTTCGGGTTCCACAAAATGACACCCAATTTTTCAAGAGAATATTTGATATCCTACAGTTTGGGTTCCAACAATTTAGGATGGGGCTCGGGAAATTCCGGATTGCCCGAAGTTCAGCAAAAATTGACAGCAAAAAATTCAGGTTTCTGCAACTTCTGACAGCAAAACTGATAGGCAGCTTGCCCCTCCGGCCTCTACCACCTAAGCCTAGCCTCCATGTTGTGCCGTACTTGAGTCTTCGAGGATGGAGCCGTTGCGTTGGCGACTCGGGCAGTCAGGCATGTGGAGAATTTGTCATCGGGAGAAGATGCAGCAGCGCCGCATCGGGGACTTGGAGACTCGGGCAGATGGATTCGTGGTCGTCGGGAGAAGACGTAGCAACGACGCAGTGGGGTGAGGACGGTCGGCCGATGATGCGCTGGAGGCTTGATACGTCTCAAACGTATCTATAATTTTTGATGTTTCATGCTGTTATTATATCAATTGCTACATGTTTTGGTTACACTTCATATCATTTTTATGCATTTTCTGGGACTAACCTATTAACAAGATGCCACAGTGCCAGTTCCCAGTTTTCTGCTGTTTTTGGTTTCAGAAAATCTATTAAGGAAATATTCTCGGAATTGGACGAAACAAAAGACATCGTCAATAATATCACGAGGAGATCACGGAGTCCAAAGGGGATTCGGAGCAGACCCACCAGGGGGCCACGCCACACTAGGGCGCGGCCCAGGGTGGGCCCGCGCCCCCCTATGGCGTGGTGGCCCCCCTCGGCCACCGACGCCGCCTCTTCGCTTATATATTCTCTGCGACGCGAAAACCCTATGACGGTCGATCATATTCCACGAATAGTTCCGTCGCGGCCGTCATCGTCAATCTCAGATCGGAGGAGTTCTGAAGCTCTTCCCGGCACCCTGCCGGAGGGGAGATCATCACCGGAGGGCTCTACATCACCATGCCTGCCTCCGGAGTGATGCGTGAGTAGTCCACCCCTGGACTACGGGTCCATAGCAGTAGCTAGATGGTTGTCTCTCTACCTTGTGCCTCCATGTTTAGATCTTGTGAGCTGCCTAACATGATCAAGATCATCTTATTGTAATGCTAGATGTTGTGTTTGTTGGGATCCGATGAATATTGATACCATGTTTATTCAAGTTGTTTATCTATGTGCTCTTGATCTTGCGTGCTCTCCGTTGCTAGTAGATGCTTTGGCCAAGTAGATGCTTGTGACTCCAAGAGGGGGTATTTATGCTCGATAGTGGGTTCAGTCTCTAGATATCTGGATCAGTGACAGAAAGGTCTAAGATGGTAGATGTGTTGTTGCTACTAGGGATAAAACATTGGTGCAGTGTCCAAGGGCACTTGTATTGATTACATTACACACTTTACTTCATGCAATAATCTGTTGTTAGCAACTTAATACTGAATAGGATGCGGATGCTGCCTTGAAGGTGGATTATTTAGGCATAGATGCTGTTGGAATAACGGTCTATGTACTTTGTTGTAATGCCCAACTAGATTTCATAGTAGACATCTTGGCATGTATTGCTTTGTTATGCCCTCTCTATTTGTCAATTGCCCAGCTGTAATTTGTTTACCCAACATGCTAGTTATCTGTTCTGAGAGAGACACCACTAGTGAACTGTGGACCCTGGTCCAATTTCCTCATACTGTTTACACAACCTGCTGCAATCATCTATTTCCTGTTACTTGCTGTTTTTCCTGCTGTTTTCCACACCATACGTTTAACTCTTTGTTTCTGCAAGACCGGAGAGATTGACAACCTCTCTGTTTCGTGTTGGGCAAAGTTCTGGTTTGTGTCTGTGCAGATTCCACGTTGGTGCAAGCTCCCTAGCGCCAGGGGGAGTCAACATCAACAACCTTCCGATAGATCGTCAAGTCCTACTGGATTGATAACCTTGGGTAGATTTCTCAAGGGAAAACTTCTGCTGTGTAAATCATAACCTTCCTCTTGGGGTTCACCAACACGTAGCCATCAAGGCTGGCTGGTTGGGGCAGTGGTGAGGCGGTAAGCCAGTGAGGGTGGCTGGGCGACGGGTAGTAGGTGAGGGCGGGCGAGCGGTGGGCGCTAGGGTGAGGGCACGGCGGTGGCAGCCGGCGGATCTGTGCGTGGCGAGCTGTGGGTGTGGGACTGCAGGGTGTGGTTGCCTACATGGCAACTTCCGTGTGAGACTAGGGTTACGACCAGCAACCATCGAGGGAAAGAGATATCTTGCTGGGCTAGGGTAGAAAGACTTGCTGGGCCTAGCCTCCTGGGCTTTCTAAATTCTCAGTATGTTTGGGATGTTTGGGTCACAACACTGAAATCTCGACATTCCCAATAATTTCGGATTTCCAAAACAAAGAAGGTAATAGAGATTTTTGGGGTCGGGCTATTCGGGATCTGGTTTGGGTTATTCGGGTATCGGGTTCGGGAATCGGGAAATATGCCCAGCCTGAGCAGCGGTAGTGCAGCACCGGTGTCGTGCGCATTTGGGCGCCCAAAAACACCTGTAGCTGTAGTACCGCTTGCCGGAGCAGTACTATACCGCCCTTGGACGCGATTTGGACATAACAGTTGGATTTGGGGCAACTATATAAGGGGGCCTTCTTACCCAGTGGTGCCCAACTCATTAGCACGACTTTGACCTCCATCATTGACTCTCTTTGAGCTTGCTATCTCTCAATATTTCCAATGATTCTTCTTCCTTCTTGAGGGAAAAGAGAGAAGATTTAGATCTACTATTTAGCCAATCAGTCTATTCTCTCTATAAGGGATTTTTTTTTAATCTAGATCTTGGGATTCAATTGTTGATTTCCTTGTTCTTACTCCTAGATAATTATATTAATCCAAATCAACTGTTAGATAATTGAGTTGTCTATCCCCAGAGAAATTAGTATTATAATTTCTTAAACTATAATTTGACATAAATTTGCAAAACTTTAATTAACCCTTTTTAAATTGTTTAAATTGCCATTCAAATCTTTTATTCCACTAAAATATTTTTCACATACATCATGTGCTAGTTTAATAACCAGAGAACTAAATATCATGCACGCATATGTTGCATATTGCTTTCTGGGTGTTTGGTTAGGTTTTTTTCTTTGCTTTTGGCTTTTGGCTTTTGGTTAGGCATTTTTCTTGGCTTTTGGCTCTAGCTTATATGTGCTTTTGGCTTTTGGCTTATAGCATAGTGTAACATAAGTCAAAAGCAAATGTCAAAGGCACCTATTTAGGTGCTTTTTGGGCTTATAAGCCAAATCCAAAAGCCAAGTAAATAGCCTAACCAAACACCCTCTTTGTATTGCGAAGAGTGCGCTTACTGCGATTGGAAGGACTGCTTGAATAATCCATGCAAATAAGGGACTGCTTGAATAACAACTATAATTAAGGCAAGTGAAGAGTGGACTTTTGGAGGCCGAGCTACATAGTGGCCGTTTTTTTGAAAATTTAAAATCGACATTTTAAAGTTTCAAAAATCACGAAAAAAATCCTGGGTGTATATATTGTCGAGATCTATAACCATGCAAAATTTCAACTCCAAATTAGTTATATTTTGGTTTATAGAAAAAAGAAAAATCAGTGAAAATTCAAAATTTTGAATCTGTGTATTGTTCACCACCAAGATCCATCAGTTTGTATTTTTTGTGCAGGCCAAAATACATCGAATCTAGAGTTTAAAATTTGCATGGTTCTAGATCTCGACAATAGCTACACCCGGATTTTTTTTCGCGATTTTTGGAAACTTTAAAATATCAATTTTAAATTTTCAAAAAAACGGGCACCATGTGCCCGAGCTCCAAAAAAGGTTTTCGAGGCAAGTGCTGCTTTTGACCATGTCCTATAATTTTCCTATGCATTAGTGTTTTTCGTAGAATGTTATGTGTATGAAATATTATTATGCTATGTCATTCCATTAACACCCAGATGGGAGAACCATATAAACTTTTACTAGTCAGAGGAAAAAAGCCCACCTACTGGTCGCCGTCGCAACCCGTAGCTGTCAATGCATCGGTACAACGACGAGCCCGTACTCCATATGGACAGCAAAATTAAGAAAAAATTCTCCAGCCTGCTTGCGATTGCAAGAGGGTCTTTTGTTCTCATATTCAACTTAGTGGACATGTACAGAAATATATGGGGCCATACACATGAATTTAGAGAGCAGCTCCACATACTAAATTATTTCAGCATGATGTTTGGCAGGCACGTGCGTGCTCATATCAAGCTAGCTCGGCAGGCGTGTGCGTGCTCCTGGTTGCCGATCCAGAGGTAGTGCCGGGAAAAAAAAACAGAGTGTCGTCTTTTGGGGGTGCTGCTGAGGAAACCCTCCAAATATGATCGACAAGGCGTCCGGTAGTCTCAATATAGTGACCGGTATGAGCAAATCCGGATTGCGGACACCCTATTTGGACAGCCGCACGAGATGCTCTTAGGATGACTCCAACGGGCCGACGCATCGAATCCGCGCGCGTCCGTCCCTGTCCGCTGGAGCCAAAAACAAGGCCCAACGGGGCGACGCAAACGGATCGCGGTCCGTTTTTCTGTCCGCCGCGACGCATTCCTGGCCCAAATTGGCCACGGACGCACGGCGGACCGCTTTTGTGTCCTCCTCCAGTCCGCTCTCTCGGCAAAATTCACACCGGTCTCTCCTCTCCCAAAACCCCAGTCCACACTCCAGCCCTAGCCATGGCCGCCGCTGCCTCCGCCGCTGAGTTTGGACCAGACGCCGCCGGCACCGCCGCTGGACCTGCGCCCCAAGCTAAAAAGAAAGTAAATAAGGAACTCACGCCAGAGCAGAGGGCCGCAGAGACCAAGAAGCGGGGCGCCCGGAGGAAGAGGTTGAAGCAGGACCAGCTCGACGCCGCCAAGAAGGCCGCCGCCGAGCAGCAGGGCGAGGCGAACGAATCTGACCTCGTGTCCAGGGCCGCCACCGCTGCCCTCCCCCTGATTGGGATTACCCCGACCGCGACCGCGGTCAGGGTCGCGACTGCGGCGGCCAGCTCCTTCGCCTCGGCGGCCCGACCGCCAAGGTCGAGATCTTTCGCGAAGGCACCATCGCCTGCGTACGGGTACCTCCTTGAAATGGGCGCCTCATTCACGTCCGAGGAAGACGTGCTCATTTGCGAGTCCTGGATCGAGGTTGGAACCAACCAAATTCTCGGGGCCGAGCAAAGAGGGTCGGCATATTGGGGCCGGTTCACCAAGCGCTACAATGAATGCAGAATCCTTCCACCCCATAACATTCAAACGCTGCGGACCGAGACATCTATCTCTAAGAGGTGGCTCCACATACAAGAGGAGATGAGCAAGTTTTGCGGCTCTGTTGAAAATGTTGAAGCCCGGCCGCAAAGTGGCTATGGAGTGAAGGAATTGTTAATTCCTCTTCCCTTCTTATGCATTTTGGTTGCAATGATTTTGGTTGCTATAACCTTGTATGCACATGTGTTGCAAGCTTTGGAAACCTTCCAGGCTCAATATAAGAAGACCTTCAACTTGACCCATTGCTACCGGGCACTCAAGGACCAGCAGAAGTGGAAGGACCTCTACGCCTCCCTCAAGCAAGGTGGACAACCAGTTGATAAGGAAGAGGCCACAACGGAGAAGGAGGGGAGGCCAAGGGGGAAGAACAACTCGAAGGCCGAGTTGAAACGCGATGCAACAACCCTTGCGTTGCAAGAGACATTGAACGGGTTCCTATCCCAAAAGGACAAGACATGTGACAAGAAGGAGGAGAGGAGAGAAAAGGAACGCCTAGAGAGAGAGGCGTCTTCCAAGCTCTTCTTCGAATTGCAAAAGAAGAGGCTCGATATAGAAGAGGAAAATGGTCGGACTAGAGCACGGGAAGCCGAGGCAAGGGCCAAGGAGACCGAGGCTAGGGCCAAGGAGGTCGAGGTAAGAGCAAGGGAGGTCGACCTGAAGGCCAAGGACCTTGATCTCGCCTTACGCGCCGAGGAGGCCAGGATCATGGACATGGATATCTCGGCCTTCACCCCTAGGAAGAAGCCCTACTACCTCAAGAAGCAAAGGTACTACATGGACCAAGATTGATCAAATTTCGGTCCTTCTATTTATTATGTTGCATGCTGGTGTTGAACTATGGCCGATGGCCGGGTTTGTAATATTTTGGGTATGTACCCAGACATGGCCTGTGTGATGCCGGGATTATGTTTTATACTTGTTTTGTTGCAATGTGATCAAAAACCCTAGCCGAAAATGATTAAAATGATCAAAAACCCTGACCGGGCGGACTCAATGCGTCGGCCCCGTTGGGCGCAGTGGCCGGAAAAGGGCGGACCTGGGCCGGACGAGCGTCCTGTTGCCGACGCAAACGAACCAAACGCAGACTAAACACGTGTTCGTTTGCGTCGGCCCATTGGAGTCATCCTTACTCCCCTCCGACCCCTGTCGTTTCTCAAGATACGGAGCACACATTTCCCAAAAATCAACTTTGACCAAGAATTAGTCCGATAATACATGATTTCTACTATATAAAAGTGATATAGTTGGATTCACGTTCAAAAGAAGTTTCAATTGGTATAAATTTTGTGGGACATAGCTCATTTTTTAATGATTAAGTACTTGGTCAAAGTCACCTTGTTTTGAGAAATAGAGGTAACAGTAAGGAAAACGTGTGCTCCATCGATGAATAACAGGTCATGTATGTTATCAAGACAATCGCGGCATTGCAGCAGACACGAAATTTTATTGTATACTTGTACGATCGAATTTACAACATGGCTAGCGGCATGAGCAAAATTCACTGTCAACACAAAGACGCTTTGGTACATCGTATACATGCTGGTTTCGCCGTGTGAATCTAGTCGTATTCTCGTGGTAGATCCGAAAAGAATTCCACATCATTCACTTGGTCCGTTAGGAGCTTGAGCGATCTTGGAACCTGCTGGACACTGACCTGAACCAGCCCTTCCAGAACCTGCACCACCGTCGCCATGGACGGCCTAGCACTCTCGTCGTCTTGGATGCACCAGCACGCGACCTTGCAGACCCTCTCAACCTCAGCCAGGTCACGTCGCTGCCTAGCCGGATATCCAAGACGCCGTCCAACTCCCCTTCAGTTAGCATCCTCGCGGCCAACAACGGGAAGAAATCCACCGTGCTGTCCTGTTGCTGCCTCGCGTTCCTCCTGCCGGACACGATCTCAAAAAGCATCATACCATAGCTGTATACGTCCGCCTTGGTCGTGATGGCCGTCCCAGTTATCCACTCTGGCGCGAGATACCCCACAGTGCCCCTCATGGTCGTCAGCACACGGCTGAAGTCGCGACCCATGAGCTTGGCAAGACCAAAGTCTGCCACCTTGGCGACAACGAGTTGTCCAGGAGGATATTCTCGGGCTTGATGTCACAGTGTATGATGCAGTCTCTGCATTTCTCGTGCAAATAGTCCAATCCCCTCGCGACCCCAAGACGATCTGGTACCTCGCCTCCCAGCTCAGGACGCCATGGCTGGAGCTAGGCCCGAAGAGGTGCCTGTCCAGGGAGCCGTTCGGCATGTGCTCGTAGACGAGCAGCCTCCGTGTCCCCTCGGAGCAGAACCCGAGCAGCCGGATGAGGTTGACGTGCTGGATCTTGCCGATCGTGTTCACCTCCGCGCGGAACTGCTTCTCCCCCTGACGGACGCCCTCGAGCTTCTTCACCGCGACGAGAGTCGCCATCATTGCGTCAGGGAGCGATCCTTTGAACACCGACCCGAAGGCGCCGCCGCCAAGCTTCTCAGAGAATCTGTTGGTCAGAGACTGCATGTCGCGGTAGGTGAATGCCATCAGGGAACCTTCGACCCTCCTAAGGGCCTTCACCCTTCTGCTTCTCAGAATGAACACCGACATGAGAACAATGACGGTGACTGCAGCCACAACCCCGGCTGCCACGGCCCCAGTGATCAGTTTCTTCTTGTTCCCGGTGCTAGAGAACTCGGATGCAGCCAGGCGGATCAGAATGGTGTCACCTCCGGTGCTAATGCTGCTCATGTCCCGAAGGTTGATGAGGCCTCCGTACCAGAGCCAGCAGCTGCCGTTGTAAGAGTAAGCGGTGCATGAGCAGTTTCCGAGACACGCAAGCTCACACTGGTGAGCATTTTCTGCAGCCACCACACTCTGCCCATCGCTCGGCAGCTTCACGTTTGGCATCACGTAGAACCCGTCGTTCTTCCCCTTCAGCGTGGCCCCTTGGAGACCGCACTGCTGCAGCGCAGTGTTCCTGGAGCAGCCTGCCGTGTGATCGCCGTCCAGCCACGCTTGCAGCCGCCGCTCGCGGAAGCCGCGGATGCACCTGCACGACAGCAGCGAGTTATCGGCGCACACACTGAAGGGCCCGCAAAGCGAGTAGACGTCGCACTGCGCATTGGGCTGCGACCAGAAGGCCGTCCACTCGCCGGCGGACTCCACCCACGTCATGAACTTGATCTGCCCCGTCACGTCCACCTGAAACCGACTCAGAATAGAGTCGTCTTTGATGTCGTAGGTGAAGTAGCTCCCGTTGGCGCCATCGACATAGTCGAACGAATACATCGAGAGGGGGTAGGCGTTGGTGGGTGTCATCTCCGGCACGCCGGTGAAACTGCCGCCAGTCCAGTTGCCAGTGGTCCAGTACTGCTGGGTACTATTCCACGTGATGAAGTACTGGCTCGTGCCATTTGGGTCCAATGCAAGGAGAACAACCCAGGAGCTGGGTCACTGTAACTCTTCCATGCGACTAGACTTGTACTCCCGCCGGTGAGCTTGCCCCGGCCGAGCTTTCCGCCAGGGAGCCATGTATCGCCGAAGTGGTCGAAGCTCTGCCACAGCACGAAGGAGGTATTTGAAGCGTTTACTAGGACAAGGTTGCCAGTGTCAAGGATGACACCAACTGTTCGGCCAGAGGCGATCTTGGTTATGTTGGTAGACCAGATTGCCGACCTTGAATTGTCGACTAGGACCATGTTGCCATCGCTTGATATGGTTAGGCGTGACGACTCTGGACTAGAGACTGGAGAGTCCCTGTTTGCGACCCAGACTGGTGTTTGCTTTGAAATTTTGTTGTACCATATGCCGAGGTACCAATATCGTGAGTTATCTGTTGCACATCAAGGAAACGTCAAGGCACGATGGATTTTGAGAGCATCAATTTCTATGCAAATTAAGAAATTCTTATTTCTAAGTGGAGAAAGGCCATTTCATCAATTGGTTTGCATGACGTGTATCGGGAGTATAGTCTTACATTAGTAGTGGGGAGAATCACCTAAAATCCTTTTTTCAAAATTAACTTTTTAAAGTTTCATAAATTCCAAGAAAAATGTTAACCGGGTACACGAAAATGACAGATTCTGACGCGAAATACAAAATATTCAACATATCTGTTGCATGGCATTAAAAGTTTAAACAATTCAGGTTGACAATGACTAACTCTAAGGTGCTGCAAAATTTTCAACGCAAAATAGTTTGTATTCCGGCCTACAGGAAAATGACAGATTCTAACAAATCTGATTTTTTTAAATATGCACTGTTCATCACCTCAGATCTAGAAAATTGTCCTTTTTACACACCCCAAAATACAAAATATTTCGCATTGATTTTTTCACACTGGTAGAAGTCATCATTATCTACATCTAGGATTATTTTTAGAATTTTTTGAAACTGTAAAGTGTCATTTGTGAAAGAAAAATAAAAACGTTCTGCATGTAGCTCGTCCTACAAAACTTTGTTCTCGAAGAATCACCAACAATGAGGTGAGATGTTCATTTTGTTTTTCGCATCGAGTACGAGAATAGTTTGATAGAAGATTATACGTTTTGTTACACCACTTTTGCATTGGGCGTAAGTGTCTACATGAGCACACGTGTCGATGTACTAGCGCAAGTATGACACACTCTTCTAGAGACTTCTTCCACCATGTGGCTATTGTGTTCTCTACTTGTTTTCCTGCTAAACATGGAAATGCATATGGGGAGGAAAAGGGTGATGAACAAACACTCTATTGACACTCAGTTGTTTCCAAGGTCTTCCTAATCTTGAGAAACTGAATATGATGAGGGGTGATAAGATTTTTGGGAGTGAATTGACGCGACTGCTTGCATCTGTTTAACTACATCCACACTGGACTGCTTCCCCTCTGGCGTACGACTTTGTCATCTCCATCACCACGGGACATATTGTTGTGGCCTTCCTAGCTAACAAGTATATAATAATTATTTGTATGTTGGCACTTACATTTGATCCATATGCAGATTACAATTACTAGAGATATCTAGTTTTGCCAATGTTATTAATTTTGTTAGTGTATTTGTGATGTTGCTTTCCTTCATTGAACTTATTTAAAAATTGCTTAATAACCCAACAATCCAAAAACCTTATATATGTAAACAATTTTTTCTTTTTGGCTTTGCTGGTGCTCTCAAACAAACCTATTTACGCGTCCTCGTTGTAAGATACAACACACCAAAACCATGTTGTGGTTCACTTTTATGAACTTGCATTCGGTTTCAGCAGGCACTCTAGGAGGACTCCTTACTCCCGAACATAATAAAATTTGCAGAGTCCAGCATAATATCTGTGGAGGGTTTCATAAGGTGTTTGGAGACTAGTTGTTCGAGTCTAATTAAATTCAACGTGGTTGATGCTAACAGTGAATTGTATGCTATCGAGGGAGCTAGACGAGGGAGGTAGGGGAGCTCAAATCAGGAGATCCAGGAAGGAGCCCAACCTCGTGGAAGAAAGGGTGAACCGAGAAGAACAAGCAAGGATATGGAGGGACTTGTGTTTGGCAGGGCCTACCATAAATATGTGTATGTAGTCACATCTCTACATTCTCTAATATATCAGATCATAGGAGCTATCATCCATGACTATGACTTTGAGGTTATCTTTATTGTGTATAATTTGCAGATATATTGTGTCCATGTTCTTGATGCTAGAACTGAGAAATTTATGTGAATAGGAGAATTGAGGGAGCAATGTGTTAGATGGAGATGGAGTGCACTTGGGGTGTGTGAAGATCAAACCATATGCATTTGAATAACCAAGGAAAGAAGATCCAATCAATGAAGAAGATGAAACCAACATGTAGAAAACAAGACAAATGCAAATCCAAACACAATGATTAACCAAACGGGGAAAGATGAAACAATAGATGGAGGATCAACACATGCAGAAGATCAATCCAATCCATGAAATTATCGAACAAATGAAGAAATCAAGATAATACCTAACACAAAGAATATTTCAACTCGAGAAGGAGATGAAATAAAACTTGACGTACATATAACGAAGGACCAAAATTTATTGATGACCAAATTAACACAAAGATGAAAATAAGAAGGAAGATCAATCACATGTAGAAGATATAACCAAACATTTATTCCCTCTCCATCCCCTTCACACTATTCACATGCCAAATATATTCGACCATGGTTGATCATGTATGCATTCTTGTTCCATGTCTATGTCCCTCTACACAGAATCTCACATCCTCTCTACATGCAGTCAATCCTACGTTGGAGCCCCTATTAATACTAAAGACTCATACATATAAAAATCCATACTAATGGTGAGAAATGTATATGGAAAACAATGTTTGTGTCTAAGATGTCTTATTTTCGCAACAAAATATCGAAGAACATCTATTATATTAATAAACATAGGAGTTATTTACTATATATGATATTTAAAACTCATTGTAAATTGACTAAACACATACACATAGAAAATTTTGTGCCTTTCGAAGATACTTTCTTACTAGATTTAAAACAAAATAACTAATACTCGCTCCTCTATTAAAAAGGATGAAGCGGTCTCCACACTATTCTACTATTAATTTCAACTACTAACACATCAATAAAATATCAAACTATTTTTTTTTCATCTTAATTTTCACAAACCTAATATTTTTAAGTATTTATGACCAAAGTTTTGAATAATTTATTTATGTGCAAAATGGCGTGTTTCATGCACTCGAGGAGTAATTATGAATTTTAAATAAATTAAGACATCAAACAAATAAGACCGTTTACACGTTATTGTTTGGAGGGAGGTTAAAGTGTATATTTCTTAGTTTATGTTCTTGGTTGTATTTATATTTATCAATGGAGTTTAATATATTCCTCTCGTAGTGATCATCTTATCCACTTATCTCTTGAGTTATTTTATTGGTTTCACTTCGTCCTGTCCTGCTCTTTCTTATACGTATGATACTTATCTTACATATACTTGTTATCCACCCAAATCTACATAGAACACTGCTTAATTGACACCAAATTTGCATCATCAACCAAGAATCTCTTCAACTACGTCTTTTTTATCCTCTCTAGTTGTCGTCCATTGTGACCGCGACATCACCAATAACCTCCATATTGGTGCCTGCCAAGTTCACCCTAATCTCCCACTTACTCTTCGGTTGCTACCTCCCCTTCTCAAACATAAATACGTTTGCTCACTTAGCGAGTTATGTAATACACACTTACATTTATAAAGAGTTTTTCGATAAAGCACAATATGTTGATATCAAGGTGACACCAAATACATCCGTGTTTTGCAAACAACTCAACACCAAGAGCTAGACGAAATATCAAATATGCAGGATGATATTGACTAAGTAAGAAGGGTAGAATGCACTGTGAGATGGGACTTATGAGGAACATGAACGAATAGTTGAGGCTACCCTTGTCTGGATGGCTCCTTCCCAGTCCCAATGAAAGATTGTGGCCATATCTCAAACCTCCATAGCATGCCAATACATGGATCTAGATGCCCCGCCGCCGCCGTCTAATGTCCAGACTTTGTTGCATGAGGGCGACGGAGGAAAATGATGGAGGAGGGAAGGTAGTAGGAGGATGGCAATTGTTGCCTGGGAATGACAACAAGGGGGCGATCCAAATTTTTCGGGAGGGTTGTTTCAAGCTTAACCGACCAAATATTTTTTGTATACTTGAACAAATGTGGTGGCTTGTTTTCTATTATACACCCGGGCTATCTACACCTAAACTGGTGTCTTATTAACATATGGATTTTGGATGCAACCGTCTAGAGATGTTCGCCCGGGCTATCTACACCTAAACTGGTGTCTTATTAACATATGGATTTTGGATGCAACCGTCTAGAGATGTTCGCCCTGGCTATCTACACCCAAATTGGTGTCTTATTAATAATTTAGATGTTGCATCAGTGTCTCATCTTAATACTATTCATGGTGTGCGCCATTTAAAAAAAATGGATGGATGTAAGTGTACGGGGATTCTTCAGATGATATAAATCCTCTCTATCCAAGACAACTAGTAAGAAGAATATCTAATATATTTGGTCCCCACACGATTCCTCTTGCCAAATTTCCATGCAATCGATCATTCGGTTGATTAAGATGAAAAATGTTCTTGAATCTGGCCCTATACGTCCACACTCCCACTCAATGAGCTTAATCGACAACTAAACTTAGTGTGAAAGAAAAATCAAACTTAATTTTTCTAGGACAAAACGGTTCAGAGTAATTTACACACGCTGTTATCTCACAAATTTGAAAACATTTTAAAGAACACCGAAGAAAGAGCCGACTTTACCATTTTTTAATGTTTTCGTAGGACCAACTCAGATAGAAGTTGGAATATTTATTATTTGATGCGTTATGTAAGCCAAAAAAAGAAGTCTAATGAAATTATAAGAACGTACTAAGTGTCTTTGTTGATACCTGGCTGGAAGAATCCCAGAGCGAACTTGCCACTCTTGGAGACTAATGGCCTCTGTCTGAGGAACAACGGCCGGTCGACGGTCAACATATCTGCTGCACCGGCGCATAGCGGGGCTCCTTGCAGAGCAGTCAAACCCATGACGAACAGAACGGAAATGAATGCAGGGAAGAGAGATGTCCCGGAACTCGCCATTGTTGTAGCCTCCAAGAGACGAGAATTATGTAGTAGCAGGCACGAGCAGTAATTATACACGAATCTTGTGGACAAGTAGAAAGAAAGCGAGATGCTCGAGACAGTTCGAGGAAGGCAAAGCTTCAAGTACGGTGTGCATGTACTTCCCGAGTCGCACGTTCCTGTTTTCATTTCTGACCCAGGAGTATTTTGTGGAACACAATGCGAGGAGTATCTCTGTCTCGAAGTTCAGTCCTGACCCGGCAAGTGTTACGTGAAATTTTAGTCTACGAGTGTTTTGTGAGGTCGGAAACAGAGGGTGGCTGCCTGGTTGGCTCTTTCTAAACTAAACTTCGGTGGACTAGTGAGCAGGAGACATTTATTCTTAAGACCCTAGTTGCAACGTGAAAAAACGTAGATATTTGAAGATTGGATTCCAATAGGAGAATTTTCTACGGTAAGTTACCGACAAAGGAATAGCTCACCATTTCACTAAGATGTTCATGAAATTCCTATCGAATGAAAAACTACACACAAAATTTGGATGAACGTGAGGTCTTACCTCGTGTTTTATTCTTTATTATTACTAGTTGACGTGCACGTGCAATGCATGTCTTTATAAAACAAAAAATAAATTATCAACCTTTAACAAGGAGCTTGAAATCATCAACTTTCAGTCGTCCAAACTTCTTACTGCATTCAACCAGAGTGCAAAGGGCTCGCCTCGTTTGACATGAGTCCACTGATGAATCGCCAATTTGTTTACGGTAGCACATCATCTGAAGATCTCCCATCACGCCATAGTCGTTTTGTTTTCTGACTGCTAATGTCACTCGGATGCAGGAAATCGGATGCAGGAATACTGATGTATATGTATTCACCTTCTCCTCACTATCTCTGGACTCAAGACATCACATAGTTTGTCGATAAGTGCAGATATAGTTGAGAGAATAAAAACATCCGGAAAATATGCTCTGTATGAAAGTGAAAATAACTCTTAAAAATAGGCTAACATGTGGTGCAACATTTCAGTATTGCATAGATATACATCGGTTTTTAATTTTATTATCTCTTCTGGTGGAAATAAAAAAAAGATCAATTAAATGAAACCAATATTTTTTTCCTTTCATATAATGGTTGCGACTCTGTTTGTTCAGATGAAACCAATAATTTCTTCCCCTTACAAATAGTCCAGTGGAAATACAAAGAATATTAGCTCCTCTGATTGGGACTCTGTTTCCGAAACTGACACTGATCTTGATTCCAAGTAAACAAACTTAAGGAAAAGTAAAGTACAGAATTAGTTGGAGATGAATTTGCAATTCATATAGGCAGCTGAATAA
Organism: Poa pratensis; assembly: GCA_947311845.1. Taxonomy (NCBI): domain Eukaryota; kingdom Viridiplantae; phylum Streptophyta; class Magnoliopsida; order Poales; family Poaceae; genus Poa; species Poa pratensis. The sequence goes on from CAMZMU010000039.1 coordinate 67,580,028, forward strand.
AATACTATAAAATCATCTGTAGCCTCTCCACAAATATGTACAGTTGGGTACTCGCGAGGGAGGCAACAGTGAATTATTCAACCTCACCTAAGACTTCGAAGCATAAAGATGGGTTCTACTGTATATCTCCTATGTAAACGCATCCCAGTTTTCCCTAAATAATAAACCACGGAGGTGTACTACCAATTTCCCATCAATCGAATCACCAATTTCCCAAACTCTAGCTTACATGTATAGCTTTACTGCGAAGGTCCAGAGCTTAACATTAAGGCGCTATGGAAATCAAATGTAGTACAAGTGTGAGTATTATGTCCGTACCATGCCCGAGCTCCTTGTCCTTGGGCACCTTGCCGACGTTGTCGAGGCAGCCCGGCTCAGTGACCATGGCCATGGCGGCTTTCGTCTCGTCCAGCGCCTGCACGACCAGGACTCATGGAGCACGCCCGGATGGCGCAGGCGCACGGGCCTGGCAGCGTCAACGCGCGCAAGGTCGAGGAAGGTGTCCTCAACCGCCTTGGACAGCCCCGCCCGCTCCCGCGCCTCGGAGAGCGCGCGCTTGTCGAGCACCCAGACAGAGACGACGGTGTAGGGCGTGTACGCCGGCGTCCCGTGGCCGCGCGGTGTTGATCCGCCAGACGAGCCCCGGGCCCCCCGAGCCGGCCTCGAAGAGCGCGCGCTTGTCGAGCACCCAGACGGAGACGACGGTGTAGGGCGTGTACGCCGGCGTCCCGCGGCCGCGCGGTGTTGATCCGCCAGGCGAGCCCCGGGCCCCCGAGCCGGCCTGGTCGAGCAACTCGTAGTCCTGCAGCGGGCGCGGGCCCGTGACCTCCTGTACCGTGGTGGTCACCGTCTTCTCGATCACAGCCGAAGCGTCTTCATGTTGGGCGACATCGCCTCCGCCGGTGCCGAGAATTGCCGGCGCTGACCTGGGCAGGGTATTGGCTCGAGACGTCCGGCCGGCGGCTGCGGCGACGGAATCATGTCGCTGCCCTGAGCGGAGAACGGGCTGCTTGCCAGGGCAGATGGGACGGGAAGCAGCTGGAGCGCGAGCGCATGCGGGGCGGTGGCGGCGTGCTCGCCTTGGTGACAGACGGCGGGGAAGAGGACCCACGATGGCAATCTATGTAATTTTCGAAAACGAAAAGGTGTGCCGAACCGGTACGGTGGCAATTTAGTAGTATTATGTGATTTGGTGGGAGGGTAAAACGGGAAAAATCGGACATTGTTGAGTTGTCAAACATTGGAGCGATCTGGAGCGTCGATCAGATATTTGAACGGTACAGATTTAAAGTATCCCAACATGTTTGCTCTTTTAATAGTAGTATAGATGTCTACAATGTTGGATATTATGGTTCTTGGCCCATTTATCTTATGGGCCACTACAAATCTAATTTATAAAGAGTTATTTAACGGCAATCCTAGTTGACGACCAACGACCTGGCACCGCACACCCCTATCTCGTTCCTGGGCCGAGCCCAACTAACTCCCGACTCCTTCTATCTTTCTTTTTCTCACGTACACTGTCGCTGTATGAGTCTATCAGATATATTCAGATGGACCATCGCTGGCTCGCTGTTTGTACATGCATCCAATTTGTGGTGATAAGTTTTACATAAGATCATTTAACGGGATAAGATCATTTAACGGGATGCACCTTATCAGGATGCAGATCTAGATCACAAGTAAGCAGTGATGCGCGAGACGGGTGCAAGCTCGTGGAGCTAGGAAGGATGGACGAAAGCTTGCGTGATCTGGCCTTCATCCTCGAGGAGATCCTGAACCTTCACATGAACACATTCAACGGGTCGATACCAGCAGCTTTTGGTAACCAGTCTCGGCTCTAGCACCTTAATGCAAGCCAGAATAACCTCACTGGATCAATATTCCCAGCAATAACAGGGATTACAATCCGAACTGGACATCTCACCTTTCTTTTCTTTCTTCGTTTTCTATTTACATTTTATCGTTTTTTATTCCTCTTTTTCTTGCTTTATTTTTAATCGTTTATTTATTTTTTCTATTTGTCTTTCATTTCTTTATCCATTTCTACTACATTTATTTATTATTGTTTTTTATTTCTTTCTTTCTTCTCTCTTTTTAATTTTTGTTTCTTTTTTTCTTGTTGTTCTATATTTTTAAAAATATGTATGTTGTGGAAAAATATTAGTCATTTGTTTCTTGTTCAGAATTGTGAATCTTTTCTAAAATTATTCAAATAACATATTTTTTCATATTTTCGTTCAAATAAGATCAATACTCTTTCTTAAATATTTTAAATAAGATAGATGTTCTAACTAAAAAACGCTCAAATGGGGTAAATGTTTATTAAAAAAACTTTCACATAATATAAATATTTTTATTGAAAAAAAGTTCAATTGAGGCAAATGTTAATGTTAAAAAACCGTTCAAATAAAATAAATGTTCTTTGTTGAAAAAATTGTCCAAATTGGTATTCTAAATCCGTTCAAACCCCATTCTGTTCATCTGATGTTTTCCAAATCCGTTCAAACCCCATTCCAGTCACCGTGTTTTCAAAATCTGTTCAAAACAAGATTCCGTTCACCTGGTTTTTTAAATCCGTTAAAACCCACATTCCGTTGACCTGGTTTTTTAAATCCGTTCAAACCCACATTCCGATCACCTGGAATTTCAAATCTATTCAAACCCCATTTTGTTCACCGGGTTTTCAAAATCTGTTCAAAACAAGATTCTGCTCACCGAGTTTCCAAATCCGTTCAAACCCACATTCCATTCACCTGGTTTTTTAAATCCGTTCAAACCCACATTGCGTTCATCTGGTTTTTCAAATCCGTTCAAACCCCATTACGTTCATCGGGTTTTCAAATATGTTCTGTAACACCCCGGCCCACCCCCGGGCCGGGCCTGTCACCCCTGGCAGCTCTCTAGGATATTTAGACTGGCCCCACAGATCAACACTGGTCTTTTCTGCGCACTTTGTCCTCACTCGTGCGCACCCGGGAAGGACTTCCCGGTCGGTCACCCATCCTTGGAGTGCTCCGGGCCAAGCACGCTTAACCTCGAAGTTCCTTCCAGATGAGCTTCCGGAAAAGAAGTTGCAACTTGTTGATATGAGTATTCTATCAATCATATTAAGACCTGAGCCAGGATCTCACATGTTCAAAACTAGATTCTGCTCACGGGTTCCCAAATTGTTCAAACCCCATTCCGTTCACCGAGTTTTCCAAATCTGTTCAAAACTAGATGTTGCTCACCAGGTTTCCAAATCCATTCAAACCCCATTCCGTTCACCGGGTTTTCAAAATCTGTTCAAAACTAGATTCTACTCACCGGGTATCCAAATTGTTCAAACCCCATTCCGTTCACTGAGTTTTCCAAATCTGTTCAAAACTAGATGTTGCTCACCAGGTTTCCAAATCCGTTCAAACCCACATGTTGTTCACCTGGTTTTTGAAATCAGTTCAAACCCACATTCCGGTCACCTAGTTTTTCAGATCCGTTCAAACCCATTCCGTTCATCAGGTTTTCCAAATATGTTCAAAACTAGATTCTGCTCACCGGTTTCCAAATTGTTCAAACCTAGATTCCGTTCAACGGGTTTTCCAATTATGTTCAAATATAGATTACGTTCGCCGAGTTTTTCAAATCCGTTCAAACCCACATTCCGTTCACCGGGGTTTCCAATTCTGTTCAAACCTAGATTCCATTCACCGGGTTTTAACAAATCCGTTCAAACCCACATTCTGTTCACATGGGTTTCCAAATTTGTTCAAATGCATATTCTGCTCACCGGGTTTCGAAATCGTTCAAACCTAGATTTCGTTCACTGGGTTTCGCAAATCCGTTTAAACATAGATTCTGTTCACCGGGTTATTCAAATCCGTTCAAACCCACATTCCGTTCACCGGATTGTCCAATTATGTTCAAACCTAGAATCCATTCACCGTTTTCTAGATAGTATTTTTAAACTTTTCTCAAAATTTTCATTTTTCAAAAAAGTGTCCAGATTTCAAAATTGTTCAGATTTGAAAAATCGTTCAAAATAATTTTTGTTCATAGAGTTATTTTTGTTCGCTATTTAAAAATCATTCAAAATTAATTTCCATTCATAGAATTTTTTCTGTTCACTTTTTAAAATCGTTCAAAAATCGATTTCGCTCACCGGCCTTTTTTGTTCACTTTTAAAAAAAGTTTTGAACATCTCGTATATGACCGTCAAAACGAAAAAAATTACAACATGAAAGTTGCGCGAAACATGGATACTAGCCTACTCGTTAGATGGTATTTTAAACGGTCGACCGAGTGCGACGATTTTGATAAAATTTGACTAAAAAGGTTTCGAACATCTATTCAAAATTGAGAAGTTACAAACGACGAAACTCAAAACTAAGTATAGGAATGGAACATACTCGTGGATGCGCATAATTTTCGTGTACGCATTTTTTAAATAGTTCGAATCGCATCTATCATTTTCCAAAAAGTAACGAAGTATGTTCCTACACATGCGAAACAGGAAGCAGGAATCGACCGAACGAACCAACACACCGACGTGGGCCGGCCCAATAACACGCAGGGGTGTGCGGAGGGTGCGTTCCTCCGCACATGTCGTTAACTAGCATCACCCTTATTTAACTATACATCAATCGAGTATACGACGTTTATCTTTCGTAATCGGTTTATCTTTCGTATGGGCCATGCCACAATAGATTATGTATATTTCCATATAAAGGGTTTTTTCAGTATTGCATTATTTCAAATCTAACGACACAACGCCGGCGATGTAGTCTGTGCTCATCAGCTCCATGTGCCCCTTGTCCCGCTGGATCACCTCTGCAGAAGGTCTCGCTCTTTTTTTTTGAATCTTAGAAGGTATCGCTCTCCCCTGACAAGGCGAGGGCCTCGATCATGCTCTACTCTGTTATCTCCCCGTTAAGGTGGCGCTATTGTTTCCTTGTACCCCGTGGCCATCCGTGTCCGTACGCTTTTCGATGGGATAAATTCTACCTGCTCGCTCACGCACGGCCAAGCTGGAATTCATCCATGATGTTCCAGGAGGGAATCAACACGATGTTTACCTCGAAGTCGTCCATGAGGTCCTTCTCTCCTTTAGCTTGTTGCCGATGCAGGAGGCGATGGAGAAACAAGTGCGGTCGGTGGAGGAGTCGAGGCCCATCCGGGGACCTTGCGACTTGATGCATGATGGCGGTCGAAGTCTTTGAGGTTGCCTTCGACTAGGCTAGAGAAACAACTGCATGTGATATATTATGGAAGAATCTTGTGGCTGAACTGGCTTGAACTGCGGGGTACGCCAAGATAATGAAGAAAGGGAACATGGTGATGGCGGGTTCATGGAGTACATCGACAGCGAGCATGCTAGAGGAGCGGTGGCGGGCAGAGAAGCAATGCTTCGTGGCAAGGGAAGTGGTGTATGCACTCTTGAGGCCAGGGCAAAGCTCCTAGTAGGGGAAGGTAGCGGGTCTGTCGTATCTTGATTTTTGGTGAAACAATTCAGATGAACTTGTTTTTTTTAAAATAATTTTAGTTTTTTTGTACGTTAAAAACAGACTCTGTATGAGAAAGTTATCCTTATTTTAGTGAATAAGGCACAAAACGGATTTTGAGATGAAAACAGGGACTAGGTCTTGTCCAGTCAAAAACAAATTCTTTCTCTTTGCACTAAGTAATTCTCAATCGAAAAACCCAACTCTAAACAATGTCCTATATGTTGTATTTAAGAAGGACTTGATGGTATTTGGTCAACTTATGGGGGTGGCCGAAGGCAACTATAGGTATGTGATGAATTATGTTTTATGGTTCTATTTTGAATTTATTTATTTTATTGATCTAAAATTATAATTGTATAAGTTGACTCATTGTCGTTAGTTACTGATGTGAGGAAATATTTACTCAGGTGGAGAAATGATGGTTGAGAGCCCCCCTTGGAATCAGATGTGCGCAGGAAAAGACATCACAATTCTAAGTATGGATAAAATGATATAAATGGGATAAAACTAGAAAAGCGGGAAAAACCTGGTCTAGTGATTATTTTTATAGTGTGGACACCTTATGTTGGTATAGACTCTAGTCAAACCGATTTTGACCATTGTTTTAATGAGCTATCTTCATAATTGGCTCTGAACTTCTCTTATCTTGACTCAAGAGACTCATTTTCTAGGTAAAGTGGGAGTAAGCTTGTTCGTCTTATAGAGATTTATCATGAGAATTTCTCTAATTATGAGCATTAGAATATACAACATAATCTTGATCTATTCATTACATGCACACAGAGAAATCAAAACTTTATAGATTATCTTGATATGAGCTTGATATTTAAAAGGCACATAATGTTTCTTGCTGTTTATCACCTCGCTGAGCTTGTGTTGCTTATATCGGTGATGACGATAATAGTTGAAAGGGACTTTCGGCGACGAGGATCATCAAGAACAAGTTGTGTAACAAGATGTGAGCGATGTCTTCTTCATGACTTGATTATGTGCTACATCGGGCTGTAGATATTCTAAAGTCAAGATAGAAATAATACAAAGATTTTCAAAAAAATACTGAACTTCTATATGTCATTAAAGATTCATCATTGAAATGTTTTAGGATCTATTTATATTCAAATTAGTTTCTAATTTTTTTACTAAGTTATTATGTTAGAATCATATATAGTATTAACATCTTGTGACTATTTTGTTTTGTTCTTCGTATCATTGTTTAGAGTTCGCCCTATTTCAAATTTTTTCCGTTCTACGCCGTTGGCTGGAGCTCGCTGATGAACGCAGAATGAGACAAGTAGTAGCCTGAGCCTCGACGTCAAGCTCAAGTGTGACATGGTCAAGTAGCCCACCCAAGACCTACTTGTCATCAACAACTCCGGCATAACTATGGTGTGGGCCATGTCCGAGCACATGAGCAGGCCGGACCAATCTCTCAAGAGTTGGTGGCTTGCCATGACCGTCCCTCAACACCGTACTGCAAAGCAATTGATTACATTGCTTTGCTCATTGCTTGGAGGTTTGGAATGAAAGGAATGCTTGGATCTTCCGCAACAAGCAAGCGACGCATTTGGTCATCCTGCAAAAGATTAAAAAAGTGGCTAAACTTTGGGTTGCCGGGGGTGCGAAGCGTTTAAGTAAAAACATACCGGGAGAGTAGATTGGTTGTAACTTTTTATTTTCTTGTTAAACTCCTTCTTCATGAGTAGATTGGGTAAAACTTTAACTCTATTTCCAGAATATATATATATATATAGGTAAATTACCAGATGCTCCCTGGTGCCTGGGCATCTGGATAGAATACAATACATTTTGGGTATGTAGATGACACCTATACCTCAGGTATGCACATGTTGGGTATATAGGAGGTACACATACCTGCTTTGTAATGCCTTGTCCTCGTGGTAGTTCATTTTTTGTTACTTGCAAATTTAACTGCGTTTGTTCTACTTGTTTAACAACGTAGGAATGAAAGAGTCAAGGTGCATTTCTAACAACTTGGGATGTTCCTCTCCACACGGGGGCCGTGCAATGAAAGTATGAGAAACTTGATGGAAAATTCGCATATGAGGAGCTGTTATGTTTCGGGCTTATTTACCCTCTTATTGTGTGCCTTAAGTTTCCTGCCTTGCTTGGCACGAGGAATAAATATAGATATTATTATGTTGGTAATTGCGGGAATAATGAAGAAAAGGATGATCATGATGGTGGCTGTGGTCCATGGTACAAGCGAAGAAGAGGAGGGAAAATACATAGTTGCACATGGGGACATCCGTCCGGTTTTCGAAAAACATCATCCAAAAATTATGAAAAAAAGTTGCGTACATCTTCATGTTTTAAGTGCGCATAGAATGTTTTGTGCGAAAGTGACATATATTTTGGCCTGTGTAAAAAAATGTCTAGTGAAAAGTTCTTTTCAGTACCAGAAGTTATCTTTTTTACATAAGCAAAACAAGAATAAAAAAATTCAGGAAACTTTGTGTCGTGCACTAAAATGTAGAGATGTATCCGTGAAATTTTTATACATTTTAAAACACGTTTAGTGCCATTTTCGAAAAAGGGGGCCTAGGTTCAAACGGTGCACTCTCTGAGTAGGAGGCTAGGAGCCGTTACGTTTCGGCTTATATGGGAAGGGTACTTTTTTCTGCACTTTCATTGTATATGGGAAGGGTTCTGGCTGAACTTAGACCAGGATTGCAGCAATACCACATCACTGCTCCATCTTACTATCGGTCTTGAACACAACCCGTGTACCATTTCAATATACGTGTTGATCTTGGTAGTATGTATATAGGGGATTGCCCAACTCTCAGTCGACTCATGTGCAACTCTAAGTTTAGTACCAATCACGACGTAAATCTAATGGTTAAGCAGCCGACTTAAATGTAACTAAATTTTAGTCAGTTGTACATAATTGTATCTAATGTGCAACTCTAAGTTTAGCATGAATCACGACGCAAATCTACCTGACTAAGAATTAAGTAAATCTCATTTCAGTTGCTTAGTTGCAAATCATGTGCAACTCTCGGACCAGTACAAATCACGAAACAAAATCCAACGACTATCAAGGTGACTGAGATTCAGTTAATTCCCAGACGATTTAGAATTAGCAAAACATATGCTACGTCTTATGGTATATAGATAAATACTTGTTTGTTCAACGCATGGTATTTGTTGCAGAAAAAATATAAAGAGAATGAGCACAAGATACTTGAGATCCAGCTCCCTCAAATACCCAAACAATCTTCACTACTAATAATAAAAGAGCGAACATCAGTTCCGCTATAGCCACCCAGGAATTCGTACACCAAACCGAAACAACGCTGGCTTACCCCCACTAGAACAACTTAAGGAACGCTGGTTTAGCCCCACCGGTCAGATCTGCCGTGTGCATGTACCAATTCACTTTGACTGAATCGTACTTCACCTTCCACCGCAAAGGATTGTTTTCATGGCGCAAAAGAAATATTGAAAACGCACGACCCGTGATCGTAACTCCTACAGCCACGGAAGAAAACTGATCAATCTTTCGCCACCGGTCTCGCTCACCGCACGGCGACTCCCACGGCGCGCTCCCGCCCGGCGTTACACAAGGTCTCCGTCACGCCCACGCAGCCGGCACCGGTGCCTTCTTCCACAGCTGCGCTTGCCGACCGGCAGAGCGAGGTCTCCGTCCTGGTCCGCGCCCATGCCGGCGAGCACCACCGTCTTCTTGCTGGGACTCCCAAAACAGCTGCACCATCCTCCACGGCGCACAAACAGAACGCCAGCAACTGCGTCTTGCTAGACGGCGCCCTCGCTGCCAGGCGGCAGGAGGTGTCCTGGACGGCGCCCTCGCCACCAGGTGGCAGGAGGAGTCCTGGACGGCGCCGAGCAAGAAGACGGCACCGTCGTCTTGCTGGAGCGAAGCCCTCGCATCCCTGCACCGCGCCATCACGCCATCAAGTGCCGGCCGTCAGCTCCTGTCAAAAACGGTAATTCTGAACTTAATTCTGAAGTTTTAAACCCTCGATAGATCAACAAAATCAAATTAAAACTGTAAATGCCAACAAAACAATATAAATCATAATTACGAGTCCACAAACATGCTTCACAAGATAGCTGAAGAACAAACCTTTGTCTTGATTGATTTTTCACGCAACTGCCTATTGATAGACTTGACAATTTTGGGTACCTCTTGCTTCAGTAGCCATCTAGGGCTGCAAAGCAAACAGATTTACAATAGGTGCTTAGTGCTGAGTGCATAGAACTTGCAATCACAATAAAGAAAAACTTTTTCCTAAGCATAATAAGCCAAACTGAAAATTCATATTCATGGACCAGATCAAAATCTTTGCAGCCAAATAAGAAGTTGTATCAAGTTCTAACCAAGATAGGCTCACTCGGGTTATTAATGCAAACAGAGAAACAAGTGCACTGTGTACTGCTTATGGCAAATTCTTTAAGAATCTGGTACGGGTGGGTAAAAATCAATAAAACGGATATTTTGTTTACCTAGACTCATCAATGTCACCTTGCCCTTTCGTCACATTACCAGTTTGGCATAACAGCTCAATAAACATGTTGAAGATGTCCATCTAGAATCACAGAAAAACTTCATAAGATTGAGAAACAATGAAAATTTGGTTCTAAGTTAGTAACGAAATACCATGCAGTTACCTTTACATTCTCCTCTCTTTCCCTAAAGCGGTCAATTAACTTTGGACAAGCCTGCATAAGACTGTAAGATAAACAACGGAATATTATGAGCTACACATGCATCACTATCCTTAAACACACTGATGCTTACATAGAAAACTTCAGAAACATTGATGCTTACCTGAGATTCAACTTGCAAATGCCTGCACACCACTTTCCAGAAAAGAGCAACCTCATCGTCCATGAGCCTAATAGTGCGTCATAAACCAGAAATTGCTCCTCGGATTTTGTACTTGATAAATGGCACTTGCATATTGTTTTGCTTAGCTACAGTTTTTACCTGAGGATCGGGGACACTACGAGCGCTGAATTGATTGTGAAACCCTTAATCTTCTGCATTGTTGAAAGATCATAGCTGCAAATTCTCCAGTATCACACCATAGCTGCAGAAGGAAAACAAAGCAGGAATAAATAAGCTTTAAACCCTGAAGATTCAGTTAGTTCTCGAAAGAAAGTGCACATATATACCAAAGCCATGGATGCTTGGACTTGATTCCATGAAAAATATTTAGGGCGTCGCAACATCGACCAGACCTATATAATGTAGACAGTAATGCACTCCACGTATACTGACCAGGCAGATACTTTCCCTAAACGCACCTGTAAAAACGGTGACATGTTACTCTTCCTCCTACTATCAATGTTCCACAAAATTCAGACTCTATGGAAGTTTTTTTCGACCTTGCAGGCAACAGCTATTTTTTAAACCCAAATACTGCATTTGTGAAGAATATATCCACTACTATTATACAACAAAAGTCTACATACTTGGAAGCAACGATCATAAGAGAGCAGTAAATAAATCTCAGATATAAACAAAGAATATAGTCCTTCTTTAATACATTTCCAGCGAGCATGTTGCATAAGGGCATGGCACCGAGTCAACATTGCAATCTCCCTAGAAAGTAATTCATTTGTCCAACCAAATCGTAAGGGAGGGCTGATTGAATCACTCATCTTGGATCCAAAAGGTAAGGAGCAGATAATCCGGCTCTGAATAGCCACAGCTGCTACCTCCTGCTAAAATATATTCATACATCAGGTGTACCACCAGTAAGATGAATGCTAATGTTCTGGTAAAATCAGAAGTGACTGGGCATTTGCATTTATATAGCTTATCCAACAGATAATTAATCCAATTGCTTTCCCCTGGTTAGTGTGAGGCTATGCACTGTACTCCAGGGAATATAGGGATTCAATAGTCTTTAAAACAGCTACTACCGAGATACTGGATCAAAATATATACGTGGATACTGGTAATATGCTAACAAAATTGACAAGATGTTACAGTAAGTTTCTTGCTACTAATACATTCTGAACAAAAATTCATGTTTACATGTAGCTTAAGTGATAATTCAAATGACAGTAAGCTTCTCTTACATTGGGAATTACTTGATTGCTAAGACGATGTAACTAACACCCCAAAAGTCAAGCTCATCTCGAATTTTGTATTGCCACACGATTTCTAAGTACGGCCATGGCAACAAAAATAAAGTGCAGTACAATCACCTTCCGTTGTTTCTCATCTGCCTTGGACCTGGACGGGTCCATCTTAGCGATTTAGAAGCAGCAGCTCTGTGTGGTCTTCTACAGGCATGAATTGGAGGCGCAGCCGGTGCTGGCGGCGGGTCGCGGCAGGGCCTGGGGACGAAGGAGGGGCGGGCCAGGGGTGGACGCGGCAGGCGGCAGGTGGGCAGTGGTGGACGGAGGCGGAGCAGGTGTTGGCTGCATTTCTTCCGTGTCCACAAAGGCGGGCCGGACGCGGATCCAGGATGCCCGCGAGCATTGCCGAGCTCGAGTGCCCCATCAAGCTGGTGAGAAGGTGCGGAGAAGCCCGCGAGCATTGCCGAGCTCGAGTGTCCTCACGTCAACGGTGGGGTGGCAGGCGACCGGCAGCTTGACGAGATCGAGTGGGAGCTTGGGGGAGGCATGGGAGGGCGAGGAGAGTCCTGTCGGCGGTCAAGAGGAAGAGGATGGGGGCAGAGGCGTGGGCACGTGGATTCGGAGCTTCATAGGGAGAGGAAGCTGAGAGTGGGGGAGTGGCAAGCGGTGTGCGTGTCCGATGGGTTTCCAAGGGGTTGTTTCCGGAAGCGGATTTGCAGCTCCCGAGCACCACTGCTCTCTGTATTTTGAAAATTTGAAAATTTTAAATTTATGTTTCAAAAAAATCCGAAAAAAATTCCTATGATACATATGCATGTTTCTTACGTGTGTGCCAATTTTCGGTGCAAAAAACGTCGTATTCCGAGCTGTATAAAAATAACAAAATTCTAGTCAGTATAAAGTGTACAAAGTGTGTTGAATCTGTCAGAAATTTCTCTTTTTTGCCTAGCTCAAAATATAATGAATTTCTTTACGAAATTTCTGGCGTACTTGCGGAATATGTATACGTATTTGTGTAAATTTTTTCAGAATTTTTGGAAGCGAAAAAGTTTGATTTTCAAAATTTTCAAATACCGAGAGCACTGATGCTCGGGTGCTACAACGGATTTCCGGTTGTTTCCATCGTATCCTAAGTATATAAAAGTTGGAATATTTCGCGATTTGTGGGAGGCCCTGTCACTGTAGCAGCTACAGTCTGCTACAGTGTTGAACAGTACTTCGATCCGTGCCGTCGCGCGGCGATCGGACGATCCACACAGCACGCCCGTGACACTTTTTCAGAAAACCCCCTCTTAAAAGCAGAAACCAACCCGCAGTCCACGAAAACGCGAACCGCGGGACTTATTCACAAATTGGAAAAGGTAACGAACTTAAACGCAAAAAACTGCAACACACCCCCCTCCTTCCTTTTCTTCCTCTCGCTCTCGCTCCCGCGCCGCTGGTCGCCGCCGCCGCCGTCGCCTCTTTAATCCGGCCACCTCCGCCGCCGTCCTGCCGCGCAAACAACGCGCCCCGCGGTCCTCTTCCTCCCTACGTCGGCGATTCGCATCTCCTCTCCAGCAGCCCATGAACGCACCACCACCGGCCGTGGCCACTTGGAAAACGGCGGCGATGAGGACGCCCGGCCCTTGGCGCACACCCGTGCCTCCGACCGGCAGCCGCGTACGACCCCTCCGCCTCGCGGGTCCAGCCCTCCCGCCCTTGCCGCGGCTCTACCGGCTTGGACGCCCCGCTCGGGCAGCCGCCGTGGTGTCGTGGGCGGCGGCGGGGATCTCTGGGGAACGCCTGGTGGATGCTGTCCGCGGCTTTCTGCTTCCGGTCGTGGGTTCCGGCGAACGCCAAGCCGTGGATCGGAGTCGCCCCGTAATGGATTCGTCCACCTTGCCATGTTTGGATTTGGTACCCCTACTCCTCCCTCTCACGCTCACTCGCTCTTTGTATATTTATTGCTCCAATTGTTCCTCTGATAAGTTTCTTCTATTGCATATTCAATGCTTCAGTTCAGTGGTCTCTGGTCAAAATTCAGATAGCATCCAAAAGCTTATATGAGATCACGAGAAGCGTTGCAGGCAACGCTAAGGATATTAAGAATTTGTATAGTAAAAAATAATGCTTAGCCTTCATGTTTTCGTGTAACTGCTCTCCATATTAGTTTACGGATGAAGCAATCTTTCATATGCTGCGTTAGCAAGTATCCAACTTTTTACTGAAGTATGTTCTATGTCAACACGGCTCACCATGATATATATTCAGTAATTATCTCAAAATATGTGATTTCAGGATGAACAAAACAGCTTAACCATTTGCTTATTCATTATCTTTTCTTAGCACACACTTGAGTTGTATTAATTTATCAACACAGTATGTTTTCAGCCTCAATTTTCACTGTATCCTCTAATCAATATTTGAGATATTGTGAAACTCAAAAAGGGGACTTCCAACATGTGGTACAACTTTATTGGCACGTGTAAATGATGGAAAGCAGTATTCACTAATGTTTGAAATTAAAATAGTAAAATAGATGAATTCATTTAGCTGCCACCAAATAGTCTTCCGATTCTTGAAAATCCATCTGGTCCTTCCTCTCAGCCTACAACAGAGTTCCCTTTGAATATGTGTTCATGTTATCCTATATCTCACATTGATCGAGTTTGCTTTTGTCTCATTTGTCTCGATCCTGGGAGAGTGTGGCCACATGAATTTCTTCATATTTCAATCTTAATTCTGAAGCGGCTCAAATTATTACACACTGTTTCAATTAGAATATATTTCTTTTGTGCATGCTACTGGACTAGAATATATTTTACTATAGTTTTCCCCGACTATATTTGAATTTGAGAATTGACGGCAAGTAGTCATGGTCACTATGTGTTGTCTCTATTGTTACTTTATACGGTTTCATGAAATAATCAGGGATGCTACAATATTTGTCCTCAACATAAGGCTTGCACTATTGTTCGTATATGTGAAAACAAAGCAACTGCCGCATGGCAAGGCGTAATGTTATTCGTAGAAGCATTAATGTGTTATTGTTCCCATAACACCATATTCAGTATGAATAAAATTTCTCTCATCCTACAATAGCTTCTTTGGAGGAGCCATTTTCTATTTTTCATTCCCCATATATACTGATGATTTTTTTATATAATTTTATAGTTGAAATATGTAACTACTTGACTTATTGTTCGTTCGTTCTCTCATTACAAATAACATCATGAGAAAGTTGCCCTGAACCGTTTGCATGCTCACAAATAGGACATGTTATATTTCGTTCACGCTTAGTTAGTAAATTTCTTGCTTCACAGGAAAGATGGATGCATGTCTTTCTAATTGTAGGCTCTAAGTTACCGTTTTTTCTTTTATGTGAGCAGGCGGCAAAAGAAGATGCATATCTTACTCTCAAGAAACAAATATGCCTATCATTTTTTTACTCCTATTGTGTTATATTTGACCCACTGGTTGCTACGGTTAGATTTTCAATCACCTATCAAATTATTTTTCGTTTATGCTATTGTTGCAAAAGAGCAGTAGTTATGTTATGTCCAACATCATTTGTCTGTTCTTGCCCTTTTTAACATTTTTGTATTTCTTATTTCCCTTCCTATCATCTATCATTTGTGCAAATACATACATGCGGTACTAAACAGTGGGAAGGATCTACTCCCTACGATTTCAATATAAGTGTCACATTTTTTAACTGCTGCACTTTTGCACAGCAGCTTTTTTTATCAAACTTTCGGCAAAACTGTCACATTAAACGTTAGTGTAACTAAATAGTCGTGATGTAGCTCTTTTGGCTAAACTTTTGATAAAATTATCCTATTAAACGTTAGACTTACTAAATTACAGCTCCACTTAATATTCAGTTCTTGCCTCTGCCAACCAGGTACATCCACGAGATGTGTGATAGGTTCTCAGCAAAAAACGTGAGATAAACACTTCAACAACACTTTCCAAATGAGATGACACGATTTATATCCTTTCTTTAAGGACTCCATAAAGCTGAGAGCGCTTCAAAAGCTTTTACGCTTTCATAGTCATACATTGTTCTTTTTTTGGTAAATCCATGCATTTCATGTATAATTAATTTGTCCTTGATTAACGATTTACATTGTATTTGCAGAGCATGCTACAGCAGAGTCGACGGTCAAATTCATAGCAGATGAACTTGGTTCGAATTATGATTGGAAAGATATAAATTTTGAGCAAGCGACAGAAGATGACATGAGAAGAATTCAGCTAGCTTTGCAGCATTAGCAGGAAGTGTCATGTGAATTTGATAGGTAACAATTAGAAGTTCTTCATGCATGTATCGAACAAAAAAATTACATATGTTCACTGGATCTACCGGGTTACAGTTTCAGGAATATCGATTCGTTAGCCGGAAGTGTTACACGAATTTGATATGTGGTAATTAGAAGTTCTTGAGGCATATAGGTAACAAAGAAATTTTACATATGTTCACTGAATGTACCGGGTTACAGTTTCTTGAGGCATATAGCTGGCAAAGAAATTAATAATATGTTCATTCAATATACCAGGCTACAGTTTCAGAAATACTAACAAGTTATGGACAAATTTAGCACTGGTTTTGTCATATGTTCTTTGAGGCGTTAATCTGGAAAACACTTTGATGTTATCAACTGATTCATTAAAATTAGGCAGTATGGGAGGTGGGTCATGATATTATCTTCAGTTTTTCAATACATAGCTGTATATTTGATTCAGTCCTATGATAGTGGATTTCTTTAAACATGATACAATTTACTGTACCTAATTAGTGCTAACTATATGAAATATTTTTCACTAAGGGCGCGGCGTGTCGCCGTGCTGAAATTCAACTAGTTTTTTGTAAGAGAAAGAGATTGAAAGTGGAGATGTTCGACTCTTTTTTTCCTTATGTGGGGAGTATTTCTGTATGTTTGTAGTTGAAAAAAAATTGTCATGATGATTTTAAATATTTTTATGAGAGTATTAAGATTTTTGCACAAGTGTTCTTATTGAATATATTAAAAATTGTAATCATGCACGTCATCATGTGGTCTTTTTATGTTGAATTGTAATATCTATGCAAATAGTAACCATTATTATGTGCGTTGTTAATTTTAAATGATGCAAGTGTTTGTATTTTAGGTTGTTCGCACATCATTACACGTTTTAGTCATGAAATTATTGTTGTGGTAACAAAAAAATTCACTAAACTAAAAATGACATTTACATTTTGAATACGTGCGTTGCACGTACACTGCTACTAGTAACAACAAAAGGTTAAAAACATGCATGGAAAACGATCGTTATAGCAGTAAATAAGCCATCCTAATGAAGGATGAAAAGTAAGCTCATGCTACTAACTTTAGGATCATGGCAGCAAAGCGGCATTGTATATGTATGCAATGCGATCGACACGTGTTTCCGAGAGGACTGCGCTTCAGCGCAGTGGCGAGGTCTGCCGGTGTGCAGCTCGCCCACCCGGGATCGACTCCATTAGGGAGCGATTTACCGGTGTCTCACCAGCCGGTACTGCTCACAGAGCACGTGCCCGCAGCTGCACTGTTCACAGAACACTGTAGCAACACTGTTCATTAGGAGCAGTGCAATAAAAGGAGTCCGCTTTGCCTCACGTCTATGCGCCACAGGCGAGATCGACGTGCCCGTCGGTCACCGAAGCACTGGTCTTCGGCTAAGTCTCTCAGGACGTAATGCTGGGTTATAGGGAGTAGGTCTAGTTTAGACACATAGGTGTGGTGTGCGTGTGTGTGGTGTGCGTGTGGTGTGCATCCTGTGTGTCCGAACAGGTGCTACAACTTGTAATCCCAGAGAGGCTCTCAAAAAAAAAAAAAAAAGACACGTGTTTCCGAGGCTTCTTCAGGAGTTCAGGGAACACGGGAATGTTCTACATAATAATAAATATTGCCAGCAGGGGCCAGGCGATGAGCACGGACGACGAGCAGTCACCGGAGAGTGGAGCCGTCTGACTTGCGCACCGCCACCCATAATAATATGTTCTGACAGACAAACAGAAACCTAGCTGAATCTGAGACATCTGAATATATATCACCGGGTTTATGGAGGTTGGGGTTGCGTGACCGAGGTGGTGTGTCGCGCTACTCGGCGAAGGGAGACTTGTGCGTTGCTGATCAAGGTTGTCTATTGACATGGCGAGCACTTGTGGGTTTTTCACACAAGGTTAGGAGAGCGACTCGCAAAACCATCATCCACTCGAGGTGGCGGACAAGGAAGGAGAGTAACCGAAGGACCTTCTGCAATGTGACAATCTCGCCTTTGGAGGTGGCGGATTTGGTGTGGGAGGAGTTAGCGATGCGGGTTTTCGCCCACACGCAAGATACTGAAGACTAGTTTTTTGTGGTTTTGCTTGTAAAGGGATTTTTTCCCTAGTCCGAAATTCTGTACATAACACTCTATTCTATCTAATCAGATGACAGATACGATCGTTTTAAACCTCAAAAAATATATATCACCGGAGAATGGTGCCGTCTGGCTTGCGCACTTCGACCCTGAGCACTTGGTCGTTGCCGCGGCGGGCGCTGCCGCCGCCGCTGCCCTCCGGGAGCACGTGGAAGAAGCAGGTGTCGCCGAGGCCGAGACTGTTGTCGACGCAGAACTGGTGCCACCCGTACCTGAACGCCGTGCGTGTCGCCCGGTCGCTCCGCTTGGAGTGCTTCAGGCTCACGCTCCACGACTCCCCCCGCATCTGCAGCTCCACCTTGCTCCTCTTCGCGTACCCGTGGGCCTGATCGAAATCTGCAGGCACGTTCTGCACCCGACCCGAGCGGAATTAGCTACTCGATCAACCCATGTCTCCATCCATGAAATCTTACTAGGTACGCGAAATGTTCACACTCACCAGGTACTGCTGCTGCTTCACGCCAAGGTGGCACTTCCTCAGCATCACGCTGAACTGCGACGGCGCCGGCTCCGGCTCGGTGGTGTCCGCCTCCTCCTTCTCCTCGCTGCTGCCGCTGCTTGGCGGCTCGGTGGTGTCCGCCTTCTCCGTGTCGTCCCACTCATCTTCCTCGCTGCTGCCGCTGCCGCTGCCTGCCGGCAGCGAAGATTTCCCTTCTTTTTTACAACCGCACCATGGATCTGTCAGTTGCATGGTACTTCAAGCGAAGAGACCAAACGGAACGCATAAAACGAGCGGGTCGTACCGGCGCCGTCCTCCTCCTCCTCCTCCTCTTGCTGGCAGCGTCTCCGGCATTCGGAGTCATCGAAGACGGTGACAGTGAGCAGGTTGGCGCCGTCGAAGCGGAAGACGAGGAGCTGCCCGAGCTCCAAGCCGTTGGCGCTGGCGAACTCCCGCCAGCCGTCGCCGAGGCACATGTCGCCGTACTCGTCGACGAGGACCTCCACGTCCCACGCGCGCCGCCCCCCACCGCCTGCCACCCGCAGCTTCATCTCCCGGAGCTCACGGCCCCTGAGCGCGCTCGCAAACTTGTCAGGCAGCATCTGCACAAAGACAGACGAATTAAACATTGCAGCTGTTGTGTTGAGCCGATTTTAAAACATGCGCACGGAAACTGAGGTCCAACATGGCAACATACCAGTTCCTCCCATGACATTCCGTAGTACATGAACTTGTAGAACTCGAAGCCGGCCAGGTCCGGCGTCTCCGGCAGCGATGCTTTCTCGGTGCTTCTGCTTGGAAAGATAGATCGATGAAATGACCAGAAATTAAGGTTGAACGACTAAACAGATCGAACATCTGCTACCTCCCTCCGGCCACCGCTCTAGAAGCTTACCTCTGAGAGCGTAGTGTCACCATGGTGGTCGAAGAGGCCACCGGCTTGTCTCACTGGTGGTGGTGGGAGGAGGAGAAGCAGCAGGCGAATTTTGGGTGGGGTGGAAAGGGATGAGGAGGAGGCGAATGTAACGTTGGGGATGTAGCTGCGCAAGATGTATTGATGATTACAGATCGTACTTGCCACTTCTTCGCAACAAGTACAGTAAGACATAGTGCACGGGATGGCCCTTACTGGCAGGCAGTAGATAGCAAAAGGGTGACGCTTTTGTCTGAGAGCTTGCAACTCTTGTGTGGATTGGCCTTGGAGCTCAAAGGACAGGGTGCTCCGTGGTTTCTCATCGTCAGTGACAGTGCACACCTTGACACTTAAGCCTACCACAGTGTGGCCCAAAATCTGAAAAGTTTGTCACCTCGGCGGTGATGCCTTTAGATAATTCAGGCTCCGGTCTCCCAGCGTATGTGATGCCCATACAAAAAGACACGTTCCACGATTATGCCAATTCACTGGACAACCTTGGCTCACGATATACTTTACTTTGTGTCAGCTCTTCTCAACTTATTGGCTCACGAGTTTAAGCATCGGAGCACATATTTGCTCCAATGCCTTTAATATTTTCTAGGGCACCTATACTTTGCGTGAGTTCTTCTATTTCTCATTGGCTCACTATATACTTTGACTTTGTGTCGGTTCTTCTCTTTCTCATTGGCTCACGAGTTTGAGCATCGGAGCACCAAGCTGCTCCGGTTCCCTTAATACCTTTTTTGGCCACCTTTACTTTGTGTCAGTTCTTCTCTTTCTCATTTGCTCATGACATACTTTTTCTTTGTGTCAGTTCTTCTCTTTTTCATTGGCTCATGAGTTTGAGTAGCTGCTCTGATTCCCTTAATATTATTGTGCCCACCTTTACTTTGCGTTAGTTCTTCTCTTTCTTAAGGGCTCGCGATATACTTTTACCTTGTGTCAGTTCTTCTCTTCTTAGAGTTTTGCATGGAAGATCATTGTGATGGCGGTGGATAGTTACCTGGAGTCTAGCCTTGGCTCGAGTTGGTGAACTGGGTTGGCATGTTAAGTGTGGAGAACGTATCCTGTGAAACGGGGCAATTGGTGCACCCTTCTACGTTTTACCATCTAAAAAGTTTTCAAAAAATCGAAAAAAAAGTGTGGACATTGACATAACATAAATATACATCGTCGCAAAAATTCAAATATAAATTTGAAACACAACATCAACAGCGAAAATGACAAATGTTTATCAATAGTGATAATGGGCCAAATTCGAAGCCCAACTTGCAATTCGGCACTATTCGTTGTCAGATTTTTCTATTTTGTTTCTTCATGTGTGTTATGAATTTCGATTTGAAATTTTGTGACATGTTAGATATTAGTATTACCAATGCCCAAACTTTTTTTCATATTTTTAAAAACATATTGAGTAGTCAAACAAAATCGGGTGCACCGGGTGCACCAATTGGATGGTTTCACAAGATACGTTTTCGTTAAGTGTGGTGTCTCTAAGAGTGTTGGCGAGGTTGTTCATGTTGTATGGCTCACGAGTTTGAGCATCAAAGTACCTAGCTGCTCCGATTCCCTTAATACTTTTTAGGGGCACCGCCTTGGCAGCAGAGGGCACCGGGGCACGATGCCTCGAAAACAACTTGGGTACGAGGCGGAAGGGCTAATATCATCTGGAGAGTAAGAGTAAGGAATATCTGCCTTTTTGTGTGTATAAGACTTATCTGACGAGAAAAATTAAGTAATTATGTTTCAATGTCTAACGAATAATTGTGGAAAAATAAAGGAAGTGATGATCATGATGGGTGTGGTTCTGCTCCGAACCAGAGGAATAATTGTAGTCTGATCTCATTCTGTAGTCCGCAGGAGGGTTTCCCTTTCTTGCACTCTGCACTCGCGTGGTTGATGGGTGGCTGTGCCTGAACTTACACCAGAATTGCACATTTCAGTCCTGCGAGTGCTACCACACCAACACCACATCACTGCTCCTGCTTGCTTCTGACCAGCTCTGCAATGGCTTGAATTACCCCACATCAGCCATGATGATTTTCCATTTCTGGGTTGGTCCTGGTAGTACGAACTATGTTTTGCCGTATACATGTTTGTTCAATGCAGGCATTTGTATTATGTGCTTAAGGAAATTATAGAGTATAGCTCACGAGATAGTACTTGACATCTACTGCTCTTGTGAATAACCAAATAACTGATGATGAAAAACAGGTTCAGAACATGCCTGAGAAACGGCCATTATAACAGTGTATTTTGCTGAAAGAACGAAACCGCCCTAAGGAGAAATACTACCAAGCTCTTTAACTAGCTTGTCGATGCACCCTGTCAAACCAGAGTAACCTCAATTATTCACTTCAGACAACGGCAACACGCCCTTTCAAGCTGTGGCCTTCTTCAGGTATGCAATGAGATCAGCACGTTCCTGAGGCTTCTTCAGTCCAGGGAACACCATCTTAGTCCCAGGAATGTACTGCATAAGAAAAAAATAATATGAGTGTTGTTAAGAGATCATACAAACCAAGAACATGGCAAAAGGACAGAATGATCGGAAGTACCAGGACATTCTAAAGAAACGAACAATTCTATCCAGAGAAAGAGGAGGTCCAGGTACATACAGCTCATAACTAGGCTAAATACAGAGGTTCCAAATGCTGAGTAAATTTTAAAGAGGCTAGATTAAAATATCGACACAAAACAAGAAACAATAGAAGAAAAGGAAGAAACATTATGCTCTGTACCAGGTAAGCTGGAACACTACCCACTGATGACATTAGCTGTGATAACAGAGTGAATGAAATATCTGATTACAGGTGCACAGCACAAGGCAGAAGCTCACATATGAGGTCACAGAGGCACTATGACCAAAAGATTGAAACTATAACAGGAAATAAGAAGTGGACATTTAACATACCTTCTTAGGGTTAAGCAGGTAGTCATACAGTGTTTTCTCCTCCCATATCACAGCCATGTTCTTGTTGGCCGTAGAGTAAGAGTAACCAGGAGTTGTGCCAGATTGCCTCCCAAACAGACCATTCAGATTAGGTCCTGCATAATAGCAGCATGATGGACATTACTAAGTACGTCTTGACATTTGGTTCAGTACAGCATCATCCTAGGATTATAACTCGCCACTAAAGATTAGCAACACTAATGTTTCTAGGAAGATTTCACAAACTGAAAACCCTCCTGCGGACTACAAAATAAGTAAACATTGAATGCAGACCAGACTATCGCCAAGGCTAGTTACAGAACTAAACCATACAAACATGCATTGCAGTGCAAAGTGTTTTGCTAAAATCATATACAGTAGGTACCGGTGACTCATTGTACATTCTGTATCCAACAACACAGTCCGGAATGTTCCTGGTGAATATAATGCATCTTACAATCTACGTAGGAAAAAAAAACTACATCCGTCAATTCATAAATCCAACAACACGGTCCCCACACGGACGAATCCACCAATTTCACGAATCCAACAACAGTTGTTTGGGATCAACCAATTTCTCGAACTGCAGCCAACCGAACAATCGGGTCGAAACGCGAACGACCAAAAGTATGCACAATTCGTGACCAATTACACGATTCGTCCCCCTACCGTGGTAGCACCAAGCCCCCACGAAACAGCGCATCGCGTCAGGGCAGACCACCGCCGTGTAACCAATCCCCAAATGGAACACAACCATCGTAACACGTGGCATCGCGGTAAAATGAAGGAGGCGTAATTGACGCTAGCGATCGGCCAGTCCGGGGCTCACCTTGCTTGTGGCCGGCGCCCTGTTCGACGGTGTGGCACTGGGCGCACTTGGTCTTGAAGATCTTCTCGCCGGTCGCGGCGTTCCCCGGGGGCGCCTCCGAGAACGACGCCATCGCCGCCTCCGCTGATCCCGCACGGACGGTTGCCGGACTAGGGTTAGGGATTCTCTCGGCTTGAGGAAATGGTCGCGGTCGATTCGCAGAGGTTGCAGGAGAATGGTGATCAGGGTTGTTCTGGTATGTTCTGGTTCTGCCTATTTTAAAGCGCTGCGAGAGATTACGAGAAGCGCGGAGGAGGAGGTACTGAGGTAGGGACATGGAAAGTACCATGCTACCCCTGAGGGCTGAGGCTTCCGCCGTGGATTGGTGTCAACAATTTCTGGCCCAGTTGGCCCGTCAACATGGCTCGTTTGTTGCGTGAAACGGAAGCTCGTTTGTTGGGAGAGGAGCTCGGTGCCCCCTGTAGATAGTAGCTCTAGTTTTTTTTTCCTGAAGTAGTGTAGCTTGGTCCCTTGTGGCGAACTGCGCTATGCCGTCTCCCCTATCTAGGAGCCCGGTCATGTCGCCTCCGAGCGGCGACCATGGCCTGGAGAAGCTCCTGCCCGGCGTGCTCCCATGATGGTGGGTGCGGAGGGGAAGGACTCCAAAGGTACGTGCTTGAATAAGCTCGAAGAGCCCTCTTCTTGGGGGTTTGGTTCCTGTGAGGCTGCGCTGTCTCCTCTACCTGCTTCTTCGGGTCGCCATGGAGGCGGCAGACCAGGAGCGGAGCTGGACGGTTTGGCTTGGGGAATCGATGATGAAGCTCGTTCGCGGAGAAGACACGCGAAGGACAAGTATGCTGGAGCGATTTGTGGCCGAAGGAGGCCTCTCCCCGCCGTGGTGATGGGCTACAGTCACGGTTTCTCCTTCCTCCAGGCCATGTTGCCGATCCGGAGGATCTTCGATCTCAACGTGACATCCCAGGCTGACGGCGATCCAAGTGATTTCGTCCTCGGCGTCGGCGCCGGCCGTCGCGTTTCGCGGTATTGGCAGAGCTGCGGTAGAGCAGGATGAACTGATTGATTTTTTAGTTTTCTCTCAGAGGTCTTTCTTCTAAAAGCTGAGGGCCAGTTTGTAATTTCTTTATTTTTTTAGGTTCTCTATGTAATGATACCTGCCGCTTAATACAGCTTCTGGGGCCTTCCGGCCCCTTCCCTGTTCAAAAAAAATGTTGAACTTAAAAAATGTTAAGATTTAAAAATTATTCTTTTTTTTAATAGTTCAAAATTTAAAAAATATTCACATTTTTGAAAATGATTCGGATTTTGAAAATATTCAGATTTGAAAATGGTTTAGATTGTGAAAGTTTTTCATTTTTTGAATGATTCGGATTTAAAAATTATTCATATTTGAATGTTCATTTTATTTTATTGTTTACTTAAAATAGAAAAGAAGAATAAAAATAAGACCTGTTATTGGGCCGCATTCAGAGCGGCCAGACAGGAGAAACACTGCAGGCGTGAGCAAATTGCTCCCACACAAGTCGGCGTATAGGAGCTCCCATTTTCAAGAGCAAGGAGTTGTGGTCTTAGATTAGCCATAGATCTACACAAATTTTTGTGTATCCCACCAAAGTCCAATTGTGTAAAAAAATACTCCCGTGGATTATTGCGATGATACATCGATTTGGTGACAGTTAATATGAATCAGATGGAGATACCACATTTTGCTCAAAGAAAAAACGACTTCACCACATGCCAAAACATTTCTTTAAAACATCACATCCCAAAATTTGTACGCTGGGCATACTCAACAACAACGTTGACTCTTCCTAAATAAAACAACTTTGAGTCTTAGCAAATCAGTTCAAACTAATTTTCTCTTATTATTCCTCAAAAGCAATCAGCCTTTGAACGAATGTCTCCACTTTACGAAGACGAAGAGACTGAAATTAACCGACATTGTGCACGAAAGTTTTATATGATGAAGGCTTATGACCGCCGAGAGTGGTCATACCAACGAGATGTCATGCTTAAGCTGAGGATTAGTTCCCGCTTTGCCGATACAAGTCGTGAGTTGTGTTTCATTTATTTTTATCTCCTTTTTAATGATGAAAAATTGGAAACTTTCAAGCCATTGTGTGGCATGTATGGCATTCACTATGGGGTCCTATTTCGGCCTACCTATCTCTCCTGGTTGCGGAAGGATTATCATGTCTTCTCAACGCTCATGCAGGTAACAATGGTATCCAAGGTGTCAAGGTGGCTCCACTCCAGGGCTCCATTTGTTAATCATCTCTTATTTTATCATGATAGCTTATTACTCATCTGTTCCGATATGTAATACGTTTAAACGTTTCACATTCAAGTTTTGTCACGTTCAGTGAAATTCCCTTCTTTCCAAATTGCCCCTAGTCGAAACAGCACGTGTTCCTTCACCCGACAGCACACTTTTCCCTTTTTCTCTCACTTCTTGCATCACACTCTTCCTCTTTGTCGCTCTCACCAACGAGCTCTCCCCATCCCTCTCGCTCGCTAATGCGCTCTTGCCCTCCCTAGCTCTCGCCGGTGCCTCCGTTCTCCTCGCTCTCGCGGGAGCCGGAGCTGGTCGCAACCACGACTTTGTGGGCATGGTGAAAGGTCTCTTTTTGCGGATGTCACAGATCCATGGGCAGCGGTGATGGATCTATTGACGGAGGTGCTTGATTTGCTCCCCGGCAGCGTGGAGAAGCAGGAATTTGGTGCAGTAAGCGGGAGGATGGCGGTCGCGGCTCATGCGGAGGCAACTACGGCGACGGTGGAGGAAGAAGGTGCGAAGACGGAGAAGGGGGAGATGACGAGGTGGCGGCTGAGGGTGAAGCTGAGCAAGGTGGTGGCCGAGGAGGGCATTGTTTGCCGCCTCCGTCAACCATGTCCACACCCTCGTCGCGACCTTCCACTATGCCCACGCTCGACCAGGTTCGCGCTACTCTATTCTCTCCTTCCTCCATGAGATGCTCTGCAATCTGAAGTTGTGGCTTTGTCTTCATGTTATTGATGGCGAAGTGAAGATGCTGGCTAGGCTAGGTGTTTCTGATGCATTTTCTCGGGTGGATAATGAACTTGTAAATCGGTTGCCATCGATCTTTGGCACTTGCCATTAAAAAACGGTTGGCAACTTGGCTGCAGCTGATGCAGTGCCAACTTGGCTGCATCTCACATGATTTATACTCCATGATAAAATACTTGAACTTTAATGTTAAGAAAATAGGATAAACATTGGATGAAAATACTTTAATTGGATAACAATGATGTTAAGATGTTACCCGTTCGAACTTTGATGTAGCTACACTTGCCATCTCCTTACCAACTGACAAGCGGTACTGTAATTGGATAATATTTGTATATACATGTACTCATCACATATGATGAATTTATATAGGCACCGTAAATAGGAAAAACGTGTGTGTTTCCAACAATGTATTCGACAGTTGAGCATGAAAAGCAAGCACTGTAAATAGGTGTAGCATTTGCTTTGATTATTAAGCATTTTTTTATCTAAATCTATGTGTTATGTTCTAGTTAGTCCACTGTTGATTGCTTGTTCTACTCATGTGTTCTGATAACCGCTGTTACGAGCTCCTAGAGCATGTTGTATATATAGGTGCAATTATTGTACAATAAGTAGGAGTAATTTTTGCAGCATTGAATACTTCTACACAATTTTGCGCAACTCAACCCTGAGCTTGTGGTCCTTGTCATCGTGGGTGCCATCCTCCTCGAGCGTCTGAAGACCGTGTCGACACAAATATCGTGCCACCTGTAACTGAACTATGTTTTTTTGTGAAATCCACAGGCACATGCTGCACACGGTTCACAAAATTAGCTACTCAATGTCTCTAGCTATTAATGGTAGTTACCATATTTGTAAGATCGCACACCACATGTTTATTACACGCGCGGTCCAAAATAAAATATGTTTTATACTGATTTTTTATACCTATTTTGTCAAACTATAATCCTAATTAGTACATATTTTTAATAGGATGACAGAGTTAACCCACAAAAATATAAAGTGTTATTTGTTATACATTTTTTATGTATATCACTGCAACGTATGTTGTGTTAAATTTAAATGGTATGTTTTGATAAAGTTCCCATTGAGGTCAATTTTCACAATTACAATAATTATACAGTGTGATTGTGCGCATGTATGTTTGTTCGTTTATATATTTTAATGCCATCAAATATTATGATAGAGATTGTTACAATCGACAAAATATCTTGGTAGTGATTCTTGTGTATTATTAGGTAGCATAATTATAGAAACTACTCCATTATAGTTTGAACCCTGTCAAATTAGCAAATGCGTCTGGCATGTCGATTTACTGACCAGTTCACACCATGTGTATCTAATTCATTTAGTATTTAAATAGCATCTCTTTTAGAAATTAATTACACACATAAAAATTGTTGTAGATCCTACTTTGCATACATAATAGTTGATTATTAGTTATGCTTGTCTTGGATGCACCTGATTTCATGTGGTGTAACATTGGGGTAGATTGCACTTTAGATACACACTAATTGCACATTTGTGCAACATGTGTACTTAAAATGTGCAAAATTATTCTTTTGTACTACTAAATATGTTTTTATGATTTACTTTGATATTCAAAAAAAATTGGCTAGTCGTACTTCACATATGCACTAGTTGCAAATTTTCAAAGGGTCTTTTGTGTTAGTGAATATATTTTTCATAAGTTTTCTTGCATTATATTTATTTCACTTTATATATTGGTTGACTTCCTTTTTGATGTGCTAATGGTATTTTGTGGGACTGAATATGCTATTATATGTTTGTTGCATTTTATTTTATTTTCCATAAATTTATATGATCAAATGTTCTGGTCAACCGGTGAGTAAAAAATCTGAACTGTACCAAAATACTTCTTAGGCATTGTGTAAGTAATATTTAATGTACATGGTATATTAAGAATATAACAATTATCTAATGGGGAAAATGTTATTTCCCTTGTACTACAAGTCTATAGCTACTATGTAGTGAGTTAAACGTATTCGGAGCTCCAAATGGGGATGAGCTCGAGGGAGCCCTTTATGTTCAAAAATTTGAAATAACATATCAAAGTTCTAAAAAATCTATTAAAAAGTTTAGACCTAGTTTGGCATCAAAGTATTTTTGAAGTATTCAACCAATACCGTAGTTTTTAAAGATACTGCAATATTAAATATTTTGACATGTTTGGATGCATTGAATACTATGGTTTTAAAAACTAAAATATTGTCCAAAACTTCAGTTTTTGTTGTATTAGAAACTTCAGTCCTGACTTGTTTTTCCCTAAACTGAAGTATTATCCAAAACCGAAGTATTGCTTTAATTTGCCTAACGACTAAATACTCTGGCTTTCCAATACTCTTGTTTTATAAAAACTACGCTGCAAACTAGGCAGGATCTGTTTGATAGGTAAGCATTTTCTAAACTGAAGTATTTCAAAATCAAAGTATTCACAGTGAAACAAATAATATAGTTTTTATCCTTTCTCGGTTTCTGAAAAAGAGGGTCAGACCTCTTTCTCAAATACTTGAAAAAATTTACAGTTTTGGAGAATACTTTAGTTTTAAAACAACATTATTTATTGTATCCAAACACCTTTAAGTATTCAATACTTCAGTATTTTCATAAACCAAAGTATTATCTTTATATTTCAAAAATTCTTTGATATCAAACGGAGCCTTAGATGTGGTCAATGTTGTATACCATAAGCGTGTAGAATGTCAATGTGAAATATTTTCTATGCCAGACTACACAAAAATGATAAATGTGTGGATCTAAAGTTATGGAACATGAAGATTTTCAGAACTCAAATTTGTATCAAATTTTATCTTTTTTTTTTGTAGCCCATAATATAAAGAATTCCGCATTGAGGCATATACATCATTGATTACATCCAGACTTTTTTGAAACTTGTAAACATGATTTTCAAGATAAAATAAAATAAAGGGACCCCGGAGCCCATGTCCGCGCTCATTGAACGGACTGTCAACAAACTACTCCATCCATTCCATTTTAATTGACTCACATATAAAATGGAACCGAGTGAGTACGAAGCAGCGAGCTACATGGAATGTCAAACTAAAAACAAGGCAGCAAGCTACACGGCCCGTCGTCGTGTGCCGCATCCCGAGACTTGCAAGCACGAAAGTCTTCGAACGAACAAGCCCTGGAAGGCTGCGACCAGAGAGACAAGACGACGAAGTAGGAGCAACTAACGACTCACCGCCGCCACCCAGACCATGGAATATAGCTGGAGCTAAGTTCAAAAAAAAAACCTGAACTCGTGGATGTCGGGCGAACTGAACCTCAAACTCCTAATCCTTGTCAATCGAACCCTGAAGTACGCAATCCTGGTCTAAATCGAACCTTAGTCTCGTTTTAGGCTAAAAAACACTGACATGGCAAAGTCAACCGGGATTCTTCTGACTGGTGGTCCTCTGACTGGTGGGCCTGTGACGCGTGGAGATGCTAGCGCATCGCGCGGGGTTCAGAGGATGGGGAACGAAATTAGGTTTACAGCGCAGCGGCGATTTGAGTGTGGCGGCGATTTGAGGGTAGGAGAGGCGGAGGTGGCTGACGACGACGACGCACAGGAGCATGTCGTGGTCTTCAGCTGGTTCTTCTGCTCCCAGTTTTCGTCGAGCTGGTGGCAGGGGTGGGGCGGAACCGAGGTCGCCGGTGCGGTACCGCGAGTCGCCGATGGTGTACGAGCCGGCTAGGTACTGCCGGTGCAATGGGGAGAGGAAGGCGCCGAGATGGATTTCATGGAGCATTCAGAACCCGGGCCGGAGGTATTATGCGTGTGTGGATGCGATGGTGAGTTTCAGTTCAGATGCTTGTTTGCCTAATTTTGATACAATGGTGTCTCTCTGATTGATCTCTCTCTGTGTGCATTTGACAGCATGGTGGTGGATGTGGCTTCATTGAATGGCATGATGATCCACTGCCTCTGTTTTTTAGCAATTTGATTGGGGATCTTCGAGATGAAGTTTGGAGGCTCAAGGGGCAAGGGAATGTTGCTCGGCCTGAAGTTCAAACTGCAGTTGTAGAAGATGGAGCAACAAGGGAGGCCATGGTACTGTCTCTGCATGATCAACTCAGAGAGAAGAAAGCAGATATAGATGCTGTTAAGGCCAAATACAAGAATGTGGTGTTTATTTTTCTTGTATTTGTGGTTGGTTTAGTAGCAGGCAAAGTGTTATTGCAGTGATCAGTTGTAAGCAATGTACTGCTAGCAATGTGTTATGTGATGAATGTGAAATAATTGTCTATGTGTCCTTGTCCACATAAATCTGGCATTTTGAATGGAAAACATGCAATTGTTGAGAAATCATATATATAACCATGAACTGATGCTAAATCTGGTACTGATTCGACATAAACTTGGTGCATATATCCAAAATACAAGGATAGTATAGAGATCTAAAATGTTTGCAATATTACATCATTGCAACATGAACAAAAGTAATGTTTGCAATATTACATCATTGCAACATCCCGAATGGACATAAGTAGGTACTGATAACTACTTGTTGCCACTACATGTGAAGTACTTGTAGCTTGGCACTGAAGATGCTGGCCTTCTTCCCCTTTTTGATCCAGTTCCTCTCATCGTAGTAGTAGATGGTCCAGCGTCAGCTGTTGCACCTCTCTTCCTTGGTGGTTTAAAACTGCTGGCATTGGCCCGAGAGGCTCCTGGAGCAGGTTGAGATGCTTGCGGAGCTGAAGTAGATCTACCTCCTGGAGCAGTTTGAGATGTTGTAGCAGATTGAGAGGCTTGGGCAGCCTGAGATGCAGAGGATGACTGCAATAACAAAATATCACTATTAGCATGTCGAACTGAAAAGTAGAAACAAGGAACTGAAATGAAAAATGCAAATAAGAGTGCAAATACCTTAACTGGAGTCTTTTTCTTGAGATGTGCATTCTTTTTCTTGCCCTTTCCAGGATTCTTGCTGCAGCCTGATTTGTTATGTCCAGTATTACCACACATCGAGCACTTAATAATGTTGTCAACTGACTCACAGTTTGCACCAGCTGGGAAATATGCCCTTGCCCAGTGCATAGGCTCGGTTCTCATGATGTCCTTTGCACCTTCAGGTGTCTCCTGTGCAAGCTTGGCTTTGTAGTAGTTAAAATCCTGCATGTTTGATGCTTTGGCAACTGCCCAAAATTTCTTCTGCCAGTCATGATGGTTGTGCTTCTTTCTCCAGTTAGCATATATGTGCCTAGCACACATCCGATGCTCTGCAGCTGGTAGATAATCCTTCATTGCATTGATCAAACCCTTCTGTTGATCTGAAATAAATACCCAACCTGCTCCATTGTTGTTTATGTCCAAGTCTTTAATCAGCAACCCCACAAACCACTTCCAAGTTGCATTTGTTTCTTGCTCAACTACAGCCCAAGCTAAATGATACATCTGGTTGTTGGCATCTCTACCAATTGCACACAATAGCTCACCCTTCACTGCTCCTTTGAAAAAACAGCCGTCTAGTCCTATTACTTTTCTGCAACCTGCCTTGAATCCTAGCTTCATTGCATTGAAGCACACATAGAAGCTTTGAAATATGCTCTGCTCCATGTTCTTTGGATCCATGCAAACAGCAACGGTGCTTCCAGGGTTGCTCCTTAGCAGCTCAAGTTGATAGTCCCACACCCTTGTGTACTCATTATTCATCCCACACAATAACTTGTCCATTACAATTTTTTTGGCATGCTTGCACTTTGAAGGGGAAACATCAGCACACATATCTTGCAGTATAGTTGCCTTCATACTAGGAGTTTTCCACATGGGATTAGCCAAGATAAAATGCTCATATCTCTGTGCAATCACCTTTGCTGTCACTAGTTTGTTGCATCTGTTATTCGCACAGTTGTGCTCATCATTAAATTTAATGACCTGAAATCTTGATGTTCTGGATCCTTTGGCTGCATAGATAAGCCTAGGGCAGCCAGGCCATCCACATGTAGCCCTCACCCTGTCACTCTCTGATTTCAAAAACTTCATGCTCCTTTTTGTAACTAGTCCATATTTCTTCACAGCCTTGCAAAACTGATTCTTGCTTCTGAATACCATGGTGAGAGCAAAGTGGGGTACTTCACCCTCAGTGTTGTATCTTGGACAGCTGCTCTTCCTCCTGACTACTTTCCCATCCGAATCTTCATCATAACTATAATCTTCATCTGATGAATTGTAATTCCAATCCTCCTCTTCTCCAGCAATTTGTTCTTCCATGTTTACAATTAAATCAATTGGCACAGGACCTGTAGCATCACTTCCCATCCATCTTTTCGAGTCTTTCATCCTTTTTTTTTTGAATTTCCTTGCATGTCTCCTAAGCTCAATCACTTCAGAATCCTCTCCACTGTCATCAGTAAAGGCCACATATCCAGTACCACTATTTGAATCATCTCCACTGTCTGAAATTGCAGCTGTCCCTGTGAACCAGATGCACCTTGGCTTGGATAGTTGGATTCAACACCTGGGAAAATGGTTCTTGCGTTCATGTTCTTTGTGCTGATGTTGTTCCTGTAACTTGCACTTCATCATGATCAACATCTACTGGCCTTTTACTGAATCTTCTCTGCTTCAGAGGGCTGCTAACAACCTGTGTGATCACTCCAGCTTCGTCAGTAATCAGCACATCATTGTCAGATTCAGCAGCAGTAATGACAGCTGCAGGTTCGTCATCACTCAGCGCAACAATCTCATCTTCAAGTCACTTCCGCTGCTACTATGGTCAGTATCTTCCTCTCCATGATACTCACCAAATACATCAGCAACTTCTCCAACTGTTATGTAGTCTGCCATCTTCACACACTTGGTGTCATCATTGAGAAAAACTAGTCCATTTATCATTTCTTCTCCAGGAATAAGAAAATATATCTTCATTGATTCCTTCACTTGAATATGATCCTTAAGAAATCCTTTAACCTCCTGCAATGACAGCTTATCTCTCTATCTCTGAAAATTCCTCGTCTCCCCCAACATAGTCCAACTGTGGACCAATTCGGATGAACTCGCCACCCAAATGGAACCGCACGGTCAAAATCTCGCTAGGATCCATGATTTAACTGAAATAATAAACAGTGCGACATATATTAACCAAACTTTTCTATTTGCCAACAAAAGAAAGCACAAAAATTCAGAAAAATTGTCATTTTTAGGCCGCCGAACCACCCCAAAGAAAAACCCCAAATCTCACGGTAAAACCCTAGCCCTACTGCCGGAATCACATCGTAAACTACAACACTAGCTGGAGCAGGGCAATTAGATGATTACCTTGTTGTACAACGCGTCCCCGCGTCGTCACGATGGTCGCCGCCCAGCCGATCAACCGCCCGTCGCCGCCATTGCCGTCGCGAGAGAGCGTCGCGAGAGAGACAGAGTGGAATGCAGGGAGGCACGGACTGATGGAAGTGGACAATGACCTGGGCATGGGCCTCGCGGAGTGCTCGAAGGGGACAACGACCTGGGCCTAGGCTGGCCCAGTCTTTTCCGCGCGCCCGCGCCTCGCACCGTGACCTTTCCCGGCCATCCTTCCTCCCCTCAACAATCCCCGTTTGGATAGTGACCACAAGGTTCGATTTAGACCAGGATTGCGTACTTCAGGGTTCGATTGACAGGGATTAGGAGTTTGAGGTTCAGTTCGCCCCACATCTACGAGTTCAGGTTTTTTTTTTTTTTTGAACTTTTTCCATATAGCTGTATCTCGTAGCGCGCGACGACGAACTAGCCCCAGGCCCAGCTCACCTGGTTCATCTGCCAACGGCACAAGAATTCCCTTCCCACGCGAGCGACCGCCGCGTTGCGGTACACGAGACTGTCGCTCCGATGCCGCTGTCGCAACCCGGCCGGGCAAGTTAGGCACGGCAGCGTCGGCAAGCTGGCGCTCGCTGGTTAAGACAAGATTTGCTGTTCTCAAAGGAAAAGAGAGAAGATTTGCTGTATAGTATAGGTTTCCGGTGCAAGAGAAGATATGCGTGCTTCCAACTAAGAAGATTCAGCCGGGACCACGGTAGATCACCACGCGCACTTGATCTATTTTTATTCATGTTGTGCTACTGTACTGGCACGGCTCATACGTTAGATTTACACTTGTTCACACACCTTTACTGAATACACAAAAAAAAAAACTCGCTGATAAGGTGTGTCGCTGGCGTTTCTGGTTATTCGCGACGACGCTGGCGGCCGGTGCGAGCGAGGTGGTTCTTCTGGAGCGAGGATGTTGGTCCGTAGGTGGTGTATCTGCGGTTCTTCTCCGACTTCGGTTGACGGGAGGCGACAAATCTTGGTCCAAGACAGCATGGGGACGTCCCCGGTCGACGTGCCACCGCGACATGTGCCTCGCTGCGTGTAGCAGGCCTGTTCATCGACTCACAAAACCTCGTTGACAATGATACTTTCTCGGATCTTGCAATGGTGGAGGCTCGGCGTCTCTTCCGGCGTTCGTCTCGGCGACGCTGGAGTTGGGCGGCGGCCGCTCGCTACGGTAGGGTAGGAAACCCTAGGGATCGTTTTGTATTTCTCGATCTCTTAGGATTTCATGTGCAAAAATTTAGGATAATCATTTTATCCCGGTCTGTCTTTTAGTTTCCACATGTGTTGCTTGTTGTGATTTTCGATTAGTGAAATATGTGGTTTGCTCTCAAAAACTGTCGAGAGGCGAAGGCGTAAGTGAATGTCAGGCTGGCTGGCAGCAGGATGTGTAGGTACATCATTTCCCTTCAGAAAGTTTTATCATCAGAGAGAAAACATACGAGGTCGGTCGAATGTGTGATTCCCAGAGATCATCATAGAGACACCTCAGCACTCAGAGAAAAAACATACGAGGTGGAATGTGTGGTTCCCACAAATCATCATAGAGAAACCTCAGGACACGCAGCCCCACTGAAAATTAACCGGCCGATCCCTCCATGCCACCCAGGTCACATGCCTTGCTGTACTAACAGCAAGTGTCAGCATGTTAAACACACAAGTACCCACGCCCACTAGCGACCCCAACTTGAGGGGAATCCTATGTCTATCTATGTGCTGCTGCAAAATATCAGAGACGACATCGTCCCAGTTGACTGTGTGCGGCACACGGGGCTTTGGGATACCAGGCAGCGAGCATATAGATCATGTACGGTGAGCGAAAATAATTTAAATAAATATCTGTAAGCACCTGCCCACAAGTGCATTTTAAATGGAATATCAGCAGACCTCCGCATTGTTGTCAAAGCATAAAAGGACAGATCGAGCCCCGAAACAAAAATATATCCTGGGTTAGCTAGTGACAAAATCCACCTAAAGGACAAGCTGTCTTCAGCTAGCAGACACAGAAACTTGCTGTAGACATCTAGGAGTAGTAGATTCAGATGGAACATCCAGGTGAAAGTGAAACATCATGGGGGTGGAAGAAGAAGAATCAATTTTTCCAGCTGCCATTTTGACCAAACAATTTGCCTGCCATTTTCATTTTATGGGTTGCACACTTGCACTGCTGGATTTCTCCCAAGCCATTTATGTCGACAGCTTCTTTACAGACCGTCAATTCAAGGCCAAGAAGTATAATACTACATGATATGCATAGCTGTCATGGAGAGAAGCAACTAAGGAATAGACGACAAGATGAGACCCCAATCCAGCCTATGCCATGGTGGAACTTATTTGCTAAGATACCATTGTGGGGACAAGCAAACCAACCAAAAGCGAACTCCAACTCATCCTTTGCCAGCCAATGCCAGGTGCACGCACAGCTGCTTGCTTAGCCTTTGCAAGATCTAGCTACTTGCTAATACATTGATGTAATGGAATTAGAGGACTGATCTAAATGGATGAGTCATGCTACTTGAAAACTTTACAAAAACCTTTTGATTGCCACAAAACTGTTATCATTAAGGTAGGTGAGAGGAAGAAGAAAGATGCAAGGAGGAGCACATAGTAGAAGGGCAGAAGCCACATGTGAATACTACTTAGTATCTAGGGACCTCCTTCAGAGGTAGCATTGCGGCACTTGGTGAAGAACCTGAAGGTGAGGATGATCCAATATGGATGCCGCTGCGGGAGGAGAACCCGATTTCATCTATACCCTCCTGCGGAAGTTGGTCTTCCCTGATCATTGTGCGGAAGGATATGGAGCCACGCTTTGTTGACGTATCAGAGTTCCGCTCGATCTCACGGAAGCTCTGGTGCGCCACAAGCGATGAGCCTTCATAGTAGTAATCATCATACGGCACCATTGCTGGCATTTCCCTTTGGCCTATCTGTCGGAGTGCCAATGAATCTGCGACAGGGAAGTATACCAGCAAGAGTATCCCAATTGTTGTGCAGGATAGCATCATCAAGAATGACAAGAAAATGATGACCTCAAATGCTATATCTCCTGGATCTGGCATGACCGAAAACCCAAGAAGAATCACCCTGATCGGAATGAAGAAAAGCACCGATATTATCAGCAAAGAAACCCTCCTTCGCAGCGCCTTGTTGATGACCAAGGATAGCACCCGAGATCCAACATAGGAGACATAGCTCATCAGGATGACATCTATCAGTCCCAGAAAAATGGTGCCAAACAACGGATATGTGCAAACATTGGTATCCCCAACTGCCATGGACGTCCGTATGAAGTATTTAGCAATCTTTCTCCTTCCATTCTCCTGTTCTCATCTTTAACAAATGTAGGCCCAACAAACACGAGAAGGGCCTGAACGAAGAAAACCGGAACACAGAAAACCAACATGTAGCCAATGGTCTTGAAGTTCCATCTTTGGTTCAAAGTGCCCAGCTCTCTCTTCTGTAATGAGCCGTGCAGGAGGAAAGCAAACACAAAGAAGATGCATGGTTCTGCAAACCCTAGATTGGAAAGAATGTAGGCGTCACATGCGATCTTCTGCCATTCCAAGCTGGAGAACAACTTCCTCTTCAAGAAGCCGATCTCACAATTTCCCCTACTCCCCACCAAATGGTGATCAGAATCAGAGCAATGCGAGTCGCCCAGGGGCCGTTAAAGTAGCCAAGTGGGAGCAAGGCTCCTCTCCGAATCCGAAACCAGAAGTAGGTCGACTGGAAAATGCAGAGGAGGCCGAGAGCAGCAAAGAGCGCAAACAGTGCAATGGTCACCACACCGAATGCATCGGCAGCTACTCTGGTCAGGTGCATCACCCGAAGAACAGCTGCCACGCATGCTCTCTGCTCGCATCGACAGCACAATGACCAACAAATACCATAGACTCGGCCGGCTTCCAAGTCTCAACCGTCTCCAGTTTCCACAGCACTGCAATTGCCAAATAATAACTACATAAGATCGACTGCAGCAACAATCCAAATTTGGTAAATATTGGTACAAACTAAAACAATAAAAGTCCCCAGGCAAAAAATTGGTCTGATTTGATTGCACAGGCAAGCATACAAAAGACAATTAGTTCCATTAGATACTAGCACACACGCAGTTAATACAGCCATAGAGTACCAAAATGCCCTAACACGCTTAGCATCCGGCTTAATAATCACCTAATTAGCAAGCACGCCAAGGACATGTATGCATCATTTGCATCAGCTAACCAAAAAGCTTACCATTCCAGCACATGGAGACAGTAACATTTAACCACTAAACAGCAAGCATGGCGCTTCTCGAGCGGCATATCTACTCGTTTTCACCAACTAAACGGCGGCCATTAAGCAGCAAGCTAAGCAGAGATCACCAAAATAAAAGTCGGCAGCAATATTCAAGGATAACGAAAGCTCTGCGCGAATCACCTTAGCAAGGGGCGGGCGGGCGGGCCTCCCCGGCGACGGACGGAAGCTGCGGCAGCCCGGACCCCCGATGGGATCCGGTGATTTTCTGGGGCCGAACAGGCGGCGACGGCGCGAGGCGGTGGGATCCGGCGGCGGGCGAGGCGGAGGGGAATGGGAGCCCTGGCGGTGGAGATGGGCGAGGTGGAGAAGGTGGAAGAGGAGAGAGAGAGGATGGGAGGAGAGAGAGAGTCCGGGGGGAGACAGGGAGGGCGAAGAAGGAAGAGCGGAGGGGGTGGGAGACAGGCTGTCTCCAGTTGTCTTGCGGCTCGGTTGGGGACGGCCGAGCCTGTCTCCAGTTGTCTTGCGGCTCGGTTGGTGCCGAGCCGCACGCCTCGGCCGTCCCCACCCGAGCCTACGTGGTTATATATTGGTAGGTGCACCAACGCAGCAGCCGACCTGGTCAACCCACCCTAATTTTTACTCCCCGCCTATCTCTTCGATATCAACTGCAAACCGGTGTTTAAAACTCATAATTTTTCTTCCAACTTTTGTGATTTCTTTGGAAGAAAATGTACGCTACATATTTGACATACAACCGACAATTAAAATGCATTTATATCCTTTTGAATATTATTTTTTCAGATAAAAAAGACACACAAAAGTTGTACCAATACAAAGAAGATACATATATTATAAACGACCATCATCTAAACACAATGGTTATGTGCAGATAATATATCTAAAATGCATGTAAGTGGTTTGAAACACCAAAATTCACAATGTACCTACATCATATTACACATTTGCAAAAAAATATGTTGAAAAATCACAATGTACCTACTTAAGTAGTGTACCATACACATTTGTAGTAAACTATATGTTTATATATTTCTTCATTCATCAAATTATTCAAAATTTCAAATATAGATGTATCATGATATAGCATGCATATTTGCAAAAAACAATATGCAAAGACATGGTTCCATGCATCTTGTGAAAAGAAAACTAGTGAATATTGAAAAATGTGCATGATACACTACTTAAGTTGTGTATGATGCATATGGTCACACTTTTTCTCCTTTTGTTGCAATGTACTCGCGTGTTATAGCATTATCCATGTCCATAAAATGTTTGAAAAAATCCACAACATTTTGGATTGGAGAACTATAGTTGAAATATCGGGTGGAGTCTATCCTAGGGTAAGATGCATCATGGGTGTTAAATCATCTTCTCGTGTTTTCTTATTTAACGCTTGGATACAAATTTGATATGGAAAGGGATTGCAGAGTGACATGGTTTGATGTAATGATTGGTCATTGGTGGAAAATTGTGTGTTTGGCAAGGAGGTGGTCGGCGTATATGCATGTGTCTTGATTAACTCGGCTGGAATGAACTTGTAAGGCATGAGAAAGAATAAAGCGGGAAATGTATGCATGGTTGAGACGTAAGATTAATTCACACATCATTTAGGGTTGGAAAGGTTGTCTACAGTTTTCATGTGGCTCGGTTGGTGCCGAGCCTCACCCCTAGGTCATCCAACCCGAGCTATAAGGCTATATGTTTGGATCACCGACCCAGTCCCAAGCCTATTTCTACAACCTATTGGATATTAATTGTAAACTAGAATTAAAAGCATAATTTACCTTTGGAGCATTTGTGTTTTAGTTGAAAAAAGAGACGCGTAAATTACAATGCGCAAATAATTAAGTAAACACAATAATTTATTACAACATGTAGAAAGTATATCCAGAATACATGGCGGTGAGTTGAAACGCCACAACGAAAAATGTGCCTACATCCATTGAGTATGCATATAAAGTTGTGTTTTAATATTAAAATGACCTAGATGTTGCCTAATTAAAAGGAGGAATGAGCAGGTGTTTCAAAACAATTATAGATTTGGCTTAACCGTAATGTATAATTGAGTTGATCAGATTCTTTCCAAACATAAATCATCACAATTCCAGGTTTACTAAGGGCACCTACAAGCTATCACTAAACAATATTTGCATTATACCGAAAGATGAAAGAAGTGAGCACAGCTCACTTTGTTTGGGAAGTGGATCTACAACTCAGCCACCCATGTTCAAGTCCTCACGAACCCATATTTGGGTTCTTATTATTTAAAAAACGTTGTAGGGGCTTCCCCTACCGCATTCCTTTCAAACAAAAATATCGAAAGAAGCAAACAATTCATACTATACAAGATATGACAATAATAGCAAGTATGAACGACAAATGTATCGACGATGAAAGGATTAGTATGGTCGACTAAAGGGGGTGAATAGGTGACTAAAATTTCTTACTTTTTTTTGCAAATTTAGGGATACTATTAAACATTTTTCTCCTTTTGTTGCAATTTACTCACATGTTATAGCATTATCCATGTCCATAAAGTTTTTGAAAAAATCCACAACATTTTGGATTGGAGAACTGTACTTGAAATATCGGGTAGAGTCCATCCTAGGTTAAAATGCATCATGGGAGTTAAATCATATTCTCGTGTGTTTGATATCGTGTTCTCTTATTTTACGCTTGGATGGAAATTTGATATGGAAATGAATTGCAGAGTAACATGGTTGATTTAATGATTGTGTCTTCTAATGATGGGTCATTGGTGGAAAATCGTGTGTTTGGCAAGGAGGTGATCAGTGTATATCGCATGTGTCTTGATTACCTCGGTTGGAATGAACTTGTAAGGCATGAGAAAGAATAAAGAGGGAAAAGTATGCATGGTTGAGACTTAAGATTAACTCGCACATCATTTAGGATTGGAAAGGTTGTCTACAGTTGTCATGTGGCTCGGTTGGTGCCGAGCCTCGCTCCTAGGTCATCCGACCCGAGCTATATGGTTGTATGTTTGGATCATCGACCTAGTCTACCCGGTCAGCCCAAGCCTATTTCTACCACCTATTGGATATTCATTGTAAACTAGCTTTAAAAGACATTTTTTTCCTATTGAACGTTTTTGTTTCTGTTGGAAAAAGAGACACATAGATGTTTATGGCTACAATGCGCGAATCATTAATTAAGCACAAGAATTTATTACAACATGTAGAAAGTATATCTATATACATGGCGGTGAGTCGAAACGACACAACGCAAAATGTGCCTACATTAATTGAGTATGTATAGCAAGTTTTTTTAATATTTAAATGACCTAGATGTTGCCCAAAAGGAGGAATGAGCAAGTGTTTCAGACAATTATAGATTTGGCTTAATCATAATGCATAATTGAGTTGATCAGATTCTTTCCAAACATAAATTATCACGGTGCTAGGCTTACTAAAGGCACCAACAAGCTATCACTAAATAGTATTTCCAATATATGGAAACAAGCAAAAAAAATCATACTATGCAAGATGGTGACACTAATAGCAAGTATGAACGACAAAATATATTAGGGGTGAAAGGATTAGTATGGTCAACTAGAGGGTGAATAGGTGACTAAAATTTCTTACTTTTCCTTGCAATTCTAGGGATACTTACGAGGTTATCTAGATGTGCAACTAGGTGAACAACTAAGTGACTAGCTACACAAACAATGAATAACGGTAAATGAAAACTAAATAAAGGTAAGAGATAACCTCAATGGTGGGGACGAGGATGTAATTCCTGAAGTTCCTTCCAAATGGTAGTCACTGGAACTGCGGTGGGAATTCCCCGAACATTACCAGAAGGCGCCAACGATGATAATCTGAAGCACGGACCATCGACCTAGAAAAGAAGGCAAAGGTCAAACAAGGAGACCCAAACCCCACGTCGATATTGAAAGTTTCATCATAGGATCTAGCTTATTGACGAGACCACCAATGCTAGCTCGAACTATGGTGGAAGCATCATGATTGATGAATCTCCCGCAACCCGACAAATCGGATACGGGAAAACCAAACCTCACATGCCCTACGATGATGCCAACGCTGGCACCACCATGACAGAGACATGTCCGAAGGTACTTATTGCACCACGTCCTCACCTCCACTGCTTGGAATATGACACAATGATACCAAATCTAGCAAACTAGACCAAACCTCCACGTGAGGTCAGAGTTAAATGTTCTCCCATTATATTAAGAAAATACCATCCATAAAAGATATATGTATACATTCACCCCGGGCGTTCGGTCTGTTCGGTTTGCTCGGTCCGGTCTTTTCGGTCATCCAAAATTTCGGTCATCTAGAAACGCTACCCGAATTACGGCCGGTCTTTTCGGTCTTTTTGTATTCGGTCTTCGGTCTTTTCGGTCCGGTCTTCGGTCATGACCAAATAGACCGAAAAAAGGAAATAACAACAACACAATCTCTTGTTATATTTAGCTCATCCTCATAGTTATATTCCTTCAGCTCATCCTCATGTTCAAATGTCATCTACAAAAAGACAGCAACACAATCTCTTGTTTAGATGCCAATACAGAAATATATAATCATAAGCATGCGTACCACTAGCAGTCTAGCACTAGCAAAGTAGTCTAGCACTAAGCCTGATCTAGCACAGTCCGGCAACAAAATTACAGGGAAACAAGAACCAAGCTTGCTGTGTGCTTGGCATGCGTACCACAATCTCTTGTTCTAGTAGACATGGGAGGAGGCGGAGAATGGATGGAGGTCGCTGGTTCCAGGCGGCAAGATGGATGGATACGTGCTGAAATTGGGAAAAAGAAGTAGGGAACTAGGCCTCGATGGGCTGTGCTACATGCTAGAGTACACGAGTTGGGCCTGAATGTCTAATTCGCATCGCTAGTTCGGTCCCTTCGGTCATTTCGTTCAATACTTCAGTAGGGCTGAAATTGGGAAAAAGAAGTAGGGAACTAGGCCTCTATATATGTATACAACTATACATGAACCTTTAATCAAACTTATTTAAGCTTTAACAATGTATTTAATTCAATACTTCAGTTGCACCAATTTCAGTTTATATGATGTGGATGGTCATTCCGTTCCACAAATTTTTGAGGTGAACATGTTATGTATAATGCATGTCTATAGTTTTTTTGAAAAGAATTTTTAGGCTGAAGAAATGTTCTTGAAAACTGATCAAATAATAAATATAATTATCTTTCTTCTTTTTTGTGAGAGGTTGTGTTCCCCCTTTTACGCCTCAAATAAAAATTGAGACTACAAAGGGTTTCAAGGTGATCCGGTTAATGTAGTGATGTGTATATTGATAATTCGGTGTTGAATTGTGTGGTCAGTAGTGTATAAGTATTATAAATCATGTGTCGATTACCTTGAACGGTAAGTAATTGCATGTCGTGAGAAAGAAGATAGTGGCGGGGAAATGTATGATAGCCTCATACCTAATTTAGTATTTGATAAATATTGTATGTTGCATAACATGTTTCTAACTCATGTATGTATCATATTGGTTATGTGGTATAAAGAAGATGCCGAGAGATACATTGGGCTATTTGTACTTACCTGGATTGTTACATATTAATTAATCACGTTATTCAGTCTTTGATCATGTTAGACGTTGTGGTCTCCCACCCCTGGTGGTAGCTGATTGAGATGAGCAAGGGTTTCAAGGTCATGTGGTTGATATATGATGTGTTTGCTGACAATTTTGTGTCGTCCGGTGAGATGATTAGTGTATATAGAGCACATGTTTAATTATTACCTTGACCAGTAAGAAAATGCATGTCACGAGACAATATAGTGGCGGGAAAATGCATGATTACATCATAACTCATTTACTCTAGAAAAAATTGTATATTACATATAATTTTTGCTGAACTCTTTTATGTTGCATATCGGTTATGTGATAGAACTAGCCAAGATACATACTTGGTTATTCCTACTTATCCAGACAGTTCCACAACATAGGCATTAAATTAATCATTCTTCAATTCCATGGCATGTCGTGATCTCCTATTTTACGTCTCCAATGATCACCATTTGAGACTCCAAAGGTCTTGAAAGTAACATGTTTGATGCACTGATGTGGTTACTAATATTGTGTGCCGACTAGTGATGAGGATATCATCACCAACGGCACAACCTTAGCATTAACGGGCCAATCATAATAAGTCAT
Organism: Poa pratensis; assembly: GCA_947311845.1. Classification (NCBI taxonomy): domain Eukaryota; kingdom Viridiplantae; phylum Streptophyta; class Magnoliopsida; order Poales; family Poaceae; genus Poa; species Poa pratensis. Next base: position 67,623,911 of record CAMZMU010000039.1, read on the forward strand.
GCCAAAGAAATGAGTGATCAAATGAATATTAACTTGAGTTTATCATTTAGCATTGATGATATGATTATGATTTCATATTATTTGGTGTTAACTGAACTTAGCTGCTATGTTCAAGGAAGCCAACAACCTTTGAGCTCATGAAGAACCAAAGTTGGCAAAACAAGTTTTCAGAAATATGATACTTTAAACATTTCTCTCTGATCTTTTCTTGTGCCACCTCCACCCAGGAAGAACAACGCATACCACTATGATCCCCTTCATGTTTATTTTGCAACCCAACAAACATTGCATCAGTTGGGAATGTGTAGCCAAAAATACTGACCATTTTGGTGGGAGGTTTCTAGTCCGTTAACGGCTACACGAGATCTCGAGAAGCACTGCAATAACTCTACAAGTTGAATGCTTTGTCTCCCAAGGAAGCCAAATGTGAGTCATTTTGAATCATAGCTAAGGGGGTTGTCCTTGGTTAGAAAACCCCATCTCCCACATCCGTTGGGAGATCTTTGTTCGAACCATTCAACTACAAGCTTATGCAGTGAGACTACAAGGAATCCTTACCACAATTTCTCTAGTGAGTTGACTAAGATTTGCAACAAGGAGCCTATGGTTTACCCTAGCTCTGAGCGGTTTGTATAGGGTTGTCCTTTTTTATGGTTCTGTGAATTTTTGGAAAAGGTTCTTGCAGATTCAGGTCGCTTTCTCCAACATACAAGTCGCGTCCAACCTTTGTAGGTTAAAACTAGTTATGGTCATGAACTTCTACATCAAATTTGTGCTTATCAATTAGGGAGGTGAGTATTATATAAAGATCATGTGTTGATTACCACGTCAGTAAGAAAAATAAATGTCTACGTCATGCGAAAGATGATAGTACATGAAAATGCATGATTCAATCCCTAACTTAATGTTGGATAAATAGCGTATGTTACACGCCTTTTTTTCTTGAACACAATATGTTTCATATCGCTTATGTGATGCATGTTCTACTTATACAAATGTGAGTTGGTGGGCATCTGTTAACTCTCTTTTATTCGATTCTTTCTTGTTTCAATCCTAAAAAGTGGGTTTGTGCAAATCTATGATCATAGCAAGTAACAACCCTCTCCCAAATCTTGTTACTTCACGTGCATTCTCATGTCGCCTCTGATAATCCCCAAGAGCAAGGAATCACTGTAGCACAATTCGATAAGTATTTGAGTGTCGAACCCACGAGGAGCTGAAGGTAAACTATTTATTCTCTAAAGCCCTATAACCCTCTTATATGGCCGTTTGTGCAAAGCAATAAGTTTAAATATGAAAGGAACTAACTAATGAAAGCAAGTGATGTGGAATGGGTTTATCTAGTAACAAGTTTCTCAATCAAGTTTCAAACGCAAGTTTCTTAGAGCAAGTTTCTCAAAGTAGCAAGTAGCAAATATCTCAAGTAGCAAATATCTCAAGGGAGCAAATGTTTTAGCAATTGTTATTTCATTCGTGTGGTTGTCACAATTAGTGAAGCACATGTTTCAGTCTTAATTGTTTCTTCTAGGAAGGAGCCATAAATAGGTGTAGCCAAGTAAATGAACTAAAACCCCTTATGATGGATCTCATGGCCAAGTAAATGAGCACACAAGAATTATTAAGACATAAAAGTCCCACCATAGCCTTAAGTTCTAAGGTCCCCTATATATATCCCCCAATAAAGTAACTTCATGACTCGGTCTCAGGGTTACATGTCCTCCCAAGTCTCCCTCACTCCATTACATTACCGGTGATCACCTTACATGCATTCCCCAACATATGTGTGCACTCATATATTGTACATAAAGACAATCATAAAATATAACAAAACTTGTATGCAACCAATCAACGAACTATTTCACTATTGCCATGAACAAATCACTTCTCAAACATAGATGGGGAGACACAATAGATCAAGGGAATAGTATATTGCATCATATATCATGTTTGCCAAGAGTTTACAGTGGAGAGATGGAGATGATCTTGCTGTAGATGTTGATGATGAACACGCCGGAGGGGGGTGGAGCCCTCCGGAGGTGATTCCGGCGGCGTTTCCCCCCTCCGATCTTCTCCGGCGGCAGCCTTCTGACTCTCTGTTTCGTGGTTTTGTGTTTCTCCGCCGCCTCCTCCCGAAACTCCCCGGGGGACTATTTTTATAGCCGGTTTTAGGTCAAGGCGAAGCCACGGAGACGAAAACGGACGGCATCAGAGCCACGAGGGGGAAAAGAGGGGTCCTCACGTGGCCAGGGAATCTGACCACGTGGGGCCCTCTAGTTTCCAGCTGGTTGGGCTTCTGGTCTTCATTTTCAGCCCATTGCGTTCGTATCGAAAATTCTGAACCGTGCTCTTTGGCCTTGCCCTTTTTGGAATCCCGAAGCTCCCGGAAAGTCCGAAACACTAAAAAAGACATTTTCTGGAAAACAGAGTTAGAACCAAAAGAGGGGGATTGTTTAGAAAATCCCCGAAATCATTATAAAACATGAATATAACATCATATAAGTTGCAAATATGTAGGAATATCTAGTAATAACATGCAAAGTTCATGTATGCATTTTACATGCATCAGCCTCCCGTCGCCCGACCACTTGATATCCGATTTGCATAAGTGAATCTCCGTTAGCATGGTTCAAAATTCACAACTAACAATAACTACCTTCATTTGTGCCAAATCTCGTCAATGGAACGGGGCCTCTCGGGGTAATGTGAGTTGGTGGTCATGTGTTCTCTCTCTTTTATTCTAATCTTTCTTGCTTAATCCTAAAAAGTGGGTTTGTGAAAATCTATGACAAGGTTCATATGGTCTATAGACATTACCCCGATTCGCCTTACATGTAGCCATACCTTCCTACATAGTCGATAATGGATAAACGAATGCATAGTGAATTAATTAAACATGCAATTGTAAATTAAGTTCCGTCTTATATTTTCGTTTCATTAGTGTAGTATAATTGTCTTGCTAATATTAATGAGTTATCGAGAATATATATCTCGTACTTATCTAGATTGTGTCACATTATTGGCATCAATCATTCTTTGATTTCTTGAAATCTTTGGTGTTCTCCCTTTTATGACTCCAATTATCAACAGCTGAGATTTGAAAGAAGGGTTGAAAGGTCACATAGTTGATTATGTGATGTGTTTATTGATAATTGTATGTTGAATGATAAAGTGCGCAGTCTATAGAGCACATGTGTTACCTTGGTGAGCAAAAAATTATATGAGGTGAGAACAAAAAAAAGATAGTACGAGGGTGGCAAGCGGGTGCTTGATCACTTGATACCTCATTTAATGCAGGATAAATGTGCATATAATTTTTATATCTTCCATATCTTCTGTGTGAGATACTGCTAGATATATTTAGATTTTCACAACATATTTTTTATTATTTTCTTAGGAGCTGAGCTCCGCATGCGGTCTGGTCAAGGTAAGAGAATCTTGCTGCTAGATATATTTAGATTTTCACAATTGTCTAGATTGTTCCACCTAAGCAGGTTCCAAGTACCTGACTATGTTTATTGGCACATAAGTTTAATTATTATGCAACACTAGGTAAAAATAGTGACTACTATAAAGATACAAGGTATCACTTCAACAATATATCCATGTATTGTCTCATAAAGATAAACTGTTGCGGAAACTGCAAATGATTCCCGAACTATATGGAGCTTTTTTTTTGAAAAATTCAAAATCGGCACTTTTGAGTTTCCAAAAATCGATAAAAGATTCCCATATGAAGATAGTGTCGAGATCTACAAGCGTGCAAAATTGTAACTCAAATTTCGTTGTATTTTGGGCTGCACAAAAAAGTCAAATCGGGTAAAATTTCAAGTTTTTTAAACTGTGTACTGTTCATCACCCATTTGTCATTTTTGCCCAGCCCACAATACAACGAATTTTGATTTAAAATTTTGCGCACTTGTAGATCTCGACACTATGTATATCTTGGAATTGTTTTTGTTTTTTGGAAACTGAAAAGTGCCAATTTCGATTTTTTTTTAAAAAGGATCTCCATGTAGCTCGGGAGCCATTTGTCCACTTTTATACCAAGGTTAAGCTTTAAAGTAGTTTCCAGAAAAAACTATTTGAACTAAATCTAGTATTATTTTCCAGCCAAAAAACATTGTTTACTCGTATCGAAGTGTGCACCTAGTGAAATCCCACGGAGGGCTTCCACAAGAAAACCGCCGAGGACATACCGACAGCTCTAGCTGGCCCCACCATCTAGCTGGAGGCTGAAACGTGGGGCCCAAAGCAGCTTACGTCCCTCGCGATCGCTGCCTCGTCTCGGACGCTTCTGCACACCGAAAACTCTCGCCGATGAGTGCACTCGCTGACTCCCCGGGACCACATGGGCTGCTTCGCCCGAGCGAGATCAACAGTGGGGTCCACCGCGCAGTGAGGTCCAGTGAAAGCGAATCGTGGCAGTCGGGCGCGCTTTGGTGGGAGGGCGATCGCGCCGTACGTGTTCGCCGTTTCCCGTGGGCCGTTGGTGATGGTGGTAGGCCGGCCCGCGAGAGCCCCGTTCCATCAGCGTCCCGGTCCGTTGAGAAAATAAAAATGCAAAATGGCGCTACGGAAGCAATTAGCTAGCTAGCCCGATCCGACGCTGGTTTTTTTTAAGGGAGATCCAATGCTGTTCGTGTATGGCAGCACATCTTAATGGAGTTTCAAACACCACCGACCACCAAGAAAAAACAAGACGGGAATCCCACCGTCACGGGATCGATCATGCCGTGATATCCGACTGCTGGGGCTTTACAACCCTGACGAGTCAGGCGAGAGGAGACGGGGCTGTCGCGGGCAGGGGTACAGCATAACAGCACCACCATCGGATCCTCGCCTCGATCGCGATCCCCCGCAACCTCGTTCGACCGATCTGTCTGGCCTCTCTGCTCCGCCTCCTCCCGGAAAGCACCTGGCTCTGGCTCTGTTTCTCCAAGGTGGGTCCGTATGCCGATCAGGTGGACCGCGCTTTACTCTGCCAGTCCGGCGGTGGATCGAGCATATCATGTGGCATCGGCGCATCGCTGACAAACGATCTAATTCTACGTAGGATAGTTTAGCCGTGCCACGGTGCCAGGCACGAACCCAGGAGGTAGCTAGGGGACTTGTTGTGTCATCACTTGTAGTAATTCTCATGAACTAATGCAGATAATTTCAACGGTCGTCACCAATGACCATATAAAGTTCATGAACCATACCACATTTGTTTTTCTTTGGCTAATCTTACAATTATCTAGAACACCACTTATTTGATCGTATATACTGTACAATGCTCTACCTCCCTTGGACAACGATGCTATGCACTAGTGGATATGACTTATGAGAAATGTAGGTACGCACGATGCTCTTGTAAGAACGCGGAAGGAGGATCCGAGGAAGTGCTGATCGATATGCAGAATCATAATACCAAGAACTCGTATAGCTCGCAAAGCCCCTGCTTCGCCGATCCATCGATTCTGCAGGGCACTTGCTTGAAATAACCCCCCCCCCCCCCCCCCCCCCCCCTTGCATCAATGCCATTGTTGTGTCGAGGCCCTGCATTGGACGGGTGAGATTGCCGTTAGACTGTAAAAACAGCTACTGTTTGGAGTAGCTTGTGCTGACAACAGTGAGACATCAAACATAGCTTTTCGGTGTTCAGAATGAGTAGCTTACTTTGGCTTTCTTCCACCAAATGATGACTCACTGGCGTTTGCTTTGTTTGTTGTTCTCGATGGACGACGCGGTGGAGGCGGTGGTGTCGGTGGCTGCAAAATCGATGAGTGGGCAACAAGGTCAGCACGTAATCTCGAGAATAAATGGATAGCTTAAAATTGTGGGAATATGGATACTGTGCCATGAAAGAAAGTCTGTACATTTGGAGCCCTAGGCTTGGTGTTTCCGGGCTGCCCAGGAGTTGCTTTCTTTGACACGGATGCTCGAGATTGCACTGTCCCCTGAATGCCCTACACAAAGGGTCATTATGATCGTTAGCAAGTTCATTTTGACTGTTCACGGGCTCATTTCAGTAACACTTGTTTGCAGAGGCTTTATGGGAAGTGTCAGCTGACAGCATGATAACAAGTTAACAACCCCTTAGAATCATAGCGTTTAGGCCGTAGGGAAACCTAGACTAAGCAAAGTTCATAATACATGTTAGTATGTGACTACTGAACACAACTGTTTCAGTCATTGGTAATCCTACTGCCTAATAATCTTTTTTAAAGCAAGTTTCACATAGGACTACAAGAATTTACGAAGAAGAAACTAGTCCCTTTGGGGCCACTGTATCAGTGTTACTCGTAAAATTACTCGTAATAGCTAGTTGCCAAACCTGCCTTTATTATTATTATTATTATTATTATTATTATCATAAAATTCACTGCACTCAAGTATAAAATATAATCATATGATGCAGAATATGAGAGAGTGATTTTTGTGCAACTAACCTCTTTCCTTTTCAGCCTTGCAAACGTTGGTTCTCCAACACTAGAACTCAGCATTTTCGATGATGGAAAGTTAACCGAGCTACAAAGTGAGAAGTTATTGTCAGAAATGAAGGGTCAAAACAGTTTGCAAAATCAGAATTCATAAACTTCTTATACATTCTAACACTATTAAAGATTAGCACCTCGACACTTGCAGGCCCATTCTTTTTGGCCTAGTTAAGTGACTGTCTAATGTTGAGGGACTCTTCGATCCTCTGATATCGCTGTTCGTTGAAGCATGAAAAAACAATCCAGTTAAAAACAGAGGACAAAGGCAAATCTTCCAAGAATGTATGAAAAAGTTCACAGGAGTAACCTTCTTGATTCCGGTTTGGTACTTTTAGTAGCATTTGCAGGGGCTGCCTTTTTAAGAATACCCTGTACGAAGAAGTAAATTATAAGAGATTTAATGCCACTATGCTTTGACACAAAACAAAGACTTGAGCATAAGCCCATATCACATTACGACAGTATTAACTATCATATTATATGGTGTTTTGGTTACTGCTGTGACAAGAGAAGAGGCCCAAACGTACCACTGAGGTTGTTGTAACCATTGGATGAGCCACAGATGATCTCGTCTTGTTAGACGTTCTCGGATCCATTTTCTGAACACTATCCCTGGTAATAGGGCGTCTTTCTCCTGTAGACGGTCGGCATGTAGTACCAATATCGGCATGCTTTGCTGACTTCCCTCTGCTGACAGGGCGTCTTTCAGAAGTAGAAGGCCGGCATGGCGTGCTGACAGTGGATTGCTTCTGTGCACGCTCTCTGGTGATAGGGCGTCTGTCGGCAGAGGAAGGTCGTCGTGGGGTGGAGACTTCAGCAGGCTTCTTAACACTTGCCCTGGTGATCTGGTGCCGCTCTCCCACAGAGGGCATTCGCGCAGATGAGGAGGAGGGTCTTCTGACACCTGTAACCTCGAGAGCTTCTTTTGTTGTAGGCTTGCGAGTCCGTGCGGCTACACCAGTTTTCTGAGGTGTCACATTCGCGCTACGAACATTATTTGTCTTAGTTTTCTGGTTCAAAGTCGTAATGGGCTTCACTGAAGCAGGCCCCTGAAATGGTTCATGCAAAATTTGTTATCACTTTGCCAAAACATTCATGTTCTCGGGCATATAAACACGAAACATGTGCTCATGCAGCTAGCTAAAAACTATCATAGAAAAGCTAGCTAAAAACAGTAAACTGAGTATGAAACTGTGCATTAAAAAGAGAGTACCCACAATAAAGTATCATATCATCATTCTTTAAGATGAGTAATATTACAATAGAAAACAGCAGCAAAGTTTTTGACAAAATGAAAGCAGCACTGATTCGGAGAGTAATGTACCAAAACTTGGTGTGTTATTACCTTACTAACAGATGTGCGGTCCAGAGGACTGCCTGAAATCGTTTTGACTGATTTTGGTATTATCATTGAAGCATATTTAAGTCTGGGGTCTTTCTCGCTAATTCTTTTAGGAGCCTTTGCATTTTCATAAGCTGCTCCAAGACCGGCATGACCAAAACTTGTATTTTCTGTATCTACAAGATCTGAATTGTCACCACCGGCATTTTCTCTGATATCCTTGTCGGTTTGCTGTGAAATTCTGGATGCTGAAATAAGATTGGATGACGAAAAATCTGCATGGAAGTCTTCTTCTCCATGGTCATGATAACATTGCATGCCCTGTTCAGAGGTGGTCTCATGTATAGCTTCTTCCACATAATTATCATAAACAATTGTTCCAGATCCTGTGGGAGATTCAAGATCTTCAGCTTGCATTTCTTCTCCAGTTTGGCTAGAATCACTACCATCACCACTGTATTCCAAGGTTAGTTCAGTTTGCTGAATTTGCTGCTGTGAAGCCTTAAGTTCCCTGATCCTCTTGTAGTACTCTTCAAAATATGCCTTCTTCTGAGCAACTAAACCATTGAACTTACCAAATTCTTCACTACGACTGTCATTAGTAAATACAGACCACTTCTCCCATGATAATGACTCCAATTCAAATCTTCCGAATGATATGGAACCATGATTGAGTGCCTGGGATACAGGAACTCCCTGAGGAGAGTAGAAGACAACACAGAGAAGCAGGTGAATCTACTAGATGGTGACAACGCTTGCCAGGATTTTTTTGGGAATATTATTCTTTATTTTAGAATAAGAACAACAAGATTTCTAGCTGAAATAAATCTGATTTGTAAGATTAAAATTAAGATGCTTATTTAACACCTTACAAAACTTACTTGAGAAACACCCATTTCACTTGTTTCTCCTTGCGACCATGCGAAAAAGGTTTGATTGACCTCAGTCGCCATCATTTATTTTGCCGCTAGTTCATCAGAGTTGGGTAGATTCCGTTGCTAAACCCTGCAAAATTAGATAGAAACCAAGCATGATAAGATAAGTGATATACGTTCCCACACCTGAACCAAAAAATGAATAATAAATCTTGCTAGACCTACGTTTGCTACAAGGAAAATGTTGCAAATTCAGATTAAGAACGTCTGCAAGTTCACCTAACAATAACAACGAGGACATAAGCACAAGGGTTCAGAAACATTTTGCACTGTCTACTACACCCAAGTAAGAACTCAAAGCTAAGCTACAAGCGAAGACCAAAAGCCATTTGGTGTTCCTTCCAAAAGAGGCCACAATCCAAGACAAGTGCATTGTGGAATGGAGAATGTCCATCAGTGGAAGCCAAGCAAATAACTAATTCATCTGAGTCAATTCTACTTGAAGCATCCACCTTTAGCGCCCATTCCAACACCAATCCTTTCCTTTCGGGTCAAGATTCCACACAAGCAAAATTCCCACTATCCAAGCTGCGGAACCAAAACCATATGGAGCAAGGGACACCAACCTTCTTCGCAACAACTGAGCCTGTGCTAATATTCGCTCACATCACATGCCAACCAAACAAACCAGTTGCAGTCCAAAGCATAAAAGGATGTAGTTGCAGAGCAAAGTCAAAGAGAGAATAAACTATGAAAATCTCCTATCATACCGAGAATCTCACCCGAGATATCGATTTTTAAATACGGAGGAAATACCCAAAATTGCATCCACAGAACGCCGCAAATTCCGGTCCATGAAAGGAAATTTCAAGAATATGATTGCCGTTTGGCGAATCAAGAAAAAAGGAATTTACTTTCTACCAAACAAAACCTTCTTTTTTTACGAAAGTTCTGATGAAAGTGCAAATTCAACTTACCATAGGAAGGGGTAAAAGAAAAGGGAAGACAACAAAATCAAAATTAGCACTTTTGAGGAACAGCAAAGGATAGACTGACTGAACTGAAAAGAGGAACGCCGTTTCTATCAGACAAAAGCCAAATCGAACAGCGGCTGCACATCCCTAGAAGAGCTGCAACGTACTAGAATTCAAATCTTCTCCTCACAAACGGCGCATGGAAAGGAAATGGGAACCTCAACGAAACCAGACGAAGCGCGAACCTTTCGAAAAATCAACAGAGAAGAAGCAAGAAAACTAAGAGAAATCACCACAGGGGAAATTAGCAAGACCGTCGTGAGCAGGGAATTCCAGCAAAAATCCCTGCGGCATTGCGGCGGAATTCAGCACCCAAAAAAACCCGCCTCTCCCTCGCGGAACCGCCACAAGAACTAGAGAGACCGAGGAGACGGGCCCGAAATCCTCCATTACCTGACGACTGACGCCTCGACCCACGCACGAAGCGGCGCTGTCCCCCGCGCTCGACGGGGATCCCCCTTGGCGCTGCCCGCCCGTCGCAGGCCGTTTCGGCTCAGATCAGACGAGGCCACGAGAAGCACCGCAGGCTGCTCGACACTGTAGCACTGCCACTGCGGCCACAGGAGAAGAGGAGGAAGAGCGCAGTGAGAGGACGCAGGCAGGACAGGTATGGTGATGGTCTAGGGTGCACCAATGGCACTTAAAAATTCCGGCTTTGATTAGGCGGCCGTGCGCGATAATTACCGCGATTCATTCCTCGGGTAACTGCGTGCCGGCTCGGCTGTCAGTCAGGTGAGTGTGTGAACAAACAAACTCAGTGAAGCGTGCTGCTGATACTGGGCGTGTCTCTGACCGTGGGCCCAATTGCAGGGAAATACAACTAGTAGCAGCAGTTGTACGTGGTAGTTCTCTTTGTTCTTCTACCGCCCTCACTCATGGAAATTGGCTCGGTGCTCAGGAATTGACACATTTGTTTTGGCAAATACTCCCTCCGTTCGGATTTAATTGACACACATTTTGTTACACATGAATTCCATGTATCTAGACATCAAACAAGTATAGATACATCCATATTTGGACAAAACCAAGTCAATTAATTTAGAACGGAGGAAGTATATTAGATACATTGCTTTCAGTTATTATATGTAAGGATATGCATACAAGATTGGGTTGAGGAGAAGAGGTTGATGCCCAGCGTAGGCCAAGGTAGGTTGGTGGAGGATAAGACCGGCCGGGAGGGGTTTCCTCCAAATTATTGGATCACAGTTGGGATGGGGATTGTGACAAACCGAAAACCTTTTGATCGAGAGGCTTCTCCATCACCATCTACCTTTATCTCGAAAGAAAAAAAAATCATCATCTAGCACGAGCATTCTTCTCCCTTGCCCATTTCGGGCTTGCCTATTTCCCACCGCGTGGGTCCATCCCGTACTTGTTTTGTCCTTCCCCTCCGGCTCCGGTGAACCATGCGATGCATCTTCCGATCTGGATTCGTCGATCGATCGATCGATCATCGGCAGGATGCAATGCACGTTGACACACACACTGACACGTTCCTCTGTCGCCCATGCATGCATGTTACTCTGCATGCCTACCTAGCTAAGCAGGAGAAGGATCGAGCTCGAGCATGCGTAACGTGCGCTTTGTTCGGACGCGCGCCGAACGGCGTGCTTTTCGTCTGGTTCCTCCCGTGCGTACGTGGTCAAGTTGAGATCGGTCGATCCATCGTCAGAGTAGCCTTAGCAAGTACAGTGCCATGCCGTTGGCACCATGCCCGATAGCTTGCTTAGATTAGATTAGATTAGGCTTGGTCACATGGCGGAACGCTCCCCTGCAACGTGCCGTGTCGCCCATTGGCTCGTGCTCCAGTAGCCTGCCCTGCAGCTCTGAATATTCTTGGATCCTTGGTTAATTAACCTGTTTGACAGCGCAGGGGATGTTCCTTCCGCCGACATGTACTCCATCCCGGATTACTAGCAGTACGGCCATGTGATGTGTGCATTGAACAAAGCCATCGTGGTCCTTGCCTCCTCAGGTCAGGTCAGATCTGACGTGTGAGCATCAGATCAAGCGGCGTGGCCGGTCAGGTCAGAATAGCTCTGCTACTACCTCCTCCTCTACCTACGTGTCGGCCGGAGCCGGGGCCCTACCTGAGATCGAGTGCGACGATACGATGCAGCGACGTACCGCGAATGACGTGCATCTGAGCGAGCCGGGAGAAACATCCAAGGATAGGAACCCGCACCGCACATGAAGCCCACATGGATCTCTGTATGGAACGCATCTCGTGCACGCACACGCACGAGGGTTGGGACCTGCTGTCTAGCTAGCCGAGGAATATTTTTCCTCTCGTTCATCCTTTTTTTTTTTTTTTTTGAGACAAACAGGTACGTGTTCAAACCAGAAAAGAAACACGAGGCATACATACACGCACACGCTGGATACATCCAGAAGGACACCTGTCCTGGAGAAAGTGCAAAAAGGCCCTCAAGGAGCAAAAAATTGTAGCGAAACCCCTCAACGTCCTCTTGCACAGCATCCCAATCTTCCGGCCGTTCCGATCCCCGGCGCCGCCGCAGCTCCACCGAAGAGAAAGAAGACCGGAGCACCACGATCCCAAGGACTGACGGAGCTCGATAGCAGCCAAGCTGCGTTGATTACCGCAAGATCCATCCGACACAGCGCCGGAATCGAACAACTCTTTGAACGAACATCGGCGGAGGAACACCTCCGAGCAGCCGCAGCCCCAGCCTCGCCTCCAACCTCCGACGGGGGAGGGATACGAGGCCTGCACCGACCATCCACGAACACCACTCCAAGCCAGCCATCCGCAAGCAGTCGTCGCCGGCCCACCCCGACCCCTACCTCCATCCACCACCATGGCGACGAAGAGGGAGAGGAAAAGGAGCCACGCCGATCTAAACTGCCGGGCAACCGAGCTTATTACATGAGCTTCCACCAGATCCACCTCCCATCGCCACCTTCCACCATGAAAGACCACCATGGGAGACGTCCAGCAGCCTCCCGACGCAGCTCGCATACGCCAGGACGAAACTCCTAAACGGCATAAAGCCAAGCCTACTAAAACTACAAGAACCGGGGCTCCCTCCCACCCACCACCGGCCACCATGGCCGCCGGTGACGAGGGGGAGAAAGCCCAGGCTGGGGAACACGGGGAAGAGAGCAAGGAGAGCCTCACGCGGAGGAATTCGCCACAGGGGCAGTCGCCACAAAGGACTAGACTTGACAGGGAAAAGTCGAGTCCTCTCGTTCATCCTGGGCATGTCCCAAGGAGTAAAAAAAAGAAGCAAGCATTAAAATTTCGTGAAATTTGACATAATTGACTCTTGTTTGAATTTTGAACATATAATGAAGCCAAATTAAAAAACAGCATCTTACCCTTTTCATGCCGCCCAACCCTATGACGCCATGACAGCTGCACAACGCCCCGGTCAAAGTCGTCGTACACTCTGCCACGTCAACGTAGACACACCCGCACGGTTTGGATGTGAGAGGGGGATCGCGAGGGAGACGGGCTAGAAGTAACCCTAAGTGGCATGGCGCCATGAGCCATGAGCAAGTATGGCGCAGTCGTCCAGGTTGCCATACTTATGAATGCGGGTCCTACTGAGCTGACGTGGCAAGGTCTATGGCGCCTTTGACCGGAGCGTCGTGCAATGTAGCATGACGCCCCATCGGGGCGTCGTGAAAAAGGGTGATGAATATTTTGAACTCAGGTTCATTTTATGCTTAACTTTTAATAAATGGTCAGATTTGTCAAATGTCACGAAATTAATTTTTGCTCGACAGAAGTCTGCAGCTGGACTCTTTGTCACTCTTGTGGCAAAAAAATCACCTAAACAATATTCTAATGACCGTTATGTGCTTGTCAGTTCTCACTGGGGGTGAGGACTCATGAAGTACTGAACCAAACGATGCATCATGCATGTCCGGATCCATGTCCCGGCCTGGCCCCTGAGTAGGGATGGCAATGTGTACCCATTACCCTTTTACCCTGCGGGTAAAAACCCTATTAGGGTAAGGGTATGGGATAAAAAATTACCCATGGGTACGTAAATGGGAAAATATCATACCCATCGGGTAGAGAGGGTACGGGTATGGGATTGTATAACCCATACCCACGTACCCATGTACCCATATAATATTTGACAAGTGAGTCTAAACTTTCACGCACGGATATATGAGTAGGGTCTATGCATGAGGCTACAATCGTAATTCAAAGATATAGGCAGGGATTGCTCGCTAACCCTCCGCGGATGGCGCACCATCCGGTGACTACCTCACTATACCGATAATTTAGCTATTCCTAATATTATATCTAATCTATCTGATTCACGTGATCACGTCTCGACTCCTGATATAGCAAAACAATGAAATATAACTCTTCTTCATGAGTTATGTGTTGTTTGTACGACTATTTTCTGCCCAATTTTACGTGTTTTAAACGCGGGTATTTTTACCCGCGGGTACCCATCTACCCTGTCGGGTGACGGGTATGGGAAAAAGTTGTACCCGTTGACGGGTATGGGTAAGGGTGACGGGTAAGATCGTGGTCGACGGGTAAGGGTATGGGGTGGCTCCACCCTTACCCATACCCTGCGGGTGCCATCCCTACCCCTGAGAAATATCGGCTTGTCGACTCGACGCACGAACGAAATGTGTGCCATCCGTCCGTCCACTCTACCTTTGCACGAGTGAGTGCCCTATGATTGAGGGCTCCAGGACATCAATGCCGGCCGTCGGTCCTTGGAGCTTTTCTCCTCACCTGTCTCCCTTCCTCCCGTCTCTCCGTCAAAGTGCCCAACTACATGGTCGATCATGCAGATCGACGAGATGATTCAAAGGAGCGCGCGGCGAGGGAAAGTGGGGCCACGACAGCGGCAACGAACCATCTAAACTGTACAAGCTTAGGGTCACGTACTCATCTTGGATTCCATGGCAGCTTAGCTCATCATCTAATAATTTGACGAGAGAAAAAAAAACTCAAGCACTGCTGATCGATATATCAGAGGCGTGGCGTGGATGGATGGATGATGGATGGGGATATATAGGTTGGTGCGCCATTCCTTTCCGACGGTCAAGACGGGGCTCACCAATTGTTTATGTTTCATTTTTGTACTTCGATCAGCAGTGTTATGTCACATGCATTAGGTGAGCGTGATCGTTGTTGACACATGGGAGGATCAAAAGATATCCTTCCCTTGACAAATTTGCACTTCAAATATAACAATTCGACTTCCTGATTCTTCTTTAAATACCTACTCCCTCCGTTTCAAATTAATTGACTTCCATTTGTCCACATGTGGATGTAATGGAAGTCAATTAATTTGGAGCGGAGGGAGTATACGCATAACAAGCTTGGGTTTACCGAACTATTGCCATGATAGTGCTCGAGTTGGATCAGAGATAAGAGAGGTTTTCACTCACAGGAAACAAGCGCGAAGGGAGATTAGAGTGGGGGTCAAGGCTACAGTCTACAAACCAACAAGAAAGCAATAGCTAACAGTTGATGCTAAAGCGATTACAAGTGCGCTCATCATTGCAAAATGCTCATCATTTCGACACGATGAATGACACACATACAGGGAAAAACAGTTGAGGAACTGAAGAACTCAGAGCAAGTTTAACTCGGAATTAGCGCAGGACCACAATGAGTAAAGATCGGATCAAGGGCTGAAGAAGAGAACTTGGATGGCTTTTCGGAATCCCAACTTTCAAGCAGGCTTAAGTAGGGTGGAACCTACGTGAAGCTCTTGCCGTGTGTGTGTGTGTGTACGAACGTGACCTATGATTGAGCAGAACTGCAGAAGCTTATCTTGATGTAGCAGTGGCAACCATTCAAAAAAATGTAGCAGTGACAGTTCAGGTGTAAAGGGATTACAGAACAAGCACAGTAGATGATACAGAGATGGGTTGGGTGAGCCTTATCTCCTGTGCTTCCCCTCTGTTGAAACGAGGCAAAAGGTTTGCCTTTTATATTGATATAGTAGAAACAAACATGAGAGGCCGAAACCAAAGAAAAAAGATCACATAAGAAACTCCTTAAGCAACAATCTCGACTAAGTGCTTATCTCCTACGAGGATCCAGTCTTTGCCTTCATCTTTGATCTTCTGGACTAGGGCAGACGACATAAAAAATGTGTTGTTAAAGACGCGGGCGTTCCTTTCCTTCCAGATTTCCCAGGTGATCAACATAACTGCGGACTTGAGGCCCTTAGGGTGTGCCGTGGAGGACTTGGTGGCTGCCTGCCAGTAATCAAGGACAGTAGGACGTCCATTGCCCAAATCTTGAAGCAGGGAAGGGCCGGAGAGCCAAGATGCCGCCGCCTGCCAGATTCGCTTCGAGAACCTGCATTCGAAGAGGATGTGTCTTGTCGTCTCTCTCTGGCATTTGTAGAGCTGGCAGAGGGGAGTGTGAAGCCATCCCCTTTTAGCAAGGCGGTCTGACGTCCACAGCCTGTTTTGCACCACCAGCCAAGCGAAGAACCTGCATTTTGGGGGGGGGGAGCCCAGGTTTTCCAGACTAAGTTGTTGAAGGAGCAATGGTTTGAACCGATGAATTGCGCCTTGTATGCAGATCCAGCCGAGTATTTCCTGTTGGGGGACAAAGTCCAGGAGATGGTGTCCACAACATTGGGCTGTGCTTCCCCTCTGGCTTGCACACTGCTAAAATGACGGCTCCATTAGTTACAAGGACATCATATTGTGAGTTTGTGACTGCTACACTTATAGGAGTGGCATTCTTTAAATATCGCGAAAGGTTCAGAGAATGATCATGTCATACATTCAAAATATCAGTACATGCAAGAAGGGAACAAGATTAATGTCTTGTGCATTGCATGTGGAGGAACGTGCAGCAACTATAATACCGGTATTATAAAAGTTCGTTCTTGCCTAACCTAACCTTTTCTTCGCCAAGCAAACATGGCAGCAGTGCAGAATAATGCTCATAGGACTATCAGTTCTGTAGTAATGGAACAATTTCACGCAGTTCGGTCAGAACAAAGTTAAGCAACTGTTTAGTCCAAATGCTACTACTGTAACTTGCATCAGAGGCCATTACATCTACCCTTTTTCTTCGACAAGCAAACATGGCAGCACTGCAGAATAAAACTCATAGGACTCATTTCTGTAGTTTGAAACAATTTCACTCAGTTCTGTAAGAACCAATTCGAATAGTAGTTGCATCAGTGTCCATAGGCTACTGTGACGGTGTGACCTGCATCAGCGGCCATTACACCTGCCCCTTTTCAGCCTTTTTCCACTCTCCTGTGATTGTCAGGTTCAGATGGAGCTCTCAAAAAAGTTCATCAGTCTGAGCCGTGTCATTTGCGTCAAGCTGAATATTTAATTCCGAAGACCAACGCATACCAATGCAAGATGCTGGCAGATTGAGACTATTATGATGGCATGGAAAGTTCGTGTACGCCACCGATCCTAGTACGTTCCGTGCATTATTTCTAGGTGCATAGTCTTTCTTAGCAGGGAGAAAGAGCTGAGCTTGATATATGAGCTACTGTTGTGTTAACATAGAGTGTGGAGTGACGTTTTGGCACCCGAACGTATGTGCTCCCGGCTTTAAAATGCATCTTAGTGAAATGTCAGAAAATTTGGACACAAGATTTAGTGCTGACATGTCGATTCTCACGGAAAACCGATATTTTTTGTGTCATGTGAAAAAAAAAATTTAATGCTAAAAACAAGCTTTTCACGAAACTTTTTGTTTGTCTAGTTTGCCCATGCCACGTTCAAATGTCGTTTTCCTTCGCGCATATAACGTCGAGATGTATGAAACTTTTTTTATATTTCAAAAGGTTTTTCCGGTGGCAGGGGCAATATACTCCATGAGTGCCGTGTAGACCAAGAATATAGGGACGGAAAGAAAACCAAAAATATGAAGAGTTCGTACTCCCTCCGTCCAATAATAACTGTCTCAAGTTTGCTAAAAAGTGGATGTATCTAGACATAAAACATGTATGGATACATCCACTTTTTGGCAAACTTGAGACAGTTATTATTGGACGGAGGGAGTACTTGTGTCCCACATGCATGAATTTTATTCCTTGCTTCCATTGGATTCTATTGTTACATCATCACAGGAAGATTCTGAATAGCCTCTCTCAATACCTCACGATATGGATTAGCAGCTTTGGGCTTACTAGAGCCTCTTTATAACCTCCCGGGTCGCTCTCCGCCCGAGCGACTCCGGAGCCGATCTTCGACCCCGCCGCCGGTCCACCCACTCCAGCCGATCCTGGCCGGCGTCGTCGTCGACACCGGCGGCGGTGGCGGCCCCCCTCTCGGCAATGGACAAAGGGGAGGAGAGGGTATCGTGGCGGCGGTTCCATGAGCGGCGGTACTAGGCGGCGTGGCCTTGATGGCAGGGGCTTGAAGCCAGGGCGGTGAGTTGGCGGAGGACGACGCGAAGCTCCGTCAAGATCCTCCTTCGGTGCAGCGGCGGGTCAAGGATCTGGGCCTTAAGGCCCGATCTGGGCTAGCCAGCTGCCATGGATGGATTTCGTGGAAGCTTCTGCGGCTGCCTCCTCCTTTGTTGCTCCGACCGACGGCGTGGGGCCTGCTAGTGTGCTCGAATAAGGAGGCGGTCTAAGGATTCTTCTCGCATCAAGACGGTGTTCCGCTTGATGCTTGTCCTCATTGATCTGGCCCATGACGAGTTCCGGAAGGCTTCGCCGATGATCTCCATTGGGCGCTTGATGCCTGTAAATTGTTGGATCGGATGGGATTCAGTCGTGTGCATCCATATTTCTGGCCGTGAGACTTCAGGATGGAGTGACACGAAGCTTCGTTGTCTGTTGTCACCACGGGACATGTCGGTATTTCGATTTGTTTGGTGCGACAGTGGCGGAGAATGTCTTGGCGGTTGAGGTATGAGATCTAATAGTGGCGAACCGAGTCTTCGACGCGATGAGGACTTTACTTGGTGATTCGTGACTTGTAGTGGCGACATTGGCAAGCGGGGGTGGCAGCATAAGAAGAGTATAGAGTCATATCTTTCAGGGTGAAAATCCAAGATCTAACCTTAATTGGTTTTGCCTGGTAATGGCCTTGTTGAAGGCATTGTTTTGAGAGCGTGGACTTTCTCCAGGGTGAAAATCTAAAATATATAACCGGGCGGCGACGACGACGCTTGTGCACTGTTTCCTTCTTAGAGGCGTCGCTTTTGGAGAATTTAGACTACGGGTGTTGTCTTGGTGGTGGTTTGTGCTGTAGCTACAAGAAATTGATCTCTGTAGCATTTTTTTTTGTAGAGTTGTGTGCATCCCTAATATATTTAGAACAATTCATTGTTGGTATAATTGGTATCTCCGCGATATTAATATATTCTCTTTATCTAAAAAAAAGGGAAGATTCTGAAATTCTTGAAACCTTTTTTTTTTGAAATTTTCCAACCACTATATTAGGTCGGCAAGCCGTCTCATTAAAAACCTTCCAGTCCTCGTAGGTACCCTGGTAAGGAAAAGAGCGCGTCTGAAACTTGCCGCCTCCCCAACCACAATTACATCATCAGTCGGGTGCAACACCGACGCATCGTTTACGAGCGCATGAAAAAGAAAACCAGGGGGGTCATCAAGCCAAACAGTCGACTGATTCCCCTCCGGACTACTGGCTAGCACATGCGCTGCCTCATTTGCTTCTCTAGGACAATGATTAAAGACTACTTTAGTAAAATTAAGGCTAAGGAAAGTACACTCTTCATAAATCGCCGCTGCAGACCCTAGAGAATGGCCACCCTGCTTCATCACCTCAATAACCTCCAAGCAATCTGAGTTCACCTCAATCCTATTGCAACCAATTTGACCTGCTAGAAGGAGTCCATCACGAAGTGCTTGCGCCTCTGTCGTAGATGGATCAATTGCAAATTGTACACCACAATTGCTAGCCGCCAAAAAAGTTCCTTTATCATCTCGAATAACAGCTCCTGTACCTCCCTTCCCAGTGTCATAGCTAAAGCTAGCATCAACATTAAGTTTCACAAAATTCTCACTTGGTCTAGTCCAACCGTGTGTTTATTTCGGAACTTTTCTTCTTTGACCTTGAATAGTTAAGCGATAACGTGGAAATGGCCTGAGACGTCCTGGCAGGAGATTGGACAGTCTCGCCATGAGTGGCCTGTCGCCTTTCCCACCATATGTACCAGACGGCTGTAGCAACAAGATCGTTCCTATCCACCTCATGGAGCAGTGGAGCTTTTGCCAGGCGATCACGTAACAGCGTTTCAAGAATCGGCCCACCATCACGCTCCAGGCTGCACACATGTGATATGAACTCACCCATGCCCAGCAGTGACCAAATTTCACTCACTCTTGGACAACAGAAGAAGGCATGGCGCAGGCTCTCGCACTCAACATTACACAACTGACATTGAGAACTCGGCTGTATATGACGGTTAGCCAGAATACCATTGCAAGGAATTGCTCCAAGAAGGGACCGCCAACAATGGATTTTAATCTTTGCCGGCACCTTCAGACCCCACACTGTCTTCCAAATTGGTAGATTTGAAGATGTATCAAAACCTGAAGTTCTTCTGAGTTTATTTCCATGCTGATGCTCCCATTCAACATAGTAGCAAGATCTAACCGAGAAGATACCAGTTTTAGTAAAATGCCAGGATATAAAATCATCCATCATGTTTCTTGCTAAGGGAATATGCAAGATACGCTCCACATCAATATCCCAAAAAATATCTCTCAATAGTTCTTCATTCCATGTATCCGTTTCCGGGTCAATAAGTTCAGAAACTTTTGTATAGACAATATTTCCCCGGCGTGTCATCATCTTTCTAGTCGGACTACTAGGGATCCAAGTGAAAGTGCATGTGTTGCCCCATGCGTAGTTTTGGTAATTAATGACAATCCTTATGGACTAATGTTTGCATTGAGATATCTTTATAGATCTTGTCCATGAAGAAGATTGGAGTTCATGTGTTGGACTCTAGAAGATTACATGATGATCGATGCTCTATTCAAGGGTTTATATGAAGAATGGTCATGTGTAGAGTTGAGCATATTGCAAGTATGTCTTGAAGGATTCAAGACATCATCTTCATGAAGTCGGAGCTAAGCGAGGCTCTCCCATAATGGTGTATGGGGGAGTATTTGGAGAAGTCTTCATCAAGCATGTGCTAGCAAGCGCAATCAAGAAAGGTGGTCCACTTGAAGAGATCAAGATCGTCATCATCTACCTCAAGTGGAATGCGCAAGGCAAAGGTATGATCTTGATAGGATTTCTATTTTGCCGGTCTCATGTTGTTAGTTTGGAGACCGGTTTATAGGATAGACGGCGTACTATCAAGAGGGGCTCTCAAGTGAGTAACTTGATCGCATCTTTTTGGAGAGCTCAAACCTTTGCATATTTGGCATATCATCTTTCTTGGTTCTTATTTGGCTTTTATTCATGTGAGAATGTAGAGCTTGTGTTCATCTCCATACCAAGCTCTAGTTCACCGAAAACGGATTTTGTATTGAAAACTTGTTGCGTTTTCGGTTTGGGAGGTTTCGCCGGTTCATCTTTTTATAGAGAGGTTTTACCTCTCTACATTTGATTTCCTCCTCACATGATGGACTATGATGTTTCTATGCATGATCTTGTAATGCTCCTCATTGCGATTCCATCAAACCCAAGATCATCGAAATCGGAGTCCGGATGGAAAACTTGTTTCATTCTCGGTGTTGGAAATATTACCGGTCCTCCTCGAGATAAGATCCACACCTCCCATGTGTGATATCTCCTCCATATTTGTGACCCTTAATATTTCCAACAAAGTTAGTTTCATCTCATTTGGATTTTTATTGAAAAAGATATGGTTTTTAGATGTTTTATTTCTGTGCGGGCCAGCTCCCAGGCCGGCCCAGGCCGGGCCACAGGCCGGTCGGCTCTGCCAGGCCGCCAGCCCCCAGGCCGGGCCACAATCCGGTCGGCTCTGCCAGGCCGCCAGCCCACAGGCCGGCCCAGGCCGGGCCTCAGGCCGGTCGGCTCTGCCAGGCCGCCAGCCCTCAGGCCGGCCTAGGCCGGGCCACAGGCCGAGCGCCTCGGGCAGCAGGCCGGCCGCCAGGCCAGGCCAGGCCGGGCCTCAGGCCGGCGCGCCCAGGCCACTGTCAGGCCAGCTCGTGGCTTGCTCGACCGGCCTCCTTTTCAGCCCAACGGCTATTTTTTCCAGTGAGATTTTTAAGGGGTTTTCTTCCCCATTGTTTCTACAACTCTTGAGCAAGTTTTTCTCCCCTCTCTCCTCCATTGTTGATCTTTGGAAAAAGCTTGCCTTCCTCTCATTCCCTCCCATGATTCTTGCATATCTTTGAGGGAAATTGAGAGGAGATCTAGATCTACATATTCATCCAATCCATTCCTCCTCTAAGTGAGGGGAACCTAGTAGATCTTGATCTTGAAGTTCCATTTGTTGTGTTCTTCGTTGTTCTTCCTCTCTTCTCCCCCCATAAGCATTAGTTGCTTGCGGTGGGATTCGAGAGTGAAGGATTTGAGCCTTGTGCTCTTGCCATTGCTTCGTTGCATCGGTTTGTGCTCTCCACGAGGATTCGTGGAAGTTGAAAGCTTGTGAACTTGTTACTCTTGGGTCTTTGGACCCTAGACGCCCGTGTGGTGGTTGAGACCCTTGTGTGGTCACTTGTAGCTGTTCGGGAGCCCCCAATCCCGTTGTGGGTTGTGCCCGGATCGTTGTTGAAAGGCTTCGGATTTCCGCCTCGAAGGATTCCGATAGTGGAAGGTGAACCAAACCTTTGTGGTGCGGTTCATCGGAGAAGAAGGTGAAACCTTTGTGGTTGTTGAACCATTGTGTTGGTTCACACCTCTCCAACGAGACGTACTCTCTTAACAAGGAGGAACTCGGAATACATCCTCGTCTCCGCGTGCCTCGGTTATTTCTATACCCGAGCTTTTTACTTATGCACTTTACATTGTGATAGCCTTCGTGCTTGAAGTATTCTATATTGCTATCACCTTGTTGCTTGTCTTGCTTAGCATAAGTTGTTGGTGCACATAGGTGAGCCTAGTTTATTTAGGTTGTTGGCTTGTTAATTTAAACACATAGTTTTATTCCGCAATTATCAAGCCTAAACCGGAAAAGTTTTAATCGCCTATTCACCCCCCCTCTAGGTGACATCCTTGTCCTTTCACCAAGGATCATCCCAAATATTAATTTGTGAGCCGTCACCCACCCTCCAAATGTGACCTCTCTTAAAAGTCTGAATTCCTTCCCAGATACTCTGCCATGTGTATGAACTCCCCTTCTTTAAATGACAGTTTAAAAGATCACCGGAGGGGAAATACTTAGCACGCAGGACAGAAGCACAAATAGAATTAGGATCAGCAATAAGCCTCCAACATTGCTTTGCCAACATAGCCAGGTTGAAACAGTGAAGATCCCTAAAACCCATACCACCTTGTTTTTTGGCAACACACATTTTCCACCATGCAAACCAGTGCATATGTTTCTGCTGATCATCATCTCCCCACCAGAATTGGGACATCGCAGTAATTATCCCTTTAATAATCTGTTTGGGCAGCTTGAATATAGACATAGCGTATGCAGGTATGGCTTGAATGACGGCCTTGAGAAGCACTTCTTTTCCCCCAAAAGACAATTTTTCTCCTTCCAACCACTTAGTAGCTTACAAATTCTGTCCACAATGTGTTGGAAACAGTCCGACCTATCCACCCCAACAAGAGGTGGTAATCCCAGATATTTTATCGGTGATTGCTTCAGTCATGATGTTCAGAATTGAACACACTTCTATCCTTGTATCAACAGATGCACAAGGGCTGAAAAATATGCTTGATTTAGCTTCACTTACCAACTGACCCGAAGCCAAGCAATAGTCATCTAGGGCTCGACGAAGACTAGAGGCATTTGCTGCATCCGCTCTCATTAAAATTAATGAATCATCAGCAAAAATAAGATGCGAAACAGTCGGTGCCCCTCTGCAGACTTTAACTCCCAAAAGATTCCCAGATTCCTCTTCAAACTTCAGTAAACTTGTCGGTCCTTCTGCGCATAACAAGAACAAATACGGGGACAAGGGATCACCTTGGCGGAGACCCCTAGATGGGTAGATATTATCAGAAAGAACATTATTTACCCGAACTTGGTACCTTACTAAAGACACACATGCCATAATAAGATCAACCCATCCAGTATCAAATCCCATCCGAATCAGCACATTCTTGAGAAAAGTCCATTCGACTCTATCATACGCTTTGTGCATATCAAGTTTCACCGCACATGTACCATACTTCCCCACCTTCTTGTTCTTTATGGAATGGTAACACTCATAGGCCACCAAAACATTATCCATAATCAGCCTACCAGGGATGAAAGCGCTTTGGGTCGGAGAAATAATATCAGGCAAGAGAAGCTTAAGTCTAGAGGCAATCAACTTCGATATGACCTTGTAGACCACATTACATAGGCTAATTGGGCGGAACTGGGTAATAGAATCTAGATTTTCTACCTTCGGAATAAGGACAATGGTAGTATCATTCCATCCCTCCGGAATTACCTTGTTGTTCACAGCCAAAAGAACCTCGTCCGTCAAATCCTCTCCTATGATATGCCAGAATCGCTTGTAGAAAATAGCATGGAGACCGTCGGGTCCAGGCGCTTTTAAGTCGCCTATATTGAACATTGCCTTCCTCACCTCTTCCCTTGAGTAATTTTTCATTAGAATATCATTCATCTTCACCGAGACACACGGTTTAATTTTGTCCACGACGGCCTAATCAGGATTTTGTACTTCTGCGGTAAACAGATTTTCAAAGTAGGACGCTGCCATGGACATTAACTGGTCTTGGTCCTCCACCACATCACCCGAACCATTCTTCAAAGATTTAATAAAATTTCGCTTTCGTCTTGCCGTAGCCGATCGGTGAAAGAAAGAAGTGTTTTGGTCTCCCTGCTTCAGCCAATTAACTCTCCCTCTCTGTATCCAGTACAACTCCTCCTGTTCTAGTAAATTTTCAATCTTCGCTGAATTTCTTTTTGCTGTGCTACTGCTTCATCCGTTAGCGGACTCGTCATTACAACATTCAGTTCTAATTGGAGCTCACGCAGCCGCTCCTAGGCGCTTTCAGAATCTCTTTGTCCCAGCGGTGTAAGGCTTCATGTACCTCTTTTGTATGGTCACTTAGCGATTCATTAGCATGCAACAATTTGGCATGGTCCCAAGCAGTTTGAATAATCGTTTCAACAGATTCTTCACATAACCAGCGGGCCTCGAATTTTGGTGGTCCTCTGGGCTTGATAGACAACATACCAGAATTCAGTTCAGTGTTAATAAGAATCGGTCTATGGTCAGACTTGCTAAATTCCTCATTGATCACACCAGCCAAAGGGAACATCGCCGCCCAGCGCGGATCACAAACCGCCCTGTCTAACCTCTCCCGAATCCTTCCACGCCTCCAAGTGAAAATGTCACCTGAGTACCCCATGTCTTCGAGGTAGCAATCATTCAGTACATCACGGAAGGCTTGCATGCATCGCAGAGGACGAGTATTGCCCCCCTCCTTCTCGGTACTGTATAGGATTTCGTTGAGATCTCCCAACATTACCCATGGAAGATCAATCCTTGCATGCAGATCCCTAATATACTGCCAAGACATGTGTTTTCTGCTGCCCATTGGCTCACCATAGAAACCAGTAATACGCCATCCCGAATCACTGTGTTCATTGATGCGAATATCTATAAAATTAGGGCTAATCTCTTTAGATAACTGTGATATCCTTATTCCAGAAGAGAACAAGGCCACCACTCCTCCCATCACTTTCTGAAACAGCCATCTCATCAAACTTCAACCTCACCTTCAAACGTTCTGCCTTAATTTTACTCAGATGTGTTTCAGACAGAAAAGCACATCCGGTTTTAGTCGCTCCTGGAGGCCCTGGAGCGATCGAACTGCCGAGGGCTTTTGCATCCCCTGGCAGTTCAGACCTAAGATGATCATTGTGTGCGGCGTTCATCCTCGAGGGATGCCGCCGATCCTGTTGATGCACCAGAAATCATGGTACCATCTGCTAGTTTGTATCTCTTCTTCTCCTTGTTCACTTCTTCAACCGGTTCCCCATCTGCCCGGCCAGTTTGATCAACAAGTGCTTGATTGGTCAAAGCAAGTTGTTTACCTTCAACACTACCATCATCTTCAAAATTCAACCTCTTCTTTGCATTTTTTCTGCTTCGGACATGTAGGCATCCCCCTGCTTCAGCGGGCTTGTGACAGTATCTTTTTGATTATTATCATGTGCATCCGTCACACGTTCAGGGTGAGCCCTCCAATCAACATAGTTACCACGACCTCGGTCAGAATTTTCGAACCCACTACTGCCCCACATGCTGTTTGTAGCTTCCGGTCTACTCTCAGTAGAACCCCTTCCCCCAGACTGACCACGCCCAAAAGCACCACCTCTCCCGCGGCTACCCGCTGCATAAATCCAATCTCCAAATTTCAGGTCCTTGTCTTCAAAAATTCCTGTACCACACTCTTTGTACTCATGTCCTATAAGTCCGCAAGCAAAACATAAAAGACCAAGCTTCTCATACTTACCAGCAAAAGCAGCTCTTTTTCCACCAAGGGATATCGACAGGAACCTTGTTAGCGGTTTACGCACATCATGTTTGACCCTAGCTCGAATGAAGTCACCTCTGAACACTCCAGATGGTATCATCTCTAAAACAATAACCTCACCAGCAGAGCGTTCAATTAGTTGTGAGATTACCTTTTGTTTCCTGTATGCTTCCGGCACTTTGTGGACTTGGAGCCAGATCGGCATGAACTCGAGTTCAATCGAGTCAAGATCATCAAACCCATTGTACGGTGCAATAAGAACAGCCCAGTCCCTGAAGAGCCACGGACCTCGTTCTGTAATTTTCTCACAGTCACCTAAGCAAAAGCATTGGATAACAAAGCGATCCACAGCCGGATCATAACCTCCCTGGCAGGGTTCCACGCTACTTGCATCTGCTGCTTGAAAGCTTCATGGCTGAAGCGCTTAGGACAATGCACCCGGGCTATAGCCAACCATTGGGTAGTCTCAGACAGATCCACATCATCTTCCTCGATGACAAAATCATCAAATTCATCATCTCCTATCTCCAGATGATTGAGCAACGAATCAATACCCTCCTCTTGGATCATATCCTTGCCTGCCGATCCTTTACCTCCATCACCGACCCCGCTCGACGCAGATTGGATCTCAGACATACTTCCGCCAACACCCTAGTTCTTCCGCGTGCCGTCCCTCAAACCCGAGATCGAGAGGACGCGAATCAACACGTACAGGAATTGAGGATCTCTGTCTCACGATCGGTACTTAGAGTCCGAGACGAATTAGATTCCGTAAACTCGCCGCCGAGTCGCGGGAGGACAAAACCCTAAGGGTACACCATGTCCGCATGTATGTTCTCGAAATTCTTGAAACCTTGACTGCTTTGGTTCAATAGTTTTTCTAGGTTCATCCTTTTTATAGGGTTTTTTTCGAATATAGGAATTCAACCTTGAGAACGAGCCGGTGACTGCTCGGCCCAGCATGGCCCGGCCCGTTCAACCAAAGACAGCGGTGTCGTCACCGCCTCACCGGCCCACATTCCTCAGACCACACGTCGCGTAGCCACGCAAGACCACTCAGCCAAGGTACCCTCTTCTTCTCAAAAAAAAAAAAAAAGCCAAGGTACCCTAAAAAAAACTCAGCCAAGGACCCACCGGTCAAAGACATAGTACGAGCTCCACGTGTCATACGGCCCACACGCCAGCGTCTCGCTCGCTCTTCGGGTTCTCCGCCACCACCTTTCTTCTCCGTCGTTCCCCACCACGAAATTAAACAAAAACGATTTAATTGATTTCCTAGTGACGCGGCAAGCGTCGCACGACACACCGATTCGCTCGCTCGTCTCGGTGCTTCCGAAGTCGGAACCCCCTCTGCTCGCCGGTGATCTGATGGCGGCGCCGCCGCGCGCCCTCGCAGCGGATCCGGGAGGGCTCCGCTCTCCGTGGGCCTCGCGCCGCCGCGGCTGGGGGCTAGGGCTCGCGCGTGGCGTCCCCTCCAGGTACTACTCTTCTCCAGCTGGTTTCAGGTTTCGGCGATCGAATCCTCCTTAGTTTGCTCAGCGAATTCGTGTTCGAGGGGGCTGGTGGAAAGTGGAAATACTGATGCTCGTACTGTCGCCTCACGTTTGTTGAATGGAGCTAGATTCGAGATTTTAGTGCAATTTTGAGGGCGAGCGTGTGGCGATGGACGCAATGTAGATGTGGTCAGGGCTGCTCGACTGCAGCAATGTATTTCTGCTTCGAGTGATAGATGCCACATTTCTTACAGTATGTCGTTGCTATGTGGATTATTCAGTTCATTGCGTTGATTGTGATTATTTACTTGGTCTCCACGCACACATGGCGTCCCGAGCCGGAGGTACCAGCTAGAGGGTAAAAATTGCTTGGGTCAATCGAGTCGTACTTTTGATGGCCTCAGTTTTTTTTTTAGAAAAATTCAAAAGCCTTGCGTCTTGATGTAGTGATGACCATCACTGATACAAGTTATTTGCGATTTTAAGTAATTGTACTATTTAGTGTAGATGTGAGTAATTATGTTCGGCGTCTGCAGTTTGTACTGTGACCAACTGACCATTGAACATAGTGCATTTGCCACATTTCTTACATAACGATTGCTCTAGCATAATGTTTAGTAACCAAACATAATATTAATATGTGATGATGAAACTCGGAGGGACCTTAATTTGGGATTCTAAGTTTGTAACCAACTACTCTAAACAATGTGGAACCTGCATGACATGATAATTTGTGCAGAAACTACTAGTTTGACTATCTGTTTCTTGTATTGTCACAGGCCTTCTGAAATTTTAATTGCAGTTATATAATTTCACTTTTCTGGTTAGACAGCTGTCCAATTTCTCTACTACCTCCAACATTCTGAACTTGAATTATGATATTCTGTTTTGTATTATTAGGAAACTGTTTGTAGTCGAGGCCGGGTGGTATCGACGAATTTCAATTCAAGGTCATCGATGTGTCCTCCTTGCAGTTGTACACAGGTGGCTTTTGCTGACACAAAGATTGCTTATGAGCCTGATGCTGATAAGCATGCTGGGGTTCTGGTAAGGAAGCTTGAAGCTATGAAATTATACAACAAAAATTGTTCTGTCCTATGCTGCCCCTAATTATTTCTATTCTGTCCCTACAGGCCTATGAACTGGTTCAAGGGAAGCTTGTAAGTGTTGCATTCGTGTCAATGTTTTATATCTAGTTGTCAAATTGTGTTGTGCAATAGCTCATTGCTTGAAATGCTTTGACGGGATGCAAGTTAGTCATAACCATCACTTACTTTACCTCAGGTACAATGGAACTCATTTATGGACAAATCAATACCTGATCCACCAACAGCTGTACTCCTTCATGGCATCCTTGGGAGCGGGAAAAACTGGGGTAAATGAGCATTCTGATTGTCTGAGTTGTAGTTTCGATTAAAGATTGCAAATTAGTGAAATGCTTTGACATGTTTTATAAATGTTTTGCCTTAGTCAAGGATATGAAATTGTTTTAATTAATTATATTTGTAATGAAGGGTCTTTTGCTAAGAGGTTAGCTCAGGAATTTCCAATGTGGCAGGTCAATACATCTAAAATTCTGCTAATGATCTGAATTTAACACTACAAGGACAAAAAGGAGAACTAAAGCTGACTTCTCTTTATGCAGTTTCTCTTGGTTGATTTGCGTTGCCATGGTGATTCAGCGTCAATTAAGAAAATAGGACCACACACTGTTGCCTCAACGGCTTTTGACGTCCTAAAGCTGGTTTGTTACTTTGTGTTCTTTTCTCAATGCTACTGTCTGTTTGCTCTTCTAATATCTACACTAAATGTGTTTGTCACATCCAATATCAATATAAATGAAACGTGTAGCTTCTTTGGAAGGACATCATGAAGAGTGAAGCAGTACATATATTTCCGAGTAATATTTGTACATATGTGTGTTGTACATCTAACCTCATGTATTGTGAGTAAGACAGCATTTCATGTGCATATGTTAGCATACGTCTTTGATGCCATAGGACATGTGCTACTAGCTTGCTTATGGGCATTGCTTATGAATAGTGAAGCTTTAACATACATAGTAACATCACACCTGGATCATATAATATATAATGCAGATTAGAATCTCTACTGTTGTGGAGTAGTTATCATGAAGTGCATGAAGCTTTAGCCTACCAAGGCCTGCACCTGATTTAAGATTTTGATATCATATTTAGTGCCATCTTTTATTTCCCAGTCTAAAATATCTGAACGTACTTTCATTTTTCAGTTCACTTGGCTTTTCTGTATATATCTGTATTACCCTATGCTAATCCGTCAAAATACAACAGATAGGCAACTCAGGCTATCCCCTCGGGTGTTGGTTGGTCACAGCTTTGGCGGAAAAGGTTTTTCTTGTTTCCTTTCTTTTCTCTTATTTGACATGCCTTGCACCTCTTATGTGTGCTATGGTTGATATTGTAAACAATCCATAAGTATCCAGTTCTCCAATTGTGCTTGCAGTGGCTTTGAGTATGGTAGAACAAGCTGCAAAACCACTTCCCCGCCCTGTTAGGGTAAGCCCACCTACTTCTCCCGAGTTATATCAGTGTGGCAATAATAGAATGCTAGCTATCGTTTTTCATCACGTGTGCTAAATTTCTTCTGTGTATTCTTTACCTTGAAGGTATGGGTTCTTGATGCTACTCCTGGTAAAGTTCATGCTGGGTTAGATGGCGAAGATCACCCTGGTGAACTTATTGAGTTCCTCAGAAGAATGCCTAGGCAGGTTGGTCTTTTAGAATTATCTACGCTTGTAATACTCAGGAAGTATATTCTAGTCTAGAAAAGCGGCCCTAACTTTTATGATTCATTGTTTTTGTTCTTCTGTTGAAAATCCAGGTTAATTCAAAACAGGAAGTTGTTGATGCTCTTGTTAAGGGAAAGTTTTCTCTGGATGTTGCACGGGTATTGCTTGAATACAAACCTTTTGTTGAGATGTCGTTGCAAAGTTTACTTGATTTTAGTGGTCTAGAAGAGCTACTTCATTTCACTTTGTCCAATCAAACAAACAAAAGATATTTCAGTTATTTGTTTATTCTTTGTTCAGTGGGTGGCAACAAATCTCCGACGAAGTAGTCCATTAGGACTACGATCTTCTTCAAGCTACTCATGGATATTCGACTTGAATGGCATCTCTGAGATGTACAAGTCATATGAAGATACTAACTTATGGTAAATCATGCGGCAATGCCTGTTGAAACAATCTAAAATTTGTGAACTGTGTCAGACAACTAATTAAGTGCACCGTGCAGGGGGATTGTAGATGATGTGCCACGGGGAGTTCATATTAATTTCCTCAAGGCTGAAAGAAGTTTGCATAGATGGGCTCTTGAAGACCTCCAGAGGATTCATACTGCGGAGCTGGCTGCAGATGAGGGTGGAGGAGTTGAAATGCATCTACTTGAAGATGCTGGACACTGGGTATGCATGCTGCCTCATCGTACTGATATTATGGCTACAGATTTGTTTTTAGTACAATGGAAGATGCCCTTATATCAAGGGTGTGCTCATAGTTCACGCCATGTCATCATAGAATAACTGCTAATTGGGGTGTTGCATGCCATACGGTATAGGTATATTCATTACAAACAGGTTTAATTCTGGACCCACGTCTCTCTCCTTTCAGGTTCATGCAGATAACCCTGACGGGCTGTTCAGAATCCTTTCATCAACCTTCCGCGTCGAGACTTCCATAAGAGGGGTTCAGGATTGAGGTGCAGAAACCCAAAGGTGCTGCAACGTCGCCACTTCAACTGGGTAAATGCCTGACATGAAGAGAATACAGAAGAATTGTATCGTAATGCCCGTATTTCATCAGTTTTGTAGAATACGAAGAGAGGGGAAAACATAGCTGACAGAGCGAGTTGCGATAGTTGGCGTGGCAATGCATTTGTTCATTCGTTCGCTCCATACTTCCATGTACCTTGTATGTAACATGACAGTCGGCTGCAGCTATACTGTAACAGAACCAACATGTAATTATATCGTCATATACTGAATGAATATGTAATTGTAGAAAATGGTGTCACAAACGGTGGCAAACTGAAAGCTAGCTAAGCAGTGGTGGGTAAAATTGTGGCTGCTGGGGGCTATGCGCCTGGAGCTGGGTCAGCACGCCGCCGTCGACCTGCTTGTGACCTCCCGGGTACGTGCCGCCCGCCGGAGGACCTGGGTGTTACCGGCAGGGGATGCCGGACGGTGATCGAATTCAGTGATTCACCCGGGCGCTTGTGAATCGCGAGTAAAGGTGTCAATCCTGCTAGGCCCGCAAAACACAACTTTAGTTCAAAACGAGCTAATTTTGTGGAGAAAATTACAACTAACCAAACGAGATTTGACTTGGAATCGGGCCGCCCTGCAACCTGATTCGCGAGGAAGACTTCTATTTCCAGCCAGCCATGTGCCGACGATAGTCCAGCAGCCCAGCAGGGGAAAGAAGCCGTGACCGCTTCAAAGGTCAAAGCTCAGTCAGTCAGTGCATCAGTGTGTACACTTCACTTCAAACGTCACAGCTTACGTCGCAAGAGAAAAGGAGGGCAACGTGGCCGGAGTGGCGACCGTCGCCGCGCGTGCGCGACGGCGACTTGTCGGTGCGATGGCCGGTCTCAAAGGCACATGCTGTAATTAAGAGCGAAGCAAATTAGCATCTTGGTATTTTAGTCAGCTGCTGAGAATTGCACGTGAAATATACTGTATTAGCTAGGAGAAAAACAAGAACGGCACATAATTGACTTGACCTTCGATGCTTTAGTTTGGTAAAACCGCGAGCTCTCTTTTGGGTGGCATGTTTGACGCATGCATGCTTGCCTTGCCTAAATGAAATGAACCTAGTGCGTGCTTCCTACCTTTTTTTGTCTGGTCTCTGGCAAAGCCGACCAAAATGCAGCGAACTCCAAAACGTCGCCGAGATGCCACTACAAATATCAACGCACCAGGAAAGTGGAAGAAATCTGCTCGTTTACGAGGATACAATTCTTAAAATTGTGTTCTACGTACAGTAAAGAACGCATATGCCAGCAAAAAAGTCTTTGAAAGTAGAAATCAAGAGATATACTATATGTTTTAATGTTTTATCAACAATTCACTCCTAGTCGGCAATCCCTTAACTTTACATCTGGACTTTTGACCATTTCAAACCGATATGTTTTGTCATAAAAGAAACGGATACGTTTATTTCCTCACCCAACTTGAAGTGGTTTTCTCGTCAGGGTGGCATTGGGGTTTCGGCCCGACTTGCCAGTTGCCACATGTTTTGTTTCCCCTCTCACTCATGCAATCTCAAGCTCCTTATGGTGTCATCCTTTACCTTCTTTCACTCCGCTTATTTCTTACTATCTATGTTCCGAAATATAAGATGTTTTTGCTTTTTTTTTTCCATTCGGATGTATCTAGACATGTTTTGTGTGTAGATACGCTCATTTCACTCTATATATAATCCATATCAAAATATCTAAAACATATTATAATTTGGAATAGAAGAAGTAGTTCATATACTTTTGTAACCAGGGCCGACTCATAGGCAAGAAAAATAGGGACCTTGACAGGAGGAGGCACCCAAATACATAAGTGTACTAATAACTACTATGTATTATGTTCGAGAGACTATTGAATATTATTTAAACATTCAATTTGCAGAAAACAAATCCACGCAACCGATCAATAGTGTGTACCACATGCGTAGGAACAAACCAATCTAATCAACGACAACGAGAGTTTCGTTAGCTTGATCGTGCTCCGATGAAAGTTCTACAATTTGTACCACGAACTGATATACTATATTTAATTATATGCATGAATCTTTATTTACAAAATATGCACACACGCTTGTACAAATAAGATGGTCCGGGCAGACTATGGACGAATATATCAAACAATCAAATCGTATTTACGTGAAAGCAGTAGGATCTATTTAATTAATTTATCCGGTGGTGGTTACTATTAGCGATGCTATTTGAATACCATGTTCGCTTCAAGCACACACATTGACATATCATTACCATACCCATATTGAAACTTGCAAGTCATACTTGAATACGAAAATAGGGGTAAAACGGTGCCAACGTTCAGTTTATACACTGGAAGTCTCTATAAACATGTTTAGTTAATCATACACCCACAATCATTTTAAGATATTTTTATACCATATTATTAGATATATGTACCATAAATATGTATACACTATATATTTCAGGCAGTTATCTAAAATTATTTGAGGAAGAAAAACGATGATACAAAATATAACATAAATCTAGCACGTTACGCTTCACTCAATACAAGTTTTCTTATCGAGATGGGTAAATTATCTCTCATAACACTGTCGCCATCTCTAAATTATATGAATTAGGACTATATAGAGAGAATGTCACAACAAAATATTAGTGGTTTTTATGTGGTTAAGAATGTCGAATAAGAAATAGAGAACATTATACTTATTAAGACTATAGTGTGCTAAATAAGTATAAAACTTTAATATAAGTTGTGTTAAGATCATTTTTTCCGAAATTTAAATTTCGTTTGGACCTACACTGGTTCTAACATGTTTATTTGTGCCGATGTGGACAAACACTTGATAGGTTGGGTAACGGGTATGGATTATGTCATTTTATTTTTGTCAAATTTATAGTCGTGGCACCACCGGTCTCATCCTCGCGCCCACTTGAAGGCTTTGATAAAGGCACTAACAACTTGGCTCCCTAGCTGAGTGCATTTTATCTTTCTCCTTTGTCCGCAAAATCGTCCATGACAAAATCACCAATCGGGTTAGTGACTACAACAGGATCATGTGGTCTAATTGAAGCATTATTACGTTTTTCCAAAGAGACCACACATAGCTGCAGCCCCAACAGGCATCAATTTTTTCCTTCTTTCCAAAATATTGAACCTAAACCCCCAACAAATGATGCATTGATGTTGGTCTCCGCTTAAAGCCAAAAGCACAACAAGCAACATTCCATGTAAATCTAGCCAAAGGGCAAGGAAAAAAATGGTATAGTTTCATTTGCATCACAATACTGAAACATCCAATCTCCCTTCCAACCTTTTTATGCCACATCTTTGGTAAGAATATGGTTACGAACCGCCAAAACAAAGAAACTCTTACTTTGGCTGGAATCCTTAATTTCCACAAAGATTTCAAAGGAAATCCAAGAGCATTTCACTTCAAAGCCTTGCACATAGATATGACCGTAAAACCCTTAGTATCCAACTTCCATATCACACATCATTCTCCTCTGAGAGGTAGTTGCATCACATTCTTCTTTAAGATCCAACCACATCCGCAGAACATTATATGTGAGCGTGCGACAAAAACTTCCATGTAGTACAACTTGAATTACAAAAGCCTGGCAAACTACAATTTGAATCGCTAAAATTAGATGGCAAGAGTTAAACCATGAGTTGGTCTAACACAACAATATGGAGGTTGGTTCACGTTTTGGCAGAAAACCTGTTGAGCACAATTGTGATCTACGCCATTGAAATTCATGGAGTACTGCTAGGTTCACCTAGAAAGTGCACTATTGGAACTTCGCGATGTAGTGGTTGATGTTCTAGCGGATGCGATTTGGCATGAAGATTTTTGTTTGTGACGGTCTTAGCGAAAACTTGGTTCTGAAATAGATATTCAAATTTCTCTACACATTTTTTTGCGGGAAACATTTCTCTGAATTTTGCTGGTAATATTAATCATTCTCCACACAAAAGTAATTACATAATAATATAAGTATGAAATGGATTCATTATTTGTACTAACGTTTTACTAGCTCAAAGTACTACTAATTGCTTGAGAGTTGAGACTGCAGCCTCTAATTTATGGCATATGATCCAAGTTCAAATTTGAAAATTAAGAACTTCTGAATGCCTTCCAAAACTGAGCATTCAATAAACATAATTTTTTTCCAAAAATAAATAACTTCCCAATTTAACAACTTTTGAAATTCAAACAACTTACAATTGCAAACTTCTTTTTTAAAATGTCAACATATTAAAATCTAAACATCTTTTAAATGCGGACATTCCCAAATTTAAATTTTACCACACGGGACGCGGCATCTGCCGCGCCAAGTTGCCTAGTTTGTACTAATGTTTTACTAGCTCAAAGTACTACTAATTGATTGAGACTGCAGCCTCTAGTAGAGTCTAGACGCGACTGAGATGATATGATGTCGACTTGGGGAGCCTAACATCATATGCGTGATCATACGAGACGTACGACCATAAAAAAAGGCTTTGACCATTTGAAAATTTTGACCCCGGCCGCTGCTCCCGTACCGACCACAAATATCAACACACGGCTGTGTTACTGCACGCATCCACTCACAGCCCGTTCGCAAGGTCAAATCCAAATCGATTCTAAGCTTCCGCATGCAGGGTCAACTCGTTTCGGGGTTGACCTTCCATACCTATATATACCACGCCGAAGTACGTACGTACACTTGGAAGCACAACCGGTGCAGGCCAGCATCATCCACCGAGAGTCAACAGATTAACTGTGTGCGTCGAGAGGTCAGCTCGATCGCGGCGATGAGCCGGGCGGAGGCGGAGGAGGAGCGGTGCCGGTACAAGGGCGTGCGGCGGCGGCGGTGGGGGAAGTGGGTGTCGGAGATCCGAGTGCCCGGGACAAGGGAGCGCCTGTGGTTGGGCTCCTACGCCACGCCGGAGGCCGCCGCGGTGGCCCACGACACGGCCGTATACTTCCTCCGCGGCGGCTCCCTCTCCGGTGATGCGGCGGCGCTCAACTTTCCGGAGCGCGCGGCCGCCGCATACGGCGCCGGCTCCGTGGCGCCCCTGTCGCCAAGGTCAGTGCAGAGCGTGGCATCCGACGCCGGCATGGCCGCCGACGCGCAGCTCGTGGCGGCGCGGGAGAGCGCGGCCGAGGCTGCGACCGTGCCGAGGCAGTACGCGGAGCTTCGTGCTGACGCCGGCGCCGCGCAAGGTGGCGCGAACCCGTACACGTACACGTACATGGGCGGCGGGTATGCTGCTGGCAGTAGTGGCGGCCGGCGGGAGCAGCTCGTTTCAGGGGAGCTTAGCGTCGATGACATGGAGATTTTGATGTAAAAGCATACTCAAAGACCGGTAAAACTGAATTAGCTGATGCAGTGAATAAAGAGTCCGTACGTAGCCGAACGTGGGCACAATTCAACCGATCGGCGTTGCAATTCGTATGACTGGACCATTTGAAATCATTTCGCGTTGACATTTGAAATCATTTCTCGTTGACATTTAAAATCATTTCGTTGACATTTGAAATCATTTCTCGTTGACATTTGAAGTAAGTACTTACATATGCACATAAGCGTGCCTAAATTCAGGGCAGCGAACAGTTCGCTTCACAAGACCAACGCGTTATTTTAGTGCAGTTAATTCTTTTGGATTGTGTCTTTTCATCTGTTTCATTTTCCGGAAATTATTTGACATAAGAGAAGCTTAGGGTAATAGGGTTAGCAAAACAGTCTTCACAGCATGAATTTGACCTGAGAGTGCACCCTGCAGGTTCCGACTGTTTGTCGAGATAACATGACGCAGTAATTTCAGGTTACCTAAGTGCTGATACAGTCTACATCCTACAAACCGGCTAAGAGTTGCCACTGAAATATATTCAGATAAAGCAGAAAAAAGAACAAAACATATCTGACGGCTGGAGCAGATCGGCTAGCCTAGGTGGACTGGAGACTTTGTAGTCTGGTTTCTAGAGAGACGGAGAGAGATAACATGACGCAGTAATTTCCAGGGCGACGTCGCAGTATAAATTGGACAGTTGAACTGTCGCCACTCAGCTCACACTATTACGCTGTGCATTCCAACCAAGTCCCTGGTCGTTACTCGAGCTACCTGTTGTCCATTTCCTGTCTACTGTATTTGACAAGTTCTTCAGAACATCGCCTAGAAGGAAACAAAGTCAGTTACACAAGCTGACACTGA
Organism: Poa pratensis; assembly: GCA_947311845.1. NCBI lineage: Eukaryota > Viridiplantae > Streptophyta > Magnoliopsida > Poales > Poaceae > Poa > Poa pratensis. The sequence continues at coordinate 67,661,630 of CAMZMU010000039.1, forward strand.
ATTCTTCGTGGCTGCTAACTTGCTATTAGCCGGGTACATAGATGCTATATTGCTATCTCACGGTCGATGATAGTTGAACAAAATATTGAGTTCGCCAGGTCGAGAGAAAAGCGCCAAAATGGTGCGAGAGCTTTGGACGCGGATACTGGTACGCAGAGAAATGATTGTCACAATCTGTACCCAACTTTGTGCCCAACGCGTTTGGATGATCAGAGGCGATAGATACAAGGGCAAAGTACCTGTGCCTGAATTTTTTTACCTCACAGGTGCAAGGTAAATCTCTTTATTGTGTAAGATAAGAGCATAGATGTCATAACGGGCAATACGCACGACAGATAAAGCTTAGAACTCCTGGAGTTACAGACACGAGCTGATGGATCACTGCACACAGACACATACCACCGCTATACTTTCGAGTCCGACGTCGTTCTTTTTTCCTTGCAGAAAAAGTATTAAAGGTCGTTGTACATCGACTAACAGTAAATACAGTCTACAGCCTACAAGCCGGCTAAGAGTTGCCACTGAAATATATTCAGATAAAGCAGAAAAAAGAACAAAACATATCTGACGGCTGGAACAGATCGGCTAGCCTAGGTGGACTGGAGACTTTGTAGTCTGGTTTCTAGAGAGACGGAGAGAAATAACATGACGCAGTAACTTCCACGGCGAAGTCGCAGTATAAATTGGACAGTTGAACTGTCACCACTCAGCTCATACTATTACGCTGTGCATTCCAACCAAGTCCCTGGTCGTTACTCGAGCTACTCTGTTGTCCATTTCTGTCTACTGTATTTGACAAGTTCTTCAGATCATCGCCTAGAAGGAAATAAAGTCAATAACACAAGCTGACACTGTAAATTCTTAGTGATTGCTACTAGCCGGGCACATAGATGTTATCTCATGGTTGACGATAGGTGAAAAAATATTGAGGTCGCCAGGTCGAAAAATGCACCAAAAGACGCGGGAGCTTTCGACGCGGATATTGGCACACACAGAAAAGATGCATTCATTCGCGAATGTACCTTTAACCTGTGCCACCGTGTGGGTTGTTCTGATGAATGTCACGATCTGTCCCCAACTTTGTGCCCAACGCGTTTGTATAATCGGAGGCGATAGATACAAGGGCAAAATGCCTGTGCCTGAATTTTTCACATCACAGGTGCAAGCCAAATCTCTTTATTTTTGTAAGATAAGAGCATAGATGTCATAACGAGCAGTATGCACGACAGATAAAGCTTAGAACTCGAGTTACAGGCACGAGCTGATGGATCACTTCACATACCACCGCTACAACATCGTTCTTTTCTCCTTGCAGGAAAAAAAGGTCGTTCTACATCGACTAATAGTAAATATACATTATTGATCCAAGTAACACAAAAAGGAAAAAAAATCTACGCACAGAGCAAACAGGATAGTGACCACTGACCGGACGAGATTACTCAATTATGTACAAATCGAACACAGCAGTTCGCTGTGCTGTGCTGCGCCGCAAATAAGCAACTTCAAGAGCTATCTTCCTTTGGTTTCTGGCTCAGCTCCGCGTACTGGCCTCCCAACAGCTGCAGAATCTCGCTCCACAGGCAGGAAGGGTCTGCCGTCAGGGCATCGGTTATGAGGCCGGAGCTGCAGGATGTGACGACCCAGTACCCCGCTCGATCTCGCTCAGCAGCTGGTCGTGATCCCAAGCGGAGTAACCAACGTAGAACTTCAGGTCCTCGGGGTTGACTGCACCGTTCTTCATCAGGTGCCCAGCCTTCTGCAGGTCGGTCCTGAAACCGAAGCAGACGCCTGGCGCCACCTCTTCAAACCCCTTGATGGGCCTACCCTCGTTGGTCCTCATCAAGAAGACGCTCATGTCCACGGGGCCTCCGAAAAATAGGGAGCAGTCGCTGAAAGGAGTCGCCTGGTCGCGGAAGGATGGGTTTACATGTTTCATCTTCGTGTAGAGTGGGCGATTCAGGATGACGCCAAATGGGCCATCGTAGGCATCTCTTGAACCTAGTTTGAGGAGGAGAATGACAGTTCTTTCGAAGGTACCATTCCCATCGAGCTCTTCAGTGGCAACTAACACACATCCAGATTCTGGGGCAGAGATAGAATGGGCCCATTTCCGAGGAAGACAGTGTACTGGTCCATCGATTGATGTCTGTGGTAGAGTATTTACATCGACTGCTTGCTCCTAATTTGAAGACATGATGAAGAATAAATTAGGAAAACTATTTTTTGTATCAAGTGTGCTAACAGGACAACTTTTTTTCAGATAAAAAAAGGTAATAATGCAATGTTTTTGTATTAGATATAGCACACATAATGGAAATGCTCTAAAAAACGGCTCACGGTTAAAAGTGAAGAAAACTTCGCTATTCTACCGCCAGGAACTTTAACGAGAGTTGATTCAAAGAAGACTCGTAGTGCAAACCTTCATGAAATCCAGTGTTGGAGCATGTTAAAGACATGGGTCATAGCTAAGAGCCTAATTTCAATGTTCCTACAAAAAGAAGACAAGAATACTCTGAACTAGGATGAAACGTTGACTCTAGAGTAGTTAGAACAAATGTGTGCTATATGAAACACATAGTTCTTCTGAAGTTCCAAAGATCTCACGGAGCTCCTTTTAGAGAGCTTAAGTTTGATGCTGGGTGATCATACAGGCCAACTCAACCTACACGATTGCCAAATGAATACAAGTGAAGCAAAATAATAGTACCAGCCAATCTGTTTATGATTGTAAAGTGTATTCCGTCATTCCGTCAAGGCTATCCTAGTTAGGCCAGTATCTTCATAATATTTAGCAACAGTGACTATACAAAGGCAGATCAAATACTTTCCAAATATTGACTTCATTAACAAGATAATCCATAGCCAAGTTGGGATAAACTGGTTCGAAAAGATTGGTCTTACCGATTTTGGGATCACAAAGCTCGCTCTCACATCTCGCCAATATGACAAGTTGCTGGGTACGTACATTGTGTCATTGGATTTCGGTTCACCATGATTTTGGCTTATTGCACTGGAATCATCTCCAATGGGAGAAGATGCATCACCTTTTCCTGCATTAAGAAAACATCAATTCTACACATTATTTATGAATCATGCTTAGGCCTTTCCACTAAGCATTGCAATAAGGAGACATCAAACCTATCTTAATATGCTAACTCAACTATTCACATCGAAACAAAGCACTGCCGTTGGGGGAAAAAGTCAGCAACAACTAGGACTAGAAGCCCACAATTTCTATATCCAAATCAGCGCAGTCAACCACTATTATTTTTCAATGAGAAACTGCGGCAGGAACATTTTAATATCCAAATAGAGTAATAGAACTCCAACATGGGTCAATATCGAATATGTAATCTAACCAATACTATATCCATAATCACAACTGGAAACCCACCGAGGTAGGCATAAAAGTTTCCAACATTTCATATCACTAATTTTACCATCACTAACACCAAACTCTGATACTACAAGAGGATCATCACATGTTTCCTAATTCGACCATTTCACCAACAACCGTAACGATCACCGGAAAGCGGGCACCAGAATCGCACCTCCCGTGGCCCTATCGCTCCGATACGAATCGAATCTACAACATGTTTGACCATCTCCCACATACAAAAAATTCGCGCCGAGATCCCCCCCGTTCCCACTACTACACAACCGCACCAATCGACACCGGAGCTGGGAAACTCGATCATACTACCAAAAGAGAGAAAAAATTACCCGAAGAAGAGGCCTTGTTCCTGGGCTCATCGCCGTCGCCGCGGTCGGGACCGTGCCTGCTCTTCTTCCCCGACGCGCTCACCGCCAGCTTGGGCCACCGGGCTTCCCTTCTCGACCCGATAGCCAGCGAGCCGGTCTCCCCGGCGGGAGGGGGAGCCCACGTCGGCGGCGGGTTGCGCCTGGGCGTGTGGAAGGGCCCGCCGGCCTTCACGTTGAGGGCCCGCATGTCCATGGCTGCGAGGGGGCGGTGGTGGGGGCTCGGCCTGCCTGACTGGAATTGTTTTAGATCGCAGAGTGCAGGAAGGAGGAACCTAACTGGGGCATGGGTCCCCGACGACAGGGAAGGTGGTTGTTTGTTGTGGTGGCGATTAAGCAGCTGCCGTGTTCGGAAGATTTTCTTTCTCATAAAACTGTTCTAAAGACCAATATTCCATTATAAATAGTTTTTTTCTTATAAAAAATTACATATACTAGTATGCATACACATTTATCCCCAGGTTTTTCTAAACAGGGGCAACAACTTTAGCCCTATCATTTTTCTTTTGAAACGGGCAAAATCTTTGTCCCAATCTATTACTAATTAAGAAGAAGAGAGTTACCCGGTTAATTAACGGAAGACCAGGCGAAAACCGGTACAACAAACCCACGACCACAAGCGAACAACCCAATCAAACAACCACCCGACCGCCAACAAAAAAACACCCAACCTATTACAACCATGAAGCGACAAAACTACAATCTGAAAAGGGTCCAACAATCAAGCAAAAAGCGGAAGCTTTCCTTATGACGCCAAGCTTCTTTCTTGCCCTCCTTCTGAGAGATTTCTCCACCTTCATGAATACACCGTCCGAAGCCGTTCCGCCAAGACGCAAGCAACATCCTTACCATAACCAGGGCAAGCCGCCTCCAGATCAACGAGCAAGTCGCATAGCTCTTTGCTCCTATCAATTAATTAAGAGAGGAGTTCGAGTTCGGGACAAGGTGAAAAAAGGTGCCAAAACACAACAACACACCACACCACTCCACTCAAGCATACTCTCCCGACATGATTTCTCCTAAGCACTTAGGGTCGGCAATGATCGAAAACCGAATCTCCTTTTTGATCTTGTTGAGGACAACGAAAAGAGGGGCGAACTTGTTTTTGAAAACGCGTGCGTTTCTTTCATTTTAAATGTCCCAAGTCACAAGCAAGGGAGGGAGGTCAAGACTTTCCCATGAGGGCCGCTAGCCAAAAGTGTGCACCACTCCTTAAGGTTGATACCCGTCCAAAGGCGACTATCGAGAGCATGGATGCCTAACCAATCCTTGATGGATTCCCAAAGCCGAATGGAGTAGCAACAATCGACAAGATGATGATCAATAGTCTCCGGTGCACTTTTTTTTTGAAACGAGGAAAAAGCTTGCCATTTCAGCCGTCCTTTTGCATAGAGGGCAAAGCCCACAATTTGGCCAACCCTTTTTTAGCTAGACGATCGGCCATCCAAAGGCTGTCCAAAGGCCGTCCACACTAGTTTGTTCATGTCAGAGGAGGTGGAGCCAAAAAAATTGCGCTTTGTAAGCGGAGACCGCCAAATAAACCCCATTCGCCGTGAACCTCCTAACAATGTCATCCTCCAAGCTTGCGTCAAGTTGAACTACCCTAAGTAGGAGCTAATGGTCAATGAACTGGCGGCGTGCTCAAAGGTGAATGCATCGTCCATGGGGATTTGGTCAATCCATGCATTGTTCGTGAGAGCTTGGGAGACCCTCCACTTCTTCCTTTTGAAAACCGCATGAACAAGGCTTGGTTTTGACGTCGCAGGAAATGATGATGGTTGATGGATGTATGGGCACTACTGGATTATGATTGTGCATTTAATCTGCAGTTACATTAATTATTCGGATTCAACAATTATCAAACCACAATTGGTTGAAGCGACGCTGACGTTTTCCGAATTCTCCGCTGTAGCAAATGGTTTGTCATAACACTTTGGAAGTATCATGCTCACAGCCCACCGACAGAGTTGGCGACGAGCTCGCCGTGGAGTGGAGCTAGAGATGACATTTGCCTTTGAATGCATGGACCGAAATTCGTAAGTACAAAGTATGCGAAAAAATACTTTCAAAAAAAGAAGAAGAAGAAATAGATTGGAGCGAGGCGATGACTCGGAAATCATTTTTGTAAAAGAATCACGTTCTCGTGCTGACGGCTTATGTACATCGAGTAGAAAAAAAAGGAAAAAAGTGCTCCCGGCGGGGCTCGAACCCGCGACCTTCGGCTCATAAGACCAACGCTCTAACCAACTGAGCTACGGGGGCTGTTCTGTTTATAATCAGAATCATTTTTATTTATTTGTTTTAACCTGAGTTCAAAGACTTCAACAATATTGCTTTCTCACCTATTTTTCATGAATTGATTTTCGAAGTCTATACGCGCCGTGAGGTACTTAAATCGTATGTATTCGACGACGTAACATGATTTCACCACGAGTCCACTTTACACTGGGTTAAACGTCCAATCAAAATAAAGGGGTTGACATAATCCATTTATTTAGACATTTTTTCCCTTAACTTCTGCTTTAAGATCATTACTAAGCTTTTGCCTATTAGATTGGATCATATTGTAGATAAAGGGATCTTAACTTTTCAAAATTCTTTTATAAGAGGAAGAAATATTATGGATGGGGTCCTTTCTTTTCATGAAATCTTGCTTTAAGCTAAGTGTAGAAAACAATAAGGTGTTGTTTCCAAGATTGATTTTGAAACGCATTGTTATGGGAATAAATATTCATATAGAAGGTTGCTACAGATTCCTATGTGTCAAATAAGTTATAGTTGACTAATTCGAGACAAGTCAAAAATATTCCAAGCAACAAGTTATGGCCAACAAGTCAAAATAAGAATATAGACAAAAAAGAAGAGTCAAAACATGAGGCCCAAGCAAAAAGGAGAGTACGTGGTCTAGTTCGTCATAGACCATGCACCACACCCGGCCTTTCCCTATTTCACCATGGGCTCATGGACCAAACCTTATGTATGTACAACTATATGAAAGGAAATATTAACAACTACAATATTGAGCAAATACATTATGAAAATACATCTTGTTGTGAATTTATTGAATATGATTTGGTATTTATTCCTTCATACTTGCATATAACTCAATTTATACGTCATCTATTTGGATCGGGGGGGGGGGGGGGGGGGGGGGGGGGGGGGGGGGGGGGGGGGGGGGGGG